>PVJO010000122.1:64034-319188 GCA_004026905.1 Hystrix cristata
TGTAACAAGGTTTATAGGAAGCACACATCATGCAGGAAAATCCCATCATCACGCCCATGAACCGGAGGATCTGAGAGTATCTTTTAAGAATGTACTGCAGACCACACGCTGTCCTGCCTGAGACCCTCAGTTTAGCTGTCCACTGCTCACAGGAGACAGTCTGAGGTTCTCACTCAGACCCAAGCTCCTGCCTGGCCCTTCGCATTCTTGCCCGTTCTCCTTTCTCCTCTCTTCTCTAGTCACTTTGGCCTGCAGCTGTTCCTCAAACGGTGTCCTGTGTGTTTTAGTACTTTAGTGTTTTCTTTTGTCTCTGCCTGGAAGGTTTCTCCCAGGTTTTGGTATGGTAGGGCCTTCCCATTCAGGTGTTAACTCACATATTAGGCATTGTCCAGGCTTGCATATTCACGCCTCCCTAAACACCACTCTCCTCTTGACCATATGGCTGCATTTCACTACCCTTCTCGCACTCAACGCTCTCTGAAATGATGTTTATTAATTGGATTGCTGGCTTACAGTCTGTATTCTTGAAACAGAACATGAATTTCCCTAAGAGTGGGAATCTCATCTCTTGTGTCCTACAATCCAAGACAGTACATAGGATACAGCAAGTGACTAATTAGTATTTGGTGAGTGGCTGCAAACATGTATGAGTGACAGTGGGTGCTAAGGGACTATGCTGAAAATCCCTCTATGTACTACACAACAGCATATACAGTTCTCCGGATACCAAAATCTGTGGGTGCTCAAGATCCTCACATAAAATGGTGTCGTATTCACATATAACCTATGCACATCCTCCAAGATACCTGAATCATCTCTAGATCACTCATGACACCTAATACAATGTAAATACTAAGTACATAGTTGTTACAGTGTCTTGCTTGTGCAATAATGATGGGGAAAAAAACCTATACATGTTTAGTATAGATGCACATTTCTTCTGAAAAAACTTAAAAATGTTGATTTGTAGTTGGTTTAATCTTTGGATGTGGAAACCATAGCTATGGAAGACTAACTGTTCATGTAAGGTAAGAGAAATAGCATGCTCAACTTATAATGCCCCCCCCCACTGGTACAAACTCTGTTTTCTCAAATAAGTCCTAGATGATGTTACCACTTTATGAATGCAGATCAAACAAGGTAAGAGTCCAAGATCTCATAGGACTTGAGTCCTAAGCGAGTAAGAGTCCAAGGTAAGAGACTCCATACTGGCCTCTCTCCTGCCAGTCTCTTTCTTCTCCAGGATATCCTCTACCATGAAGGTAGTATTTCAAAGTGGAAACTGAGCATACCACGTCCCTACTTGCTACTAAGCTGGAGCTCAACTACAGCTCCCAGGCTTGCTCTTGATCAGGACGTTGCTGGTTCCTTAGCCTCATCTCCCACCCTTTGTGCTGACCTGCTCAACTTCAGTATTTGGAAAGCACCAAGAATCCTCATCTCAGGTTTCACACACTCATTCCCTCTTCTTCCCCTGGCAAACTCATCCTTCAGGTGTAACATTAGGGAGTATTCTCGCTCAAAACCTTTTCTGAACTCCTATGTCAGGTTTACTTCTTTTATAATTCTACAGTATCCTCTACTTCTGTCCTATGTCAAATGCTCATTTATACATCTTCTCCACTCAACTGTGAGCCCCTTAGGGTCCAGGACCCTGCTCTCTCTTTCCATTACTGATCCCAGCACTTAGCATGTCACCTAAGCCACAAGTGCTCACTCAATAAGAACTGTGGAATTAATGAACAAATGAACTAATGTATGAATCCCATCAAAGGCAAAATTCTAAAGCATGTGTGGTCAGCTTTGCCCTTTCTCTTTTCTTTAGAATCTCTGGTTGTTTTTAATTCTTGAACTTGACTTTCACCACTCATGTTCTTACTTTGTAGTTTTTACATGTATTATGGATCAACAAAAATCTCTTTGCTGGGGCTCAGGATTTAGCTCAAGCGGTAGAGCGCTTGCCTAGCAAGTGTAAGGCCCTGAGTTCAATCCCCAGCATGTCCTGCCAAATCTCTTTGTTATGCTGTAGTCTTCAATCCAAACAAGAATGAACTTTGTCTTACCAAAGTTTAGGCCCTTCTCTGCTAAATTCTTTTGCACCTTCATTTTTTTCTAGCTCATTTAAGTACTCTGCAGTGTGTATTACTGATTATAAGTTTTATTTTATGATTCATTAGGGTTTCATTTATTTGACTATGTTTAAGGACACTTAAATCTAACAGAGTAAAGTTTCTAAAATTTAAAACTTCTAAAGCAATTAAAATGTAAGCTTGGAAGCAAAGCCACCTCCTATGGACACTCCTTGAAATTATCATGTAACCAAACAACTGGAAGAATCATCTATTAGTCATACTAAGGGAAGAGGGACACAGCTTCACACAGCTGATTTTCCTTTGCTACTAACAAGCTGCTTTCTTTCTGTGGATTACACAAACAAGAACCACCATGATAGTCTATGTGTAAGTAACTTCTTTAGGCAACTGGATTTCGCATTAGGAAAAATTACCTTCCAGTGATTTAAAACAGCTTCCTAGGATCCCCTGTTAGTTCACCCAAGTACATCTCTAGTTTCACTGGGGGAATTCCTTTAAAAGATCTGTCCTCACTGTGGATAAGAGTTTTGATAAATAATTTTATTGTACCTGTATGTACATACAGTTAGTACTGGCATATCAGTGATCGATACATAAGCTATAATTAACCTGTTAATGTTCATATCTCCTCATTAATTTAAGAGACATACATTTGAGGAATGAAAAAGCCTTAAGACCAAGATGTGCTCTTAAGAAAAACTGACCACATGAAGCCAACAGGGTAACTGTAAGTATCTGAACTCAAAGTAGAATAAAAAAAGGAATATTTGCTCTTCACAGTTATTCAAACAGGTAGCAGCTGAGCAAAGACCTTAACGTGTGGGTGCCGTGGCATAGGTTTGGTTCCAATCTCTGCCATCTGCAAGCCTAGAAGAAGCTACTTAGCTCTCCTAACTATAAAATAGAAATAACAGTTCTTAATAGGATTTTTGTGAAGATTAAAGGAGATAATACATACAAGTAAAACTTGAATCCAGTCCCAGGGACAGAGTAAATGTTCAGAGCTTTTTACCTAAATTAAGTATTCTATTTTCTCTTTCCTCCTCCTCTGCACAAATATGTGATATGACTTATAAAATATAAAAACTTTATTTTGGGAACTTTTATATATATGCTGAGGAAACTATCCCTATTGTGCACACGTAGCTGTATCTAGTGATGATTAAATCTTGACCCTTCCAGGGTCTCCGGTGGGCCCAGCTCTTACTGTATTTCTCCAATTATGTTAGTGTCAACCAACAACTACAATATGAAGACTTACTGAGACATGAAAACGAGAACTCAAACATTCCAAAAATTAACATCAACACTAATGTCCAAAGATCCATTATTTAAAATACTGTACACATTACAGAAAAATATTTAATGATTATTCAATGTTCCACTTGATTTGCGATATCGGTTTACTGAGCCATCAATTTAAATTTAAATGCCTGAAATTTGAATGTAAATAATATTAGGCAGCCACAGAAACAACCACTTAAAATATATGTACCACTTCCCAGCAGCTAGAAAGGCAATTACAGTATTTATTGAAAACATTCAGAATGTAATATTACTCAATAACTGAAAAAGTTGCTGCAAGGATATAATTAACATTTACTTGAAGATTCTTGGTGGGGAAAAATATTTTAAATGAAACAAATATTGGTAGTTCTTAAGTTATTAGCAAAACAATCTCTTAAAATACAATGTTCACCTACCTTGAAAAGGTGGACATTACCTGGACATTTCCAGGTAATTCTGAAGCTCAAGTTAAAAACTCTCAGACATGTGTGTGAAAATTTCATGCTGTATTTAATCACTGAAATGTTAAATGTATTAAAATCAGTTGCTGATCCTGGTTTGTGTTATTTCACAATCTAGACTAACAGGTTTTTCTAAGGCCTGAGGAACACCAAAGACACTGAAGGCCCAGCAAACCCAGGCGCTCCCGAAGCAGCAGGGAAACAGGACCAAGAGGCAGAAGACCTGGCTTTAATACAACTCCACTTCTCAATAATGGTATGCCCTGCTTCAGTCACTCATTTGCCTATTTACTGCAGGTGCTGGGGATCTCAACAGGCAAGACAGATGCCACCCGTAGTGCTTACAAAATAAGGCCTCATCAACACCCTAAAACAGGGAGAGATCACAGATAGCAAGGAATTTAAAGCCAAAATCACAATAGAAAATCCAGGCTGGTCACCACTGTTAAGGACCAGAAATTCTTTGGGTCTTTGTCTTTATCTGTAGAAAGGGAATAGAAACACCTGCTTTTGCTACTTCAGTAAGGGCCAAAGAGTGTGTGCACCCAGTGACATGTTATACAAACTTGAATTTAAAAAACAAATCAAACAAACCTATTTTATCAAAATAAACTAATAGGAAAACTCATTAAGTTCAAGGTTCTTAGAGCAAAGCTTACCTACTTCACAAATATCCTCATTGATATGTTTATTGGTTCTTCAGAAGAAGCCAAATATTTGCCTAACTATAAACCTCCTTCAACTATCTCAAGCTTTCCTGCAGATCTTACTGTTCCAAAGTGGCCCCCTAGGTTTGGCAGAACCCTTCAACCATTTGATGGCTATTTCCTTTTTAAATACGTTTGTTCCTATGAGTTTCTTGGAAAAGTTCAAAACATACCTGGTATAAAGACTCTTAACTGATAGGTCTAAATGAAGTTTCTCCAGCATTAATCAACATTATTGGAATAATGGGTTTCATCACACTGTCCACTCCCTCTATAGACGATAGTGAATGATCCTGTGGTCAAATAAATGTCACAGAGTGCTCTCTGGTCCTCTGAGTCACACCAATTGCCTCTGATTCCGTTGCATGTTTAAACTAGTGATGCCAGCTATTCTTCTTCTTGTAATTATGGAATTTAAGCTTATTTTAGCCAATAAAATTTGAGTGTGGGCAATTATTTTTAGGAAAATTCAGCAAGATAAAAGACATGAAAGAAGTTAAGTCACTGAAGGAAATTTGCTATTGAATTAGGTATAAATAAGGTAACTGCGAAAGACTGAAAAATAGAAATTTAAAATGATTTCACAGTAAGATTGTGTTGCTTCTTAAAATTTCTTCCAGTTAAAGAGAATACAAGTGGATCATGTGACAACCTTCATTACAAATAACACAGAATCCCCATCAGCAGACCCAAACTCCACGAACAAGTACTGGGCCCACATCAAAAGTAATTGGCAGCAGATAATAGCAGATAACTATTCACTTGTAACTTTAGGTTAAATATAATATTTAGGCTACATAGCATCTTTTTAGAGGTGATTTATCTGTTAACCAATTTTTCAACTAACAAGAAAACATCTGGTCTCAGGCAGGCTAGCTTAAGAGGGCTCTGCCAGTAAATTAGCTACGAACCTTGGGACGCCCTACATAGATGGCGTTCCTGCTTTTTGCTTTTTCTACTTTTTAATCTTCTAGTTCTTCTCAATGGCTAGTAATTGCTTATTTCACTTAAAACATTTTCATTAAATGTACAGTTTAGAAGTTTCAGCTATTATGAATTGAATAGGATTTACACATTTTAAGGAAAGAAAAGGTCAAATATTTTTACTTTTATATGGTTCAGACGTTCAGCAGTTTGGCCTTTTGGCCCCCGTTTCTGGCGTGAGGCTACTTACTTATTAGTAAGACTGGTTCAGCTGAAGTTCAGTGCACATGACCTTCCCTCCCCCAACTAACAAAGGCTGGATCTTTCCAATTGTAAAGGTTGATTCTGGGGCAGCAGACACTTGCTGTGTGTGAATAAGGTTTCCTTTTACTAATCTGGTTCTCCTCCTGTATATTTTTGGAAATGACATAAGTCCAGGCCAAGCACACCACAGGCCAAATGCATATCTCTGTACGGGCCTTGAAGGGGCTGTGACTCAAAGCACTTCGCCGGGGATGCCCAGAGGTTGTGCATGACCAGACACTGGCAAAGCATTTTTGAGAAACCTCTTCCTCAACTGAAAACACTCACTGTGAGAAACCTGCAGTGTGTACCTCACAAGGATGAAGTCAGTAAACACACACACACACACAAAAAAAAAAACAGGCTTGTGTCATTCTTAGTGTCACAGTTCACCCTGCCTCACCAGAACAATAGCAGCAGCCAAAAGAAAAAAGAAGGCTTACAGGAAAGGGTTGCTTGAGAGCCGTAAGAGGGGCTCCACAGCCAGCCCCATTTCAGTCTTTCTCTTTCTCCTTAAAGGACAGGGTGGGACAAATTGTCCCGAACTTGTTCAAAGTCTAGATGAACATGACCAGCTGGCTTACAGTGTTAGTCTTCTAAAACTTCTACCAATACATAACTTTTACTTCTCAGTAAACATGTCTCTAATTTCTGCTCTTGGGATGGCCTGGGAAAAGAATAAATGTTAGAGTGCATCTCCCTCAGAGCACAGGTGAGAAGTGTGGCTGTGCTCACGGAGTGCTGGGTAGGCCTGCTGCTGGCTGAGACAACTGCTGGCCCAAAGGGGACCCCTGCCCCCCCAGAACAGAACCCTTGGCTCCATGGGACAGGTGTGTCACTAGCATAGGTAATGAAATGCCATGGAGGTGTTCAATTTTTTTTTCCTGAAAGAGTTTTAGGTACATAACTATACCTAGAAAAAAGAAATAAAACTCCCAAACTCAACCTCACAGAGAAATGGGATGGGAAATACAGAATGTTTTGCTTAACTTCAAAACTGCTGTTGAACTGTGGTCCCCCTAAAAGATGTGTCTGTGTCTCAACTCCTGGAAACTAAGTGTGACCCTGTTTGGAAATAGGGTCTTTATAGATGCAAGTGAGTTGAGGATCCTGAGAAGAAATCATCCCAGATTACCTGGGTGGGTCTTAAACTTACTGGGAAGCATCCTTACAAGACACAGAAGAGAAGGTCATGCTAAGATGGAGGCAGAGTTGGAGTGATGAGTCTACAGGCCAAGGAGAGACCAAAGAAATGAGGAAGATTCTGCTCTAAAGCTTTGGGAGGAAGTCTGGCCCTGCTGACATCTTGATTTTGGGCTTTTGGCCCACAGAACTAAGTGAATAAATTTCTGTTGGTTAAAGCCACCAAGTCTGGCAATTGGTTACAACAGTCCTAGGAAACTAATACACAATGACAGAACAGTGTAAAGGAGACTGGTGGAAAAACTTCAAAAAACTTCTATGGGAAACCGGAGACACGTGGTCAATCCACCAGATAGGTCAGATTTACCACGAGAACTTTTAAAAAATGCTGCTTTCTGCTCTGAAGAATGGCTGAATCAGAATTTCTGGAGGTCAGGTTTGAGAATCTGTGTAATTCTGATGATCTATCGTTCTTAAAAATGACAGATGTTGGTGGTCTACCACTCCCTTAAATGTCGGAGAAGTAGATCTGAACTCAGCATTTTCTAAGAAGATGTTTCAAATAAGCTATCTGTTATTTAAAAATCAATTTTATTATTTAGGTAAAGCTGATACAGATGCATTATAAAGTAGCAATATAAAAGAGCCAAGATAAAAGTCATCATCTTGGGGAGTCTTCTCCACACACACTTCCAAGCATTTATTTACACATAATGTATATGTGCACTTTAATCTTGCACCTAAAGTGTGGTTCACAGACCAGCAGCGTTAACAGCACTGGAGAAATTGTTAATACACTCAGAATCTCGGGCCCCTCCCCCAGCTTGGTGAGTAGGAATCTACATTTGCACACGGACATTCGAGAAGTAGTGTTTTCCTATAATGGCAAATACATAATATTCCTTGTTCTGTAACCTGCCTTTTCAATAACTCGCTAGTTATTGTAACCCTTCTCCTCGGCAATAAATAGAGATCTGACCTTTAAGAGATACATATTATCCCAATATGTACTAGAATTTATTTAATCAGCTCCCTTGATGATCATTTTTATTTTCCCATGTTTTTCATTATTGTAAACAAGGTGACATAAGAACCTCTGAGAATGTACCTTTCTGTTTCATTGTTACTCTTCTGGGGTAAATCCTTAGAAGTAGGTTTCATAAATCAAATGATATGCACACTTATCATTCTGCTACATAATGCCAGAATGCCAGAATGTGTGCCCGCTGGTTTGGCACGTGAGCGCTACTCCCCTCCCCCCCGCATCTTTGCCAACACTGAAGTTTTTCCAATAATTTTAACCTTTGACTATCTAATACTTAAAAATGGTAATTCATTCACTTTTTCCCTGCGTTTTTATACATTTATTGGCCATCTGTATTTCTCCTTTGTGAACCATCCAAAGTTATTTTGGTTGTTTAAAATAATAGTTATAGAAGAATCTGTGGAATTACAGAGTTTAGAAATATGGTTTAATCACAATGAAAAGACATGAAGATGAAAAAAGAAGGAAGGGAGAAGAAAATGTGCTATGAAAAAGGATAATCAAAAGATTAGTTTGTGTGTTTATTTATAGACACTGGTTACAGCAATCCAGTGATTAGGCAAATTAATGCAGCTGTGTATGATCACAGCTCTGGGATCAGCCTCCACATCCTTTTCAAATGATGCCACCTGTCATTTAAGTAGTTTGCATTTGCCTTTTATGTTACATACATTTCATGATGATTCTAAAACATCCTTAGTTAACTCTTTCAAGACTCGCATCAGGAATGAGGTGAACTAACCACACTCCCAGGAAAGCAGAAGAAACAGCACCTTTGCCTCTGAAAGGGATCCCCCCCTCCCGAATGTTCACATCTTAGGAAGCAGAACAGTAGTATCTTTTCACTGGGTATCAAACTAGTTCTTCACTCAGAATTAATTAAGGAAAACAGGGGTCAGGCACGTACTGGCTCGACCTCAGTAGCGCGGGGATTGAACTTGGGCCCTTGCGCTTGTTAGGCAAGCACTCTAATCACTGAGCTAAATCCCCAGCCCCTATGCCTCCTTTCGCAGGGCACAGGCAGTTGTCCGTCCACTCTCCGGGCAACCTTGAGCCTGCACTGTCACTGGGGAACCCGCTCAGGCTTGACAGCCTGCGTGTACACTCTGTCTACCTGACAAGGGCCGGGGGCTTCTCACAGGGCTCCTGAAGTCTGCAACCTGATGCGAGGCTGAATGAGTGAAAACCCCTCATTCTCTTGTGACTAGAGCCTCATTTGTGAACTAAGGCAAATCAGTCTTTCCATTTTACAGAGCACTTTCTGCACATAGCAAGAGTGCTGTGCCAAGTGCCAAGAAAGGAGGGCTGTGGCTGAACAGATATGTTGGGGAGAGAAAGTCTCTAGGCTCCGCTTTGTGATCTGTGGGATATGAACAGCTGAAACAGGCCTTATTCAATATGTCAGGATGTTCGAACAAGTGGGCCCTTTCTTCAGATTATAAAATCTGAAGACAAATATAAAATCTTAGGACAAAAAGCTACAACCTTACATGGTAGGGTTGTATGTAACGACAGGAAGCGCCTCAGGGATGGCACAAGCTCAACATATTTCAGTAGCTGCTAGAATGGGAATATTGTACACCATAGTTCCTTACAGCTTTTAAAGGGATGGGTGACTCTGAAGCACATCTCAAAACTGTGCGTCACAGCCGAGGAAGCTTGCTGCTGCTGTGTCCTAAAATGTTCTTAAAGCTACTCTCAGACATGGGAACGCAGGGAGGGAGTGCCGTGGCTGAGCACCACAGTAATGGGTAGGGGATGGAAAGGAAAGAATAGAGAGTTTAAACAAACCAAAACCAAACCAACCAAAACCAACCAAATGCAAACAAGAATATACATACAGAGTTACATGAAGCATCAACCTGGGAGTGACTATGTCTTAAATGCATGAATAAATTTCAGTTAAATATTTGAAATCATGAGAAGTATCTCTTTCAAGTCAGTGTTTGACCCGCATGCTATGTGTCTTTGTGTCTTGCTCCTTACAGTTATATCTTTAAAAATTGGAGTGCAAAAGTGATGTGGACCACGCATTCTGTAATGCATTCCAAAGCAGCAACAAGTAGCCAGATGCCCCATGGCATAAGCAGATGCTTAATTCAACACATTTAGTGGTCCTCCAGTTTTCCTGAAATCTTAACAAGATGGTCAAAAAAAAAAATAAAAATAAAAAAGGCAAAATTGCTGAAAGATAAGAAATGGGAGTGGCAGTGATTTTCTGCTCCTCAACCTCCAGCCAGCTTGCCTTGTCAGAAGGAGGCACGCTCTCTTTGGCTCCCGCCTTGGAGGGGGATGGTAAGCTGTTGACAACTTGACCGTACAAAGAGTTGTTCACACTGCAAAAGTGTTTACTGCTTGCAAGTTATGCCCAAAATTAATTCACAGCAGCAACACCAGCAGAAAGCTTTGACAGACTGTCTTATGTGTTGACACAGTTGTAAGTTGTTGGATTAAAAAAAATAACACACTTTCCCTCTTTTCCAGCCCATACACACTACAGTTGCTCCAAAGAGAGTACACGAAATGCGTCTGAGATGGTAAAAGTCACACGTAGGTGAGTATTTCCGGTTCTGGAGATTCTGGCTTCAGGCACAACAAGCACATAGACTTCACTTTTGAGAGGAAGAAGGCTGAAGTCCTTCACCAGCCTCAGCTTCCCAGGTCAGGGTGGTGGTTCTTTCTAGAGTGATTTCCTGGGGGAATGCCTCAGGCAACGGGTGGGAAGAGCAGCAGATCTGGTGCCTGTCTAATCACTTCCCCTACACAAGTATTTAATTTTCCTTTTCTTTTTAAAAACAGTAATCCTTTACCGACAGTGGCTTTGGGGAGGCTGGGAAGACAGAACTTGCTTGCTCCAAAATGATTTACAGTAAAAACTCAGAAAGAATGCAGTGTAATTTAATTATGTCAAGTCAGTTGAGATAATTAGGGTTAAAAAAAAAAAAAAAGGAAGCCAGGTGGGATGGCAAAAATTTGGCCTTATCTTGCAGAGGTTGTACAGACTCCTTGCTCAGCTCAGCTGTACGCTGTGCAGTGAAGGCGCTGTGTTTGAACGGTTCCTGTTGAGCAGTGTGCACTCTTGGGGAGGAATCACGGGCCTTGGAAAATGAAGACTTCTATTAAATGCACTTCTGATAAGAAGTTGCCACTCATGTAAAACTAGGTAATACAACAGCTTTATTGAGCTGTTTATGACTGAAAATAAAGTTTAGAAATTTAGATACGGCTGAGTCAAAAGAAAATGTGACCCAGGTATTTCACTACTTCCTGGTGTTCCCGCTATGGCCCACAGGTGCCCTCCGAGTTCATCTTGGCTTTGCCCCTCACCCCTGTCTTACCAATGCTTCTCCCTTTTTTGCATTCCTCATTAGAACCCAACTCTCCCTTTTTTAGGTATTGGGAAAAAAATAGAAGAAAGGCTCCATCTCAAGACAGAATGACTGATACCTTAAATCCTTGCCCTCGTAAGACTTGGGGAATTTGTTAGCATGCACTGTGACTTGGGGGAATTCCTGCCAGTGTAATGAAATGCAGTCAGAAGTCTTACTGAAGATAAAGGAGGTTGGCTTCACCTGTATAGCTCCGAACCCAGTATTCAAATGTCAACCTACCACCAGCAAGGGAATCAACTGGATCAAGAAAGGCACCTGGTAGGAAACACTGGTCTTACCTAGTGATGGAGATGTGGATGGAGCAGCTAACACTGCTCAAGTGTTTCCTCTGTTCCACTCTGCACCAGAATCTTGCACAAAACGATCTCATCCAACACCATGAAAACCCCGAGAGTATTTTCACTATTCCCACTTACCAAGGTGAAAACAGAGGCTTAAAAGAGTTAGGTAACTTGCTTAAGGCCACAGCTACTAACAAAAAAATGACAGAACTAAAACTGAAAGTCAACTGAATCTTCATCCAGCAGCCTTCTACCCACCTCTAGTGGTCTCATCCCAGTATAAACCATCCACACTATGGTGAACAGCTGGTGCAGGCCCACACGTGCATTTTATCACAGTAAGTTACAGAGATCACGTGCAGATGCAGACTCATGTGAATGTGGTGGAGAATCTGAAGGAATCTGATGGCAGCTAGCACTGATTAAAATCCTGGCCCTGCTACTTACTGGCTTGCTTGCTATACGACTTGAGGTAAGCCTCTGAACTTTAGTTTTTTCATCTTAAAATTAATCTGATACTATCTAGTACACATGGTAGTTTATGAGGATTGAATAGGGTAATGCACACAAAAAATACTTTTGGAAGCCTAAGCTGTCAGATGAGTCATTGTTGTAATATATTTGAGCAGGAGAAGTCATTCTGGAGGGCAGAAGGCTGACTTTCAGTCAACCTATGTAGATGCCAACCAGGCCCAGCAGACAAACCCAGGAGCAATTCTCAGACGACGGCTGGGGAAAAGGGAATAGGAACTGGTTATCAGAGGCATTTACACCAGTAATAATGAAGCTCAACCCTAAAAAATAACCACGAAGATGAATTGTGCAGCCTGTGGATGATGAATGATGACTTTCAATGAATTCAGAAATTCCATACTCCTAGCTGCTTGGAGATCTGTGCGCCAGCTGCTGGAACTGTGCCTGAAACATCATTTTCTTGTTGGTGATTATAGTCAGGCCTCTGTACACTGCAGCCTGCTTCAAAGGAAAGGGTCACCTCTATGCAGCCAACTCCTCATTTCCTAAAAATCCCTAAGTGTACTAGCTTCTCCCAAAGCAGTTCAAAGACACCAAACTTCTCAGACTGGGGGGCAGCCATCAGGATACCAAACTAATTTTGGAGGCCTCAATCTCAGCAAATCCTTCTGAATCAACAGATGAGGTCCAGGAGGACAGACTGTGGTTACTAACCTATCGCTTTATTGTGGGGAATTTCAATGCCCTTTTTTCTTTTCTTTTCTTTTCTTTTCTTTTCTTTTCTTTTTTTTTTTTAAACAAATGAGCTCACTCTTCAAATGCCACATATATGGTCATTCTTGGGAGGGTTGAATTAAAGTTTAAGCATTATGTCATTGTAAACAAACAATCACATGTAGCTTAACTGTGTGGAAAATACAGCCTTTCACTTTTGTGGTGTTGGTTCCACTGCAAAAACAGGGCATCCAAGCGATGAGGTCAGTGGGCCACAGAAAAGAGAAGGTCAAGTCCATGAACACGGAGCAAGTTGCCTTTGCTCGCAACTAAAATAAAATAAAATAAAATGCTCTTTATTGTAATGTTAGCCAAGCAAAGTGATTGCTTTCCTAACCTGAATGTGAAGAGAGCTGCAGAGACTGCTTCTTGGCATTTTATGTTTAAGCCAGGGAGGGAAGAGGCTGTTAGCCTTGCTGATGATTGACATACACACATCCAGGCTGATAAAAAGTAACGAAAACACACACTACTGTGAAGCAGGTAGCAGTAAGAATGGACACAAAAGAACTGGAGGTGGTAACAGAGGAAGGTATCCAATCCGAGAGGCTTCATGCGAAGACTTCTGTGTGCAAGCAATGACAGGACAGGCATGCGTGGTGTCATGCACGTCAACACGACTTGGTCTTTGCTTTTTTCCTATGGCAGAACATTAGCCTTCCTGCACGTAACACAGCTGGTCACAGCCCCTAAACAGTGCTTTCAAATCTAACAGAAGTGTTAGAAAAAGCCTTGGGTTATATATCAGCTACATTCCTATCTTCCCACGTCCACCAATCATTCTTCCAGGCACAGCCACCTCTGATTTCTCTGTACAGTTCCTCTGTTGAACTCACCAGTATTCATATTCAGTTTTCAATGAAGTCCTGCCAATGACTTCTTTAGTATGTGCCCAGAGTCCATCTCCATCTCTTTACTCCTATAGCCACTATTTTTGTACAGGCTCCTCCTCCTACTCCCACCCCTGGCTACACCATTGGTGCAGATCTTTGCTTACCTCTGATTTCTGCCCAGTCTGTCAGACACCACCATCAAGCCTGGTAATGGTTTCTCTGGGCTCACAAAGTACAATTCATGACTGAATTTGTGTTCATGGCCCTCAACTTTGTACACAACCTCTTCTTACTTGATTACAGCCCTTCGTCCTCTCTCTGGCCACCCTCCTTGGCCCAGATAAGCCACATTTCCTCCTGGAAGACAGCTCTGGTCACTCCCTGACAACACGTAGCCTTTACCTGGACCACTCACTTGCTTAGGTAAGTAGTGGACCTTCTGGTGATCTCTCTTGCAGTATTTATGGCTTTGACGGCCATTCAAAAGCAAATCAGCTAATTTCTTGTCTCCTCAACAAGAAATTATCACGGTTCTCAGCAGACTAGATTTTTCTACTTTCTGATCCTTTCTGTCCACCTCATCCTTTGTCCTTCTCCTTCACAGCCCAGGAAGCAACTGTAGTGAATAAGAATTTTTTTCTATGTCCTAAAAAGAAATTAGGAAGGGAACCTAAATAAAATGCAAGAGTAAACTCAGCAGTAACGTAACTGCCCCTCTGGGTTGTTGGAACTGAATTGAATAAACCCAGAATTAAGTACATCTGCTGTCAGCAGATCTGCCACACCACTAAACACCCTCATCCATGTTAAATCACAAACTCTGGTAAGGTCTGGGTTTGCCATATAATTCAGTACATAAGGGACACAGAAAAGAAAATAATTTCTCTATAAAATTGCACCTCCTGCAAATATTTTAAGCACTTTAATATCAGTTTTAATATAGAAATATTTTTATAAGACAGCACTTTTTTGATGATGCCCAATTAGTGCCCTGTCTGGGGTCAGTATTAACCTAGGCATGGAGAAAGATAAGGGCAGACACGTTTAGTAAGGTTGGATGGGCAAGAATCTTTCCTGATCCATGAGGTTCCATGAGGCAGGAGAAACCTAGCAAAACTGTCGAAGGTTTGAGGTCTGAGGTCAAGCTCCACAGGATGGTAACAATTCTCCAGCAGGGGCAGGCAGTGTGTAGGAGAATAATCTGAATGGGAACCATCTCCGCAATGGCAGAATGAGGCTAGTCCAGAGCCCACACTTTGTGACAGAAAGGAAGCAGAGTCTGCTAGGTGACTTGGTGTTTATGTTTAAGTTGAGGGTTGCACGGTCTGGCTGAGTTAAACTCTGGTGCAAGAACTGTCATTCGCTTTGGTCAAGGTGGACAGCCGTTGTGGGATAGAGTTTTGGAGGGCTGGGCAATTCCTCTGTGTGAGCTTAGTTCAGGGGCCATGTCCCATGTCTCTGGGGTTTTGGGTGTTTTAACAATTGGTTGTTAAGAAACATGGTAGGTACAGACACAGGGCAGGAAGCACAGGATGAGTAGATCCAGAGCCTCGTAGTGGTCCTAGGACCTCAACCGACCCTTACTTTGAATGCTTGTCTCCTTCTCCCCCAGTACAGAGATGCCCTTACAATAGTGTTCGCTCCCTGGAAGCATGCTATGGCTGTCTTTTTGTAAATAAATAGAGATTGAAATTAAGCAACAAAGACTATGATGATAGCTTTATCTTTCTTCTTCAAAGTAGTTTTCCCATCTGGCAAATATTTTTTTTTTTTAAACTATTGCTATCACTGTTCTCCCACCCAGCACAGCCAACCAAAATATTATCACTGGCTACTTCACCATAAACACAGTGATGCGCCGAGAGTCTGCACCAGGACTTTAGAAGAGGATGACGCTTCCGTACCAAGGACCTTGTGCTACCTTTTTTTCCTCAAATTTTACCAAATGCTTGATGTTCATTAGACTTCTGATCATGATCTTTAAAATAGAGGATTACATGCCATGAGATTACTAGCAGGCTTGCGGCTCCACCAAGAACTCCCTTCTCTTCCCTGCCACCAAGTTTGTGACTCCTCTGCTGCGGCTCCTCCCTGTCGCTGCAGAGAGACATCGGACATACTTGTCCTCATCCAAGCTGCTCCTTGCTTTCCACTATTCTGTCTCTGATCTTCTTCCTCTTTCTTCACCAAGATTCCTGAATTTCTTCAAGGCCAGCCGCCCTTCTACAGACATTTCCTCTCAGTCAGGGCCTCCGTCCTGTAATTGGCCAGTCACAATCCTGCAGACACACTCCTGGGCTGTAACTCTGTACTATGTTTTACTGATGCTCAAAGATAAGAGTGTATTTCTTTATCTCTGGGGTACCTACAGACTTTTGGGGTCAGTTCTACAAATAAATAGGACTATTAATGTGGGCAACTGCTACATGAAAGTGATAGTGTAAAAAAGGTTTGGCTTTGGAGTCAGAAGGACCTTGCTTCAAATCCTGCTCAAATACAGTAGTAGTTGTGGTACTTTGGACAAGTTTTCTTCTCAGATGCAGCTGCTACATCTGTAAAATGGGGATAATAACTCTTACCTCCTGTGTTTATTTTGCAAAGGACTCACTGTACAAAATGCCCTACACATAGAAAGTAACTTAGAAATATCTCTGTCCTTCTCTCTCTGTTGCACATGTGATGTAGAAGACAGCTATAAGAAATAGAAAGGAGGGAGAAAGGACATGCTGGTGACAGTACCAAAGCTGGTAATAACAGATTAAAGACAACTGCCAGTTAATGTCACTGGGATCAGTCTATTATAAAATATTATAGATAAAGATGTTTTAAAAAGGGAACAAAGTGAGTTCTGTGGGAGCAACAAAAAGAACAAGGTCACTAAATGTTGACACAATAGCCAGGTCCGAAAATAATAAGCACTAAACCATGCTATTTGTTAAAGTGTCGTATCAATAAATAAGATATAAGGAAACTAGCCTGTGAGAAAAGCATGGCCTTTCATGTGGAGACAACAAACATGTAAAAACCTAGACCAGAGTCCCATTTTAAACAGGAACTTGTGGAATAACTGGACCCATTCTGAACTGAAAGTGAGGCAGGTCTTACACACACACACACACACACACACACACACACACACACACACACGCACACCTGCATAAAGCCTAGAAGAGGAACAACGTGCCATGACAGGCTTATCTCGATTCCATTTGCCATTTTTTATTCAAGACAATATCACCCAAGGAATACTCACACTAACACTTTATTTAACGATTCCTCCCCTGCAAATCAAGTGAAGTAAATTACTGGAGAGCAGTTCTGTCTAAACTCTACGCTGTCTGAGAAGTAAACCAGCTCTTTGCAAATACCCAAGTAGAACTGTCGGATGTTTCTCCTAGAGAAAAAGCATGTGTGCTGGAGTGAAATGTGATGGTTTTCAACTGTATAAGGATGCCATAAATCTATTATTTTGAGCTTCTAAAGAAACAGATTCTAAGAAAACTGAGAGTTAGGGTGGGGCAAGGAGAAGCGGAACTAAACTATTTCTCTTCTTTCCCAGAAAAACGTAAGAACCGACTGGGTTTCTTTCCTCAATTCTTACTGGTTGCCACACTTGAAAATATCTTCTACCTACTTCCATCTCTGGACAAACAGATTCTTATTCAAGTTAGTGGTTAAGCGACTCTATGAGCTCATTTTTCTATGATTTGTTGGACATTTTTATGCGGCTTTTACTGAGAAGAGTTTAAAGTGAATTATCTTCGAGGAGCCTGTGGGATTTGATAATTCTCTGGTGCTCTTCCCAATCAGGATGATTTATTCCAAGACAATTTTAAAAAATGAAGGACTTGTTGCCCAGACTTCTAATAAGCTTTAGTGGCTGTCTTGCAAAGACAGTGGGACAGTCGGAAGGGGCTGAGTGGGTCTAGGCTTGTATCTGCTTGGTGTGACCCAAGCCAAATCATTTCACCTTGCTGGGACTCAGTATTTGCACTGTAAAATGTAAGAGATCATGATGCCTTGTCTGACTCTCCCAGCCTAAATGCTTACCTTTTTACTTACGTTCCACACAAACATATACATATACATATACATATACATATACATATACATATACATATACATATACATATACATATACACACACACATATATGTGTGTGTGTGTATATATATATAAACTAAATCCAAGATATGCCTTCTCAGATTGAAAGGCTCATTCTAGATTTAATCAGACACACAAATGAGGGAAATGTTTACAGGAACTTCAGAGTCAGTTTAAACCAGGGGTACACAGAAAAAATAAGAGGAAGAAAAAAGGATCTGCTTAAATCTTCCCTTTGAAAAATCCTTCAAAAATCACAACCATAACCCTGAGACGACATGACAATATGGATTATTGAGGTGGATTATAAACACACTAGAGGGGGGCCTGGGGATTTAGCTCAAGTGGTAGAGCACTTGCCTAGCAACCGCAAGGCCCTGAGTTTGATTCCCAGCACACACACAAAAAAAATAAAAATAAAAATAAAAAAACAAACCCAACCAAAAACATAAATACACTAGAGGGTCCCTCCTAGGGAGCCAGAGAATATTAAATAGAGGAGGCCATTTTCCAGGCCTGCTTCTGCAGCACTACTTGCGTTCTCACCACTATATAATAACTCAAAACAGTTATATCAGGAAATGATACAAACACAATGACATAGGGTATAGTAAACACCATATCCACAGTCCACTTCAACGTACCACCCAGCAGTAGTAGGAAAGCAGGGTAGGAAGAAGGATGGGTGGGTTCATCCTGGGAACCTGAGGTAGGATGCTCCAGAGCAGGAGCCTGGTCTGCATTTTGGAAGAAACGCATTTTGGAGGGATGCTTCGTCATCTTCCTCTACATACACACTTCAAGACAAATAAACAGGATGTGCCCACTCAACTTCCTTGTTTGCTCTTGAGGTGACTTCAGTGAAAAAGAAGACTCAAGGCTTTGACTGACGTGTAGCCCAGTCAGAAAACAAACAAAAACCAAACTTATAGTGCTTCTGTGTGTCCGTGGCTGAATCCAGGAATTTGTGATCCTCTATCTTTCCTTCATCTTTTCTCTTCTTTCTATGTCCTTCTTCAGTTACAGTATTTCTTGCTGTGCTTCTCATGAGTGAGTACTATAATACAGTACGTCCCCAACTTAGGAACGTTTGTGCCGCGAACTTTGTAAGACTCACTTTGTCAGGTTACGAACAAATTCGACTCACTAAGGAATCTGACTCAGGAATGTTCTCCCGGAACGGAACTTGTTCCTAAGTCTGGGACTTGCTGTATTTAACGTCCCACTGAAAAAGCTGCATGCCTTGAGCTGTCTGGTGAAAGAGCTAGAAAAATCTAAGAAATGATCACAACTAACTTAGCAGGAAAAGTGAGGGAAAAGGGAGAGAAGTGCAGCCTGCAGCTTGTTGACATCGCGGTGACAGACTCCCCGAGGACACGTGGAGCTGTCAGTTACACACATGCAGTCGCCTCATAGCTCCAGGAGGCTGTTGCCCGACCTAGTTTCTGGCACTCCAGAGTTCATTTGTTTGTTCTTTATTTTTTTTCAAATTGATAATTTTAAATCTTAGCTGAAAATATTATTTTCAAATTAACACATAAAAACTGTATGTATGTATGAAGTATCATGTGATGTTTTGGTATATGTATACACAGTATAATATTCAAATCAAGATAAGCTTATCTACCTCCTCAAACATACTTATTCACATCTTTGTGATAAAAACATTCAATATTATTCCTTCTAGCTTTTTAAAAATGTACAGTACATTATTCTCTATAGTCACTCCACTTTGCAAATGATTTGTTAGACCTTCATACAAATCTCCCACCCTGCTTTTTTTCCTCACAGGGCGCGCTCACATACTGTCTGCAGATGAACACGGGGGACACAGGAGATGTGACTGTGTTCAGATTATGTCCTTACCTTCTAAGTATTACCAGTCCTACTTCCACACACATAGGGATGGGGGTTCTCCAAATTTACTAAAAAACCTGTTTTAGCTAATGAGACAAGAGAAAGAAAATGAATGTAGTACAGACAACAGGGAGAGAAGAGACCATAAAATCAATTAAGACCATTGTTTTGAACAGGATCAAGCCAGACTTCAGCTAATAGAGACCCCTTCCCTCAAGAAAGAGCTTACATAAAATAGAATTTTCTTTCTTTCATATAAAAGGGACAGAGTCGGGGTAAGCAGTCCAGAACTGTATGAAGGCTTCTCATTCTTCAGGACTCAAATTCCTCCTAGATTTCCTTTCTATAAATCCTAGGATGTAGTCATTCTCCTCCAAGTCCAAAATGGTGCCCCTGTCCCAGCCATCACACCAATGTTCCATGCAATAAAATGGAAAAAAAAAAAAAAAGAAGGGTATGGCCCATCCCTTTGAAGCCTTCCTAGAATACCCCTCCTGCCACTTTTGTACATGGGAGGCTGGAACAAATGCTTGTTAGCTAGCGACAGTGTGGTCATTTGGCCACCAGCTCAACTGTTAAACAGGATCCTGTGAAAGGCAGCAATTTGGTGGTAGATGAGCAGTCTCTTCCACAATGAAAGCTTTGCAAGCTTTTTTATTTTCTAAGGCTGTGTAATATAAAGATTAGCAACCCATGCAACAAATGGAGAGGAAAAAAAACACACTATTTTAGTAAACCACAGTAACAATATTCTACTGAATTTAAGAAAAATCATGGGTTTTCTTTCTCATAAAACTCAGGACATTTTCTAGTGACTTAATGTCATTCACAGGAAAGGGGCAATGTATCATGCAGTGCAGCAGAAACAGCATCCCTGAGCCCAGCGGCAGCAAGCATCTTCAATCAATAGGTATGGACGACAATAACACAGATGTGAAATCCTCTAACTTGTGTTTGATACTAATTCAGTGGCATGAGGAGAGAGGAAGAATGAAGACAGAACAAATATCTTGGACAGCAAGAAAATGATCTTGCTAAAGACTTATTAAGAATTAATTAAGACACCATCACAAGGGGACAGTAATTGAATAATTCCCTAAGATGTAATGAAAGTATTCCTGGTTGGTATGACCTGGCAATTCATATTAAATACCTCAAAGTTTTGCACATTTCTGATTCAGCTATTCTTAGATATTTAACTTAAGAAAAATAGCTATGCTTAGAGACTTATCTTGGAGACTTATCTATGCATATATTCATCTAGGTTATTTAAAATAATAAACAGAAAAGAAAAATAACCTTCAATATGTAATAAGAGGATTGTTAAATAAATGCTAGTCTACCCATTCTAATGTAGTCATTACAAATGAGGTGGTTAAGAAATTTAAGGCATGGAAAATAGTGATAATTTTATAAAATGTAAAAAGTTACAAAATAAAGTGTATCATGTTTCCTGTTTTTATAAAAACAGATGAGTCTATATTGCCATATATACCTGAATATATGGTAACCTATATAAAGATCTTCCATTTAACCAAGACAAAAAAAAGAGAAAACGAAAACAAAAACAAAAAAACCTAAAAAATATCAACCCCAACACACAAAAAAATAAGCAAAATGAAAACAACAGAAAATACATAGGTCTTTGCTAACTTGAGTTTATAAACTCTTAGGAATAGGATGAAATAATTATTTCTCTTCTTATGATATCTGACTCAATTTAGTTATAAATACATATTATGAATTACATTCTATACAAAACATAGATTGATTTGTATTTTTAGAATTATATTTTGTGAAGAGAATTATTTGAATGTTTCACACACATCCTGAATGTTGTCAACAACATTAGAATCCCTGTCGAGTCATCTGGCACCTCTCACAGCCTGAGAGAGAATCTCTGACTTAGTACGTGATGCTGGCACTGGGAATTTGATCCTACCTGAGAAATACCCATTTGTATCCTATTACACATGGATAAATGAAGGTGTTAAACCTTCAAGCTGTATTGGAGCTCCACTATTTGATCACTTACTGTACTCTTCAAAAAAGTACTCTTTTTTTAAAAATTTATTGTAATGGTACATTTTAGATATACATAGTGATAACATGCATCATAGGGGATTTGTACCTGTACGTGGAGTATCTTGCAGCTGCTTTTTTTCCCTTTCCCCTCCCCCCACTCCAACCCCTCCTCCCTCCTTATTTACAAGGACTCTTAAGACTTGTCACGAGGGCATCCAAGGCTTAATAGAGAAATTTCTGTTAATTATAACATCTACTTTTACAGCAATTCCATCAGGTGACCTCTGCAAACACCAAACTCACACTGACTGGGATGCTTTCAAGATAATGAAGCTTTGCCCAAATAGTACTTTGTTGTTGAGAGTAAAATAATTGAGAGTACATATAATCTGACACACTTGCATGGAGTCGACTATAAAATGATACCCACTTTCATGAAAGGTAATGTTTGGCCAAACAAAACCTCCTCTTGTAGTATATTCAGACATATTTCATGCAAACACAGAAGAAAAGACCAGAAAGACAATCTCTATAATGTCTATAGGAGGGAGATCATTATACAAGATCTGCATTTTCTTCTGTTTGCTTCATTTCATATTTTAAAGTTTCAATGAACTAGAGCATGGTAATTAGGAGAAGAGTACTAAAAATGAAAAGGATCTAAAGGCAGAGACACTGTGTCACTAACACATGGGGCTGGAACAGAGGCAGGCTAAGCCAGCCACAGGGTGTGAGCTAAGGTATTCCAATTTAAAATTTAAAAAATAGAATGACTCCTTCTTGGCCTGAAATTGGTCACTCTTCTGAGTGACGGGTAGTTGCAAGCTGGCTGAAATGTAGGTGTGTCTCTTAAAGGGTAACTCGTTTATCTGTTAACCCACCACCCCCACCCCATTCACCGCAGAATCACTTATCAGATTTGTTTCAGTGCCAGCACAAGGTCTGGGGAGAATAAGGCAGGGACTGAGCCAGAAAGGCCAGGCACTGGTGACCCCTTCCCTCCTACTCCCCAGGAAGTCTCAGCGGCCAGAGAGCTGGGGATCACTGATGGCACCGGCAGGCAGTGGCCCTGCAGTTAAGGATGCAGCCTCGGGAGCCGCCTGGCTGGTTCAAATCCACCTTTGCCCAGTAGTAGTTGTGCTATGTTGGGCAAGTAACTTACCCCCTCTGTGCCTCCTTTTTCTCCCTGGGGAACAAGGATAACAGTTTCTACTCCACAAGGTTGTAGCGGCGATGAAATAAGTATAACCATTTGGCCACACTGTGCGGTCAACAAATGCTGGTTATATTATGTGCCGGGGAGCCCACTAAGTGCTCTTCCACCATTATCTCTGCTAATTCCCACAGCAGCCCAACAGGTAAGTATGATTGTGCTTATTTTGCAGCTGGAGAAACTGAGGCACTGGACAATAAAGTAATTTGCTGGAGTGTGTATAACCAGTAAAATAATAAAATGGGGGAATGTGAGTCCTTTAAAACTCAATCATCCTTGACTCCTCCCAGCCTCACTTCCGACATGGGATATGCTTATAATTCTGCTCAGCTTTGCTTTTCTCAACTTCTTTCCATACCTCCTGTCACTGCTGTTATGGTCAGAGTAACCCTCAACTCTTCCCCAGGCTTTTTTCTCACATTGCTCCCTACTTCAGAGAACAGCCTGAAGGCCGGAGGGCCCTTCCATCGCTCAGAAGTGAACTGGGTTTCTTCACCCTGCTGACCAACAGGGAGGAGGCCGAAGCTTTCCGACCTTTCATAGCCCGGCCTCAGGTGGCCTTTCTGGACTAATCTCTCTGACAGTCCCCAAGGCTGTTCCCATGAGACCCCGGGGAATTCCACCTCTGCCACCTCCGCCGCACTAGAACGTGCTTCCTCTCCTGGCCCTCTTTCTCCTCACCCTGCATGGAACAGCTGAAAGGTCGCCCTGAACAGTCCCTGACCGAGGGCCACCACCGCTGGCTGACTAACACGCTTCTCAGCAGCTTACCAGGCGTCAGACACTGTCCTGGGCACTCTGGATACTCCACCCCACCCCTTTCTACATTTGTGATTTCAGACTCGTCAGCGTCCCCTTGAGATCCGGTGTGGCCTTCCTATACACGTTACAGAACTCTTTCCCCTGTCGGATGGTCACAGGGACCTTATCTTTCCTGTTTATTTCAAGTGTCCAGCATAGAACTTGGCACAGTAGGCACCTAACACATATTTGCTATCCAGTTTTAATAAATATCCTAGAAAAATCTTCATGGTAGAAAACACTCACCTATAATTACTTTGTGGGCAACCTCATCTAGGAATATGGGGATGACTAATCTAAACATAAAATTTCCCCTTTATTTAAAAAAACGGACACCTATGGCTTGCCTTTAGGGAAGAAGCACACCTGTCAGTTCTGCACAACTCAGAGAAAAGTCTACTTATGTAGCTCTGGATCCCCAGAACTTTGTACCGGGTAGGTATTCAGTAGGTCCTCAGTCGGCACTTGTTCAAGGAAAGAAGGATGAAGGAAGGGAAGATAGAAAAGTGAAAGTTTGGGTGCCAAGAGAGGACCTGGAATTGTAAAGGACTTTCATTCCTGGGGCCAGTGAGGCGTCCCCAGAGCAGCTGGCAGACATAGGTGTGATCCCGGGGGGGGGAGGGACAGGGAGAGCCTGGTGTGGCCTGCCACATCCGGAGCAGGTTTCCCGCCTCAGGTTTGGGAAAGCACTTTTAGGAACACTGTTGTTCCGGAATGATGGGTGGAGATACTTCAACACCGAGTGGGTGAGTAAGCTCCTTTGACAAGAGTAGTAAAATCAATTTCTTGAAATACTCTAGAAGCAAGCATAAATAAATCAGTAATCCTTCCTGACACACTCCACTGGGTGAGCTGAGCCTCCTATTCACCTGCAATGCAGGTGAACAAACATGGGATTCTGAAAAGAAACAGAACCAAACTCATGTTGAAAAGTCCCAGAAAGCCAGCGTCCTTGACTGTGAAGCACTTCTTCCAATAAACAGCCAGCCAGGTTTTTTACCAACCAAAGACGGGACCAGCAATGCCCTTATAGACTGAATCACTGATAAAAGGGGATCTATTACCCAGAGATCATGACCTTCCTCCCCACTCCTTCAAACGACTTACCCTCGCCCCAAAGCCCCACACTCACACACTGAGATAGGTGGTGATTCACTATGCAGATTCAGGAAAGATTAAATTAGACACGGCCTGACACACAGTGGGTCCTCTGTAAATGCTTTCTTTTTTTTAATGTGACATAGGAAAGAACAGCTCATCTAATCTGTACTTGGAATTTCTCAAATTACTCATAAGAGCACTTTAAAAATTCCAGAAAGACAGAGAGTATGTAACCCCTGTCAAAATAGTATTAAGTGCTGAAACACAGACAAAGATAGGTAATTAACTGCTACCAGCCTAGATGAAAATGTCTGCAATCTTGTTTAAGTGCTTGGGTGATATAAAGCATTTGGAGACAAACTTAGGAAGGTAGGTGGGGGTGTGAAGCGGGGAGAAAAAGTTTACAAGACTAGTACACAGTGAGCTTTTTAGAAACTAGTTGACACAAAAACTTTTTAAGTGAAGAGTTTAAAATAAGATGAAAGCTTTCTCAGACAACCTCGCCCAACAAGGTTGCCTGAAGCTCCCTAAAGGGTCTCTTTCTGTAGATATATCCTTTAAAATGGTATGGGGTGATATCTTCCCAAATATAACTGATGTTCCAGGCCTTTAAATCAAACCATTTATATTAAAATGTATGAATTCATTAATAAATCTTCCTCTGATTAATTTGAACCTTTGACCCATTCAGCTGCAAGCAATGGTGACTTCCAGAAAAAAAGATGCCATCCTCTCAAAGTACAAGAATACATTTGCACAGAGAAAACACATGGGTTTAAGTAAGACGACAATTCAGGGAGAAATGGTAACCGGGGAGAAATTGGCAGAAAGGTACAGCGTCCCCGTGCAAGTGGCTAAGGCAGTTTGTGACCTTTTCTTTTTGACTTACACCATCTTCTGCACTATGAACTGTGGTGTCAGGAACACACTGAACTTGTTAAAACCTGCATACAGACTTATGTTCATGTGCACAGGAGAATTCTGAAGAGGTGAAATCTGAAGGACTTTAAGACATGAAATTTAGGGGTAGTAAGATTTGGGGTCAAGTCTTACAATGCTGGAATCAATATTCTTGTATCATCATGTGTGACTGAAGAAGACTGAGAAGCATAGAAGTAACTAACCATAACGCTGTGTTCAACTCTGAGTTTTGTTAACACGCTGACCCACGTCACAACTTTCTGTGTGTGTCTGTGTGTGTGTACATCCTGATCCTTATTTTCCAGTGGTGTTGACCCTCAAAGACGAGGTTGATTTATACTGAGACACCTATTCTGGATTCTGTTGCTGACATGGTATGAAAGTTTTCTAGAATGAAACAAGGACACAGAAGAGTCTAAATTGTCTAACTGCTCCACGGCCAGAGTTGATGGTTAACACTCCCAAGACTCAGTTCTAAACAACAGAAGCACATGTACTTAAATGGACAAAGAGTCTTAGCACAGAAAAAAATCAGAAGCTGAGAGATTAATGACAAATTATTTCAATATAAATAATCAAATACCTATATATTTCTAGACAAACTAGTTTTTGAGTTCTCTTTGCTGCTTTTTAAGCATCAGGAATGAATATTAAAGATTTACCAAAAACTAGATAATGTTGACTTCATCTCTTATCCTACAAAGATACTCTGAGAATGAGCGAATAAGAAATGTGTATAAAACTAACACATAAAACTGTGGTTTTCAAATGAAGAGTAAAACTATTCATTTTAGGATTCAGAACCAATGACAGTAGAAGAAATAAAAAGGTTTGCAATAGCCTCCAAAACATGCGAGGTCAGTCAAAGACAGCACACCATTGCTTGATCCTAGTCTCTCATCTTTACTGCTATTAAAAAAAAAAGAAGAGAATTTTTCCCGAAAGGGTATACTACAGCAGAAACAGTAAATACCCAGAGAAAAGAGGAAGTTAGTTTCTTACATAGAAATGGGTGACTTGGTCTGTACAATATTAAAAAATGCCATAACAAGAATGGGGCAGTAATAAAAATAAATTATTTCCCTTTTTGTAAAGCATGTGAGGCTAGGAAATTGACCTAAACTGCCAGAGAAATGAGGAAGTACCCTTTTCACGCTGTCCTCAGAATGCTATTTCATAATTTATCCTTTCCTCAAATGCCCTTTTTCTGCCACATCTCTGCTCTCTGCTCTTCAGCTGTCCTCTCTCCTGGCTCTTCAATTAAATTATCTCACCTTCTTCTACGATTTGCTGTTCACAGCCTGTCACATCACTGTACCATTAGACTTTGAACATGCTGCTGAACAGCACACGCAGAGAGTTGTTCATTTCACCCGTTAGCAGGAGCCACTCACTGGTGTCCCAATCCCAGATTTGAGGTGAGGACTCTACAACAGGTCCAGAAAGGTCTGGGTGACCCGGATCTTCCCCTAAGGAGCCTATGTATTTACCTCCTTAAAGAGGGTGAAATGTGGTATGACTGACCTGCTACAGCGACCCATGCCCCAGAAAGTCACTTAAAGAATATGCTTGTCCTCATCTTGTTATCTAAAAGATCAGACAGTTTTCTCCTGAGGACTTGGAACTGAAAATATCAAGTTTGTGAAGTTATCACAAGCACAAAGCTTTTTACCTTGTTTTCATTTCTGCAAAATAAATACTTTGAGTCTTTAAGATATCTTTCACAAAATGATATTTCAAAAACAATTTTACCAAATACTCAATCTAGAATGGCATGAATTATGTAAAAGTGAAATATAAGGAATGTTGTATAATATGCCAAATTAAAGTAGTAAATGGGGGCTGGGGATTTAGCTCAGTGATTAGAGTGCTTGCCTTGCAAGCACAAGGGCCTGAGTTCAATCCCCGGCACCACCGGAAAAAAAAAAAAAGTAGTAAATGAAAAGGCCAGTAACAGAAAATCTTATAAAATGAGACTACAGAAGACACATAAATGAGATTCTCCAGTTTGATGACACAGAGGTACAGACACAAAGGGTCCACACTACAAAGGAACAGTTCACTGATTTAAGGTGGTAGTTCAGGGGTAGCAGAGGAATGAGTGACTGCTAAGTAAGAACCACCACACAGTAGCCTAGAAGAGTCCATATTCAGGAAGAGGTTTAAAAACAGACGCCTTGAAACCAGATCTACATGCATGACGAAAAGGAGGCATTTTTTCCCCCAAATAGGACCACTGTTCTCCTGAGTATACAGGTGACCAAAACCTTTCGAACTGAACAGGTCCACCTTTTCGGTGGAGAAACTTGACAATACAGTACCAAACACCTTAATTTCATTCTAAGGGTGTGTGAAAAGACAGATATACAGGATACTATTTGCTGCACTCTTCATAACATATTTGCTCATTACAGTAGAATACAGAAGAAATAACTTGGATGTTCAGTAATAAACCATGATGCATCTACACACGGCCTTCTAGGTAGACACTTGACATGATGGTATGATGAGTATTCATGTGACATGGGAAAAGAAAGTGGGAATACGATTACATTTTTGTGTTATCCTCTCCCTTTGGGCCGTAAGATCCATTCATGATGTACATGATAGTTAATATGGATGATGAAATTTGAAGTTAAAAAATTTTTCATCTGCTTCTTTTCAAAAATATACTTAACAACAATGTATTGTTTTATGATAAAGAGAACAATTGACAAGAGATAAGGGGGTGGGATTATGTTCGGAAACCTGTCAAATGCCAGGGCCAACATGGCTTTTGAGAGACCTGAGTCACTTCTGGTATTTCACAGACAAGAATCAAACACTTCCAGAGCGGGAGCATTCTGGTCTCAGTAATGCTCAGGACAACAGGTGTTGTGGTGGATGCCTATAATTCCAGCAGTCTAGGAGGCTGAGGCAGGAGGATGGCAAGTTTGAGCCCAGCCTGGGCAATTTAGTGATTTCACAAAACTGCATCTCAGAATTTAAAAAAACAAAAATAAACAAGCAAACAAATGAAAAGGGGAATGCAGCTCAGAGTGAAGGCCCTATGCTCAATCCCCAGTCTCTCTCTCTCTGACACACACACACACACACACACACACACACACATACAAACACACACTCAAAAACATGCTTAGGAAAAGGATTCTGGCAGGCAGGATGGGAGAGAGGAACGAGAGAGAGAGAGAGAAAATAAGCTGCCAGAAGTTGCTCCAGCAGGCTGAGTAAACGCAATGGAAGTGATACATGTGTACAACTTGTACATTTTGAGAGCGTGGATTCAATGGAGTTGCAAGTCCCAGGTGCTACTGGGTTTTGGAACAATAACAAATGGGAACTTAAAATCTGGAGAGTAGAGATATGTAGAGGGCTGGAAACTAACATATGCTTGGCACTTGCATGGAAAAGGCTCATGTTAGCTCATGAAATGCTTGAAAGAACTCAGAAAATGCCAGTACTGTCACTTCTCAGATAAGGACGCTAAAGCAAAAGCGACCAGACTGATCACAGGGTTAGCGAGCAGCTGAGCTGCGGTCTGCTCTCAGGATGGACCTTCTACTGCTCTCCACATTGCCTCCTTTGCTTATTGCCCGACAGAAACACCCCAGTTCACACAGACTACTTATCAACTGTTGCATCTGGAGTTTCAGTTGCATCAAACCCCTCAACTGGTGAGTCAGTAACGTGGGGGATGCCCACAGTACGACCTGGCACCCACGAAACACTTGAAAGAGATGACCATGGAGCCGGCAAGGCCAGCTGCCCTCGAGCATGGCAAAGGGATGGACAGAGGGAGATGAATGTCTTTTTATCCCGTTCTTGCAGAAGTTTAAAAAATATGTGTTCCTTTCTTCCCATTACATAGCCTGCATCCCTTGCTGGGTTCCACTTAGTGTCGTTTTGAAATACAAGGAATCTTCAGCATAAGCACTGAGCTGCCTGCCATCCTGGCTGTTATTTAGGGTGAAACATCACAGCAGGCTCTGCAGTGTCACCCTTCTTTTGGTCTCAGATCAGATTAAAACGGGTTCAGATCCCACTAAAGGAGTGGGGAATAGCTGTACCACCTATTAGCTACTTGCAGACACCAAAGTATGATCAGTTTCCTCCAAGCCTGTTACTTTTCTCTAGACTGATGAAAACATTAGGTCTCCCCTTCTTCCCTTATTGCTCTGATCACCACTGAAGGGTCTGATGAACACCAGACTGCTCTGTAGTTATCCTCGTCTACAGAGACCAGCAGCCAAGCCTGCTATGGCGCTGTCTCTCATACCTGAGCCAGTGCTGATAATTACACATACTGCTTTAGTTGAGGCTCTTGTTGGACGATTGCTATACCCTCTTGACTGAGTTTTTGCTTCAGTTATCCTAAGCCACCATCAGCAGGACCAAATACTTAACAATTATTTCGTGGCAGATAAACCCTCAGTGGTGTCTCATTGCCTCCTGAATTTAAGGTCAAAAATCTTCGATGCACTTTTTTGGGGTACTGACAGGGATTGAACCCGGATCTTGTACATGCTACTCAAGCACTCTACCACTGAGCTACAACCCCAGACTTTCGATGTGGTTTTCAAAGTTGCCCACAATACAGTCCCAATTTTTCCTTCTAGCTTTATCTTCATCTAAAATCTGACAGTTATCAATTACTAGGGCCACTGCATTAGTTCATATCTACTGAGAAGCAGACACAGACATGGAATTACATATGCAGAGAGTCCTTGGGGAAGGGCAGGAGGAGGTTGGAAAGGCCTTCGGTTCGAGATGCAGGCTGGCCCCTCGGAAGGACAGGCGGGGAGGAGGAAGACAGGCTGTGAAGCATGCAGCATGGTTGTCAATGAGAAGCCTAAGCTGCTCACTGGGGAACCCGCGCTGCTGGGAGGCACATTGTAGCAATCCCATGCGCACAGCCACTGGCTGCAAGGAACACGGGGATGCAGGGTCTTGGCGCCAAAGGGCGGGCCCTGGAGTGGCAGTAGCCTGCACATGGGTCAGCTGTCCCCTCTCCGGAGAGCTGAGGGGCACATGCGTGGCCACCATCACTGTATAATTATTTAACACTTAACTGTGGCACTGTTTAAGAGTAGGAGGGAGATCTATTAAATAATTACATCAGGACAACAGAGGAAACCAGGAACATCCCAGCAAGTAAGGTCACCCCACAGCAACTGATGCATCAAAGGGCCTACTCAGTATTCATCAGCACAGATCTTACCACTTTTTTTTGGCAGTTTTGCAACTAGAACTGCTTCATAACCCAAACTGGCTACAGAAATCTTAGGCACTTTTCTAAACAGATAGGGTCCCACTATGTTGTGGTAGGCTGCCCCCAACTCCTCGGCTCAAGTGACCGTCCTGCCTCAGCCTTCCAAGTGGCTGCGACTACCGGTGCTGCCACCATGCCTGGCTCTTCGGCATCTTCTTATTGTTTTTTAAAAATTTCATTTACCAAGAACATGTATTGGTACATTATATACATAATGAGGACATTCATCATAGTTAATTTGTAACTGTATATGATATATTTTGATTCCCCCCTCTTTCCCACTCTTCTCCCCCCTCCGAATGTACAACAGCTTTATTTACATTTTTCTATTTTTTTCCCCTTTTTCTTTTCTTTTCTTTTTCCCTTTTATTTTCCCCCCTCCTCCCTAATTCTCCTCCCCTTTCTTTTACATAACATCTATATATTATCTTTCTTTTACATAACATCTATTATACCTTTTTGTCCTTATTTACACTTATGGTTTCTCATATTAGAGAAACGATTCGACATGTACTCATGTGTGTCTGATTTATTTCACTTAAGATCATTGGCATCTTCTAAAACTGACAAATATCACCTTCTGAAAGTCATTGTGTCCTTTTTTTCTTTAAATTTTTTATTTTTTTACCAAGAACATGTATTGGTACATTGTATACATACCGTTCACATTTATCAGGTTGTTTTGCACCTGTACATGATGTATCTCGGTTTTCCTCCCTTTCCCCCACCCCTCCCTTCTGCTCCCCTTCCCTATTTACAGCAGGTTTATTTACATTTTTCCATTTTTTCCCTTTCCTCTTTCTTTCCTTTTTCTCTTCTTTCTTTATCATTTCCTTCTTGAAAGCACTTTATGTGCCTCTTTCCTGAAATACTGCTCCTACTCTGATAGATATATATATATATATATATATATACACAAAAGATCATACAAAATTAACTATATATAGTTAATAACTGCTATCAAGCAGAAAGACTCTTAAGGGCATGGACAATGTTTTTTTCCAGTTTATCTCCTTTGGTGACCAATACAGTGCCTTGCACATACAGTAGGCACCAACAGAAGGCATACTCTTTATAGAATGTTACAACTTCAACTTTCTTGTTCATTTTGTTTTAAATAAATGTCAGGGTTATCGTGTATTTCTGAATTTTCTCGACACCTTTATAGTTCAGACAGAATTCAAGTATTAGCAGCCAACCTTGGTGAACGAATTCTTTTATGATTTGCTAATCACTTCATCCTTTTTTCTGCTAAAAGCCTACACTCAATTACTTCAACTTTGCCTCAATAGGGGACTAACAAATTGCTGAATATAATTTGCACTTTAAACAATAAAGCTATTAGTGGCATTTTAGCAAGAACACCCATTATTTTCTTTGTAGCAATAAATCAGTATTTCGTCTGTTATATATTGCTAGGTCAGCTTTAAATGGCTTCAGAATAAATCTCTTTCTCCTTTCTGCTTCTGCTGTCCACGATAAAGAAAGGAGGCAGAAGGTAACTGGGATGTATCATTTTCATGCTTCACAACTCTGTAATTTATTTCTAGTGATAACCTCTTGTAGTGTTAAACTGACTACATGCTCATACATGTCCAGATACACACAAAAAGACACAGGTAACTCTTCAATATTAATTCCAAAATGAAGAGGCTTCCGGGTGAAGGGCTCAGGGATTATGCAGAGTGGAATTTTGATGCCTATTGCAGATTTTAGTAATGGTTCAACTGCAAAAATAACCAGAAATACTCTAATAATTACATGACTCGAGACACGGGTAAATACCACAGGGTCATTAGACAGGACACAGACCTAGCCTCTTAAGGTCAGGCTACTATATCTTTACATTGCTAAGAGATATACCTAAGAAATTCTGCTTTTTAAAAATCCTTTGTATTGACATAGTCTTGACTCTCAGATTTATTCGTTTTTGCACTTCTGAACACAGCACAATATCACAGAATTGTTGCCTGATAAATATTTAAGCAAATGGGTTAGTAGATGAATGCTTTTCATTTAGCCTACTAGGTCAAATTAACAAGTACTACTCATTCATCAAAACTAATAATACTATGTCATCCATATTTATTATAAGCTGGTCTCTGTGCTCTATTTTAAAACTTACTGGTATTTGGGAGTTATGCTTACCGTCAGTTATAATGCTAACATTTCACATATATGGAGAACTTTATGAATACTGCTATGGTTAATGGTGATTAGCTGCTTTTAATGTCTTAGGCAAGTGAGAGGAAACAGAGTTAAGCTACGGCATGAGGGATTAAAGTTAGATAAGAGAACATTCTGATATCAAATCTAATTAAATACTAGAATGGAATAATGAGGGAAGTTATGAGTTTTCAGAAGTTTTCAAAAATAAGATGAATCTTATCAGTGCATAGATCATTAAATATACCCCCAAAATAAAGATGAAGTAGGAATTAGTTCTATTATTCTTTGAAGGACAAAATATACTTATTAAAATTATGTGGCAAATAATACAATTTTCCAGAGTATGGATATTTAACATAAAATATTGGTGTCAATTCATATACAAGGACCTGAATCTATGTCAAAGTTGTGACTTGTCATTTTATTTATTTATTTATTTGTTTATTTATTTTTGGTGCTGAGGATCGAACTCAGGGCCTTGTGTTTGCGAGGCAAGCACTTTAACCACTGAGCTAAATCCCTAGCCTCTATATGGTTCTTTTTTTAAAGCCTATATTGGTTTGATGTTTATCTTAGATGTATTCCTTCCCTTTTCCCTCCCTCCATCCCTGTATTCTATATGTCTATTAAAAAATCATTTTTTCCTCCTTTTTTCATGTGTGGGGGTGCTGGGGATTGAACTCAGGGCCTTGCGCTTGCTAGGCAAGTGCTCTACCACTTGAGCTAAATCCCCAACCCCATGATTTTTCATTTTAGTCTTTCATTTATCATGTGACTTTGGGTAAGGGATTTACCTCTAAGACCCAGGTTCTTTTCCAATTAAATGAGAATAATCCTACTTCTATTCATACTCTTCAAAATATCAGAACTTGTTGGGAAGTTATATTGTGAACAAATTAGTATGTCATCTGAGTCCTACAATATCATATGATTTTAACAATATATCTTCATTTTATGTTCCAAAATGTTATACTATATATGAAGAAGAGTTATTTTTCTTTTTACTACACTGGTAACAGTTAAAAAACAAATAGTAACTGAAAACTTTTTTTTTTTTTTTTTACGAAAAAGTTTTAGGTTGTGGCAAATGAGCAAATAGCAATCTGATAGCTATGGCGTGCATCTTCAAAGTCCAAGTGCTTTTGTGTATGTGTATAAATCTCTCCATGCTAAAATTCCTACAGTGGATCTTTATTATTATACCACAGCTGTATCTATCATTTCAAAATTCCAGGCACAAGGCATTGAGAAAATAAAACACTTCTGTGTTACGGGATTTAGAGAAAATAATGCTTTCCTAACTGCTAGAGTACATTTTCCTCCTCAGGGTTCATGTGACAAATTTTGACAAAATCATGGTGCAGTCTATGCAATTTACGCTTAAAGTGCTGTAACTGCTTTTGTATTAGGATTCGTATTATGAGAAAATTCACATGTTACCTTCTTATGGCTTGGACATAGATTTATTTTGATTGTGGTCACTGGAGCCCATATAGCCAAAAAAGAATGTACCATTCCATTTTCTATCTCTTTTAAAATGAGGACTTGTAACTCTAGCATGTTTCTGCTCAACAGCCCCGACTCAGAGACACTACTACAAAAGCATTACTTCAGTTGGGAGCAGGAGGAAATAGCACCAACTATTTGCAGAGTTGAATCATAGGCAGAAAGGTGTTTTAAGTAGGAAAATGTTGGTTACAAAGCACACACAGAGAGAACAGTGGTAAAATGAAAAAAATTAATTAAAGAGGAGAATTAGGCAAGGGGAAAAAAAGATGGAGAAGAGCTCAATCATATAAAAAAAAGTGAAGTTTTAGGAGAAAAGCAGTCGCCTGTGTTTTCATTAGAAGAGGAAGCAATCTTTCAGGCATTTAGAGATGAATTCTCTCTCCTTACAGATCAGAGACTGAGGCCTAGAGAGAGTAGGTGACTTTCTCAAGGTTGCTGCTACAGTCTAGATTTTAAATGTCCCCCAAGGTCCATGTAGTAAAGGTTGCTCCCTGGGGTGGTGCTGCTGGGGGGCAGTGTACCCTCGGGGAGGGGCAATATAGGGGGAGGTCTTTGGGTTACTGAAGATGTGTCCTTGAAGGGGACTGTAGAAACTCAGCCCCTTCCTCTCTTTTTTGCTTCTTGGGCATGACATATACAACCCACTTTTGAGACCCCTCCTGTCCCTCAGGAGCTATTGCTCAACAAACCTTTTCCACTCCCAACCTCTGTTATTTGTTGGAATTCATTCTTTGATTTTCCAGGACACAAATTTAGTACATCTGACATCTAGCAGGATGGGAGTTACATTTCTCCTATATCACTGTAACAGGACCAAAAGCAACAGGCCCCTCTGATTATGGGCTGAAACTCTAAAACTATGAGCTGGAGCAAACTTCTCCTCTTCATAATCTTCTCAGGTATCTGTAATAGTAACTGAAAGCTGATTAATACAGTCACTTTATGCCAGGACCTGACAGAGGTGTGCTGCACAATTTAGAGAAATAAGTGGCAGATTCAAAGTCTGAAGAGCTTGCAATGAGCCAGGGTGGCTGCCTCTCTCCAGTGTGAACGATGCTCTCCCCGAGCATCCAGCCTTGTTCCTCAGCCGCGGCACACCCAGAAACCAGCAAGTGACGAGAACAGCCAGAAGGACCGGAAGGACATTCGCCTGCGTTCCAGCGTTCATTCTGACGGCTCTAGTTCCAGTCTGCCTTTTGAACAGCACCACACTCATCAGTCCCGGACAGGAAGCTCCACAAGAATCACCTGGACAGGGACCTGCCAGGGAAAAGAACACTACAGAGAACCACTAGTCTAGGCCAGATGATGGACAGGCCCTCCCAGGCTGCGCTACTTCAGAAGAACACCGAAATGAAACATAGAAAAGGGGTGGACAGGCAAGCTTCCAGGAAGAAGGTACAAACGTAGAGACAGAATTCCAGAACTAGAAAGAGGCTCATCCACACATCAGGCCACACAGCAGACATGCGGAGAAGGAGCCCTACACAGGGAGAGCTGGGATCATAAATGTAAGGCTATCTGGGAAGGGTGTCTGTGATCTGTAATTTATATGGGAATAATAAGCTCCGTGCCTAAGACACAACAGCCCTAAACCACCACCACCAAAACACAAAGCACATGTCAAAAGGGGTGAATTACCCATAGCATTACGTTCTTCCACGTGGCCGGACCAGGAGGGCTGCAAAATCCATCACTGTTACAGGCTGAAAAGCAAACCTTCTCAGAACTCTCAGAGGGAAGCATCTTGGATGAGCCCCTCGGTCTTGTACGAGAGGAGGCTACTTATGATTAACCATGACCACAGGCAGTAGGTGTCAGTGACACGCTCCATTCAAAGGCTACTTAATAAATATAATTTTCAGAAAGGGAAACTAAACTAAGAATAGATAACCTGACAGTGCCAGATAAAGCCTAGAGCCCCTTCCCAGGCTTTCACAAGCATTTAGCCTCCAGCTGAACTGCCTTCATTCATTTGTACATGATTTGTTTGCAATATTAAATCATCACAACGTTCTGTGAAAACAAGGATGCCAACAACGCAATAAGAAATCTAGAGGCTTATGCTGACCCCCTAATTTAGAACTGCAACTTCTCCTTATCCTGAACTGGCTTTTCTTCCTACCTTCTTCTTTTCCTTTCTTTTTATTCTGGTAGTAATTATCACCTACTAACATATTCTAATTTGCTTGTTTACCGCTTATTTTTATTTCCTCCCCATAGAGTGTAAGCTCCAAGAGGGCAGGAATGTTACTTTTGTTCACTGATATATCACATGCACGTAGAACAACACCCAGCAGCCAGCAGGTATTTGAAAATGCTGGCTGTCCGAATGAGAACAAGATGTGTATAAAGTTCTTTTCTCAGATAACCACGAAGTTGCCTCAAAACTATTTTTTTCCCCAATGTAAATCACCAAAGTTAAAAAATCAGAATTCAGAGGTCAGTGAGGGAAGTATCGCCATTAGAAGCAGCAGATGACCCATTCACTCTGAAGGTTCTGAGGGGTGATCTTGGTACACGTGGGGCCACATCAATGAGCAACTTCGGCAGACCTCTGGAAGTGTGTGTGGGAGGTAGAACCGAGGCAGACGCTGAGCTGTGGGAAAAAGTACTTTACAAAGGTTTGTCTTTATAGCCTTATAATACTACTACTCTTGTAAAGCACTTTCCAGGCATAAGAAACACTTTCTACATAGTATTCTACTCCCATAACAACCCCTGAGACAGAAAGGGGTATGTTCTGAGTCTTGGAGAATGTGTTACGTGTGCAAGGCCATGCGCCAGAGTAGGATCCTTCCTATTTCAGCTTAAGAATGTAAGATTTTGTGTTACAAATTCAGTGCTTTCTTCTCATGGCATGGCCAAAAGTAACACTTTCATAGATGGTTAGCTACCTGCCCACCTCCCATGGTTTATTACCAGGGGAAGCGTGTCACAAAAGGAGGTGATTTTCTAATCACCTGCCGAACTGCTGGGAACTCAAGTAAATAATGAGAGACAGCTGAAGTCTTTGGTGCCCAGCACGTAGGGATTTCAGGTGATATTTATTTAAGACCCTGCACTTTCTTGGTTGTGTTATACTGAGCCAAGGTGGGGGTCTACAGAGGCAGCAGACTTTACAGTATCATTTAGAGCCCCACAGCAATAAAAGATGCTAAAAATCAAACTAAACATCTGTGCTATGTAATGTATTAGCTATTCCACAACAACAGAGAAAGAAGGGCTTAAGCTGCATCCCTCCAAAACCAAGAAAAGACATGTAATCCATGCTGTGGTCATGCCTCGAGAATCCCACCTTCACACAAATAAAAGCGGTACAGCCTCCAGAGAGGAGAGAGGGTATGGCAGCTGGGGAGATGAAGACCTCTGGAGAATTAACTACCAAAGGGGATGAATCAGCTCCGCGTCTCAAAACACCTACAGATTCTGTCAAACCTGCCTGCACTCCTCAAGAGCTTCAAGGCTCACAAACAGGAAATTGCTGGGTATGACTTCACCTGACTCTCAAACTCCTTCAAGAGGAGCTTGCCCCCAAAGTAATGAACAAAGTGCAGAGCCAAAGGTAAGAGGTGAAGAAGAATTCGAGTTCAAATTCTTTATACAGGGGCTGGGGATTTAGCTCAGTGATTAGAGTGCTTTACAAGCACAAAGGCCTGAGTTTGATCCCTGGAATCACAAACAAACAAACAAACAAACAAAAAATTCTTTATACAGAGTATTAAGTGACAGAAAACACTTTACAACATTATTTGGGATTTCAGCATTGAGCTCAGTACTGATCAACATCTACCCCAGTGAACTAACGTTTCATACAAATGGAGAAAAAACTGAATTACAAAGGGACTCTAGGGGCCACAAAGATTGTGAAGAAGAAAGAAGTGAGATTAAGTTGTTCATTACTCATTTGGTTGCTCACTCATAACAGTCTGTATCAGGATAGCCCCAGAAACAGAAAACTGAACTGACCTAAACATATTAGGAGATTTATCATCTCCCGAAACAAAGGTGCCTGGAGGCAGGGCTATCCCGGGACTAGGTTATTTAGCGCTCAAGAGCATCATCAAGTACCTGGGTTCTTTTTGTCTTTCTGCTCAATCTCAATCTATCTAGACTAAGATTTGACTCCTGGGGATGAGGAACTGGGCCAGGACACATTGCCCCAGAGCAGATGGCCACCCAAAGGAAATATCCAATAAAATCAGGGTGGTGCAAGCACAAAAGGGTCTAACGGCTTGTTGGGCCCTGATGGTCACTCAGTGAGTCTGTAATCTGAACTCTGAGGGAGGCTGAGACAGAAGGACCACAAGTTCAAGCCCAACGGGCAATTCAGCAAGACCCTGTCTCAAAATGTAAAAAGGGCTGGGGATGCGGCTTGGTGATAGAGTGCCCCTGGGTTCAATTGTCTGCACTGCAAAAAAAAAAGATCCTCACTGAATATGTATGTGTCTACTCTCGTATTGGCCACTGGAAATACAGAGGCAAGGAACTGTCAGTCTGTAAGAGCTGGGAGATGAACTGGGGAGACAGCAATGAAATAACCCATAAGATGCAAGTTGTGACTGTGTGGTAAGTGCCATATTGGAAAGGAATGTGATGTCGTGACAGTAGAAAGAGACCAGGAACTCAGGTTATGTGAGAAGGAGGTAAGATCTCCCTGAAGCAGGAACAAGGGAGCTGCGGTGGAAGGGGAGGGAGAAGCACTTAGACGAAGGCAGCATGTACGGGGGCCAAGGTGAAGGATGGAATATGCCCACTCACAATTTGTCCCAGATAGAGAAGCAACAGAGAGGGTGAGCTTAGAGCAAGATGAAGCTGAAAGGTAAGCCAGAGCCAGATCATCTTGACAAATATTTCTTTTAATTTAAAAAAAAAAAATCTGACCCTTTGTTCACATAAAGTTTTACCCGAAGGTGCTAAAATACATGGTGTACAAATGTGGTGAGAACATTTACTGGCAGTTTCCTCTCTCTTCAAAGTATACACTGACAGTGGCTTCACTTAGAGGGTCCCATAGAAAAGCCAGGAGTAGAGGTTGGGAGGAGGGCAGGGGTAGACCTGGGAACTGCGGTTGGAAGATGCAGCATGCAGTTGTAACTATGAGGAAAGGAAGAAAATAATCAAAGAGGTAATGACAAGAAAAGGATGCAAAGGAAGAGTGTGCCTTTGAGACAGTGTTCAGCAGGATCAGGGTTCATGAGACAGTGACACCACACAGGTGGGTGAGTGGGGGTGCAGGAGGCCCAGGGCACAGTGAGGGGAAGCAACTGACCTTCCCTCTGCCCCCTTCCCAGAGGGAGCCTAGCATTTACTCTCTGCCATTTTGGGAGGTAACCATAAGGAGGCCGTAGCACTCGTTCTCCTCTGAGCTGGTGATGGTGGGTGTTGCTTGCTCACTTAGCAAGAGGATCAGGTAAAAGCTATTCAAGGGCAATGCCGTGGAGCCCTCCCTCAGCAAATAGAAACATACCTCAGGAATAAAGAACATTACCACTTCCTCACGGGGCCCCAATGCATCATCTCATATTCTGGTTTCTTATCACTAATAAGTAACTCATAATTTCTCAGTAGCCAAGCATAAATGGTCAAATTAACCATCTTCTGCCATTCAAATACTTAAAATTTTCCATAGTGACTAACTATGCATTTCTTTTACCACATGCCTGAGCGAGTAACTAAATGGGCTCTCATCCTCAAAACAGACATTTAAAGTGTGACAAAGGCATCTCAGAAAAACTTGTCCCTTTTGAAATAAGATAGCTAATTACCCGCTAAAAAGGCAGTCTTTTCCCCACTGGGGAATCAACAACAAGGTCTAGTAAAATGAAAGGCATGGACCATGGCAAATCAGGTCTGCAAAAACAGTAAACAAAACAAGCCACAGAACAATTCACACATGTGGAAAAGCCAAACAAGATCCACTGCACAGCTGATTTGATTTTAGGAAAACTGAATATGTGTTTTAAGAAGAAAGGGAAAAGCATAAAATATACTTAAGTATATTTTAAAAAAAGAAACAAAATATCCTAAAAGCAAAATAAGACAACTGAGAGCAAAATAAAAGTCTTACATACACAGACCTCATAGACTACACAAATTACTTTGTCTGAACCATCCTAGAGAATTAGGAAATGGTCACTAGACTTGTATTCTATCAGGAAGGAAGGAAGTCCATGTCTCCTCCAGCCCAGCTATGAAAAACACAAAGCACTGAACCGTGAAGACAGCCCTCCCTTCAAAATGAGGACAGAACCTATTTTCTTTAGATCAGCCGAAGCTGGCTAACTGACAGCCCACAAATAACACAGTCACGAGAAGAGAAGGAAAAGGATGATGTAAGTAAATTTAAGTCAATGAGCTAGTGACATTATACAAAACTGGGATGGGGGATGGGGCAGGGATGGGCAGGACACAGTGCCCGCTTGTTCCTTTCTAGTTTTATAAAATTGTGTATATATTTGTGACTTTTATCCAAAGCAGCATGAAAAATTGACAATAAAAGACACTCTGATTGGAATATTGGTCTCTGGTAAGTGTCAGGCACAAAAGGAATCATCGTTTTTTTCCCTACAAGCTTTCCAAGTGTGTATACTCGTAACATCTGAGGATCTGCAGTTTCCTTTTCTTCAAAATTTAAAGCTTCTCTAAATTAAACATAAGCTTGTTTTCAATATCTGCAAAATGTATGTGGATAAAATTCAAAGTTTTAGAAAGGGAGTTGCCATAGAAACACGCAACTCTCTACAAGAGCAGTCCATTGCCTCTTATGGGGAACTTGCATCTTAGACATTTATCCAGTGCCACGCGTGCACGTGAGGCCACAGACAATGCACAAAGGACAGTCAGCACACACACTAGACAAACGCACAAATTAAATAAGTACTTGCTCTAAGTAAGCAAGAGACGAGACCCTCTGTGTGTGGGCCTGGGAGGGGCGGGGGCAGGAATCACATGAGCAAGACCCTGTGATGCAGCTATCATATAAAGATATATTTAAAACACAATTCTGCAACAATCCAGGCTCTGCACACAGCTATCACTATGGACTGTTTTCCGTGAGTTCTTTTAAAATGTGGATGGCAAGTACTAGAAGCAGCACTTACAAAAATAGTTTTATTTTTACTAGCAGAGTAGGCTCAAGCTAAAAATAAACTAAATGGGAATTTTGTACTGCAGACTTTTCAAAAACAGAGTGTCAGTATACCTCTCTACAGACAAAGGGACCCCATGAAGCCAACATCTAAGTGCAGTCTTGACTCAAACCACTTTGTGGTCCTTAAGGAAGGATTATTGCTTTTGCACTTCCACTAGAAGAGGCCAAATTATCATACAGCCCTTTTACAATGGGATGGTCCTAACCAGGAGGAAACAAAATAGATATTTTTGAAGGACTCTGCCTCCCAAAAAACCCTGCAGTGGAAGTTTAAGATTAAACAAATTTAAATCCACCTAAAGTGTAGTTGTATGAAAATACAATCTTTTTAATAGGTACACTACTTGTGATCAGCATAATGATTTGTAAATCATATTTATGATGACAATAATGATTTTTTTCTAATGAAATACAAGCACTTTAAAAACATTAAGTATTTACTCAAGTAAATTACAGCACTTGTAAACTACATCTTACAAATGGGAAGATGGATATAACCACTCATGATCTGTCTCAAATCATAGATGACTATGAAATCTGAATTTATTTTAAATATAAATAATATAGTACACACGTGTGAATGCACAAAGTTAGGCACAGTTAAGCAATTAATTAAAAAGTCATTGAAGGACTGACTCAAAAATCAAATTAAAATGAGTTAACATAAACTTGGTATACCAGTTAGGGTTATTCTGAAAGGAAAAAATGTTTAATGCCTCACCTGTCCACCGCTACCCACACTTGACAGTGGCTCTAGGCCCACAGTGCCAACCACAGACATGATGGAGCACTCTGGATCCCTGTGAAGGTGCCAGGCACCAGGCAATGCTACGTGCTGGCATCCGGGGAAATACAAGGCTGATGGTGTGTATCAGAACAAGTGGAGCCTCTGGCTGGAGGGATTTACTCTAACTGGATTTCTTGGCTAGGAGAGTTCTGACTTCTCAACTTTTGAGATTCAGACTGAGCAGGAGCTCCTCAGAGCGAGTTCTCTGAGCCTGAGGTTAGGGCCTGTGACTGTCCCAAAAGGGCTCCCTCAAGTTCCACTGAAGCATTTCAGTGATCTTCAGACACTGGCCTTTTCAAAAGCTTCCCGATTCAACCAAAACTTCTCAAGGACAGTGACCATTTCTGTCTTGCTCATCTCTAGAATCCTATGAATGTTCATAAATTGTTAGTGGCCTATGAATGTTTGCTGAATGAATAAGTATCCGGACTAGATTTATTTGTTATTAATTCTCTTATCAGATAATTTGCTAATTTGGTGAAGATCTGATAAAAATGGTATGGGTTAGAAGTAGTAATGTCTGAAGTTATCTGAAGAAAATTCAAAGACCAGGGATCTGTCTGTATACATGCATTTTAATTTCCCAAGAACAAGAGAGCAAAGAATGATTTTGATTTTCTGTACTTAAAAGACGGGCTGAGGAACCACCCATCCATCGCTGATGCCGCCCATCCCTTTATCTTGAAGGAACACTGCTAGGGGTATGACGGGGGGTTATATAATTACAGCACACTTTTTGGCAGTGTTTCTGAAATCTGTAAACATGTCCAGTGCTCTGAAAGCAGACTGGTTGTTGGTGTTTAAAAAATAACAAAGAAAACCACACTAGTCAATAAAAATAATGGATACTGTCTTGAAAGTCTCCAGAAGTCCTGGAAAGCTGACTTTCCCCCTATGTGTATCAGTCACAGACACAGGCAGAAACTCACCCCTCTCTTAATACAATAGACTCTAAAGATGACACATCCAAACACAACAGACTTGGTAGAATTCTTCACAAGGGATTCAAAAGGAAGCATCTCGCAGCAGTGCAGTCACATGGCGATTTCCAACAGCTCAGACATTCTCTAACTACACAAAGGGGGAAAGGCCTTCTCTGTGCCAATTGTTTGATAAACAGACCGTGGTGGTCTTTTGCTTCTCTTCTGATATAAGTGAAAACAAGTTGCTTCTGCATACAGAAGGCATCCAGTAAAGGCAAGAAAGTGGCGAGTATTAACTCAGATTTAATTTATCTACACAAGTTTTGAGATTTTCTGTTTTAAGCAGGATCATCCTGTTTCACACTTTGTCCCACTAATTTCAATTTGGAAAGAGCAACATGTGGGTCCTTACAAGTGGTGTTCATTCACCTTTTCAGAATCAGCTAAGCACTAATTTCTTAAAAACTTTTACAGTGCTATTTTAATAGGAAAGCTTCTATAATTATAAAATTGTCTTAAAATATTTGAAGTACATAGGTATTACATATCTTTATCTATTATGATTTAGATCTAAAATATTCCTACAAAGGCTCATGTGCTAAAGGCTTGGTCCCCAAAGCACCCTGTTCAGGGGTAAGGCTCTGAGAAGATGTTGGACCACGTGGGCAGTAACTTCATCAGTGGATTAAGTGATGGATGGATTCATATCTGACGGCACTGGAGGTCAGACCTCGCTGAAGAGTGAGTCACACGAGCGTAACCTTGTAAACTATACGCCTAGTCCCCTTCTCTCTGGCTCACTCCTTCTCTGCTTCCTAGCTGTCACAGGTGGACAGCCTTCCTTCGCCACACTCTTCCACCTCTGGCCACGGACTGAAATCTCTGAAACTACGCACCAAAATAAACCATCCCTCCTCTATGCTGATTTTCGTAGATATTTTGTCATGTGACAGAAATCTAGCACACTTTTAAAGTGGGTAAAACGCATTTCCATCCTGTGAAATTAGACAAAAATCTTACCCATTTAGGATACTTCAGGAAAGTCTCTATGTAAAACAGCTTAGTTTCCCAGACAGCTGAAGGGCCCTAGAGTTTCCTTAAGATGGAAATATTTCCCAAATATACCATATGTATTTCGTGATCAAATAAAACTCTTTTTCTCAATAACATAATTGAAAATGCCAGCTCATGTACATAAATTGAAAATAGTTCAAAATACTAGGCTATGTATTTGGTCATAGGTGAAAATACGTATGCTGTGGACCATGGAAGAGGAAGGCTCCTGTTTGACCTTCATAATACTCTGAAATTTGTCCTTTCAAAAGCACTGCTGATATTCACTCCTATTTTGGTCATTTGCTTCTTCCTCAGATAGGCAGAGTGAAAGCTCTGCAGTGCAGAATGAATTTTAGAGGACTACAATACAATGCTCTCTTGGAAACCAGTTAGTAAGCCAAAGGCTGAAGAAGCTTCCTACTGAGTGGCATTATGTCCTTCAGTGGGTGTCTCCTTGAGTACTGCTCTCAGCAACCTCTAACTGCAGCTCGACCTCCAGGGCCGGAGGCTCCCAGACACTGCTGGCCAGCGCATACTCACCCAGCTTTCTCACTGGCATTCCATCTATTTAGTGGTGAGAAAGGAGGGACATCTTTGGCCATTTCACCATCCGAGTTCTGATGGCTGTTAAGCTTTCCAATGCTTCCCTTCTTTTTGCTAAAGTATTCTCACAAAACTATTTGCAGAAAGAAATCGGTACAACTTTTTTGAAAGGGCAAATTGGCATTCTTTCTCTCCATAGGGAATCCAAAGCACTAGAAAGTACCTATTCTTCAAACTAGCAAATCACTTTCTAGGAATTTAGCCCAAGGAATTGTTGCCTGTGTCAACAAAGAGGATAAGCAGAGTTTGACCACACTGGTGACTATGGAAGTTAAGTTTCACTAAACCTCTAATATTAGAGAATTGGTTTAAAAATAATGAAAACTCACACAATGGAAAACTGCTTGGTCATCAAAATTTTAGAATAATGATCTATATTATTAATACGAAAAGATTTCTACAAAATGTTGTTAAAGAAAACAAGAGGCTTTGAAAATACCTGTGGGTGTATGTAGGAAAAACTCTGACAAGATACATCATCTAGGTTCCCAAACAGTTCTAGAAGCCCTTAGGATCTGAGTATTTTTTCACAGTGCCACCAGGCCAAAATAAATACCTAACAGTACTGTTTGTTAAGTAGTTTAACCCAAACAACATAGCCATTTATGTTCTAATGACTTAGTAGCTATTTGAAAAAAATAACACACACAAATGACAAGTACTATTTTTATTTCCTTCTTAAATAACCTTGTGCTAATTTGTTAATAGAATGTATACACCTGCTTTTCACCCTGGTGTCCACTATTAGGTATCCTACAACTTCACATCTTGAGATCAGAGTGGATACCACTACCCTCATTTCTAAGTAATCACTGAAAACTCAGTTTTGCAAAGATCTGATGTCACCCAAAGGATGTAGTGTGGCCTAACTCTGAAACTGGGAAGGACCTTCAGCTAACAGTTGGCAGTGCTGTACAGATGTTTCCCTTGATGATGAAAAATATCTTGCACCAACCCAGAGCCGCACTCAGAATCTGCTATGGTGCTCCAGAGCACCTGGGCACACAGTTTGGGAACTGTGAATACATAACAAAACCTTAACAGCTGCTTCCTCTCAGATTATTGATTTTTTTAAAACAAAGTTTTCAGCTCTTTTCCCCAATAAACATGTTACTTTTTTACAATTAGAAAAACGATTAAAGTGATTTATGTATTCTCAAAAGTTCTTCAGTCTTTGAAAGATATTCTGTTCCCCTCAAATTTTTCACTCTGAAGCAAAGACTAAATATAAACACTAAAACGGAAAGTCTTAGTTGATGCTTTCATAATTTAAAAAGAGCACACTCACGCAGGACTAACCTGCAATAACTCTTCTGTGTGGAGCCCTTCCCTGATACTTCCATTGGGCGGATCAATGAAGTCACTGGTGTCAGGACACTAACCTAGACGTTCACCCCACTTCCTGCGGGAGCCACTACAATTGTTCAACAATAGACTCTCTGTGCCTCGGCCAAAGTGCTTGTAACAGAGCACGGCCATGCCCTCGTGGGAACTAGCGGTAAATGCTCCTTTGCTCTTGGTGTGCAGAGCTTTAGTCTCTGGATTAACGGTGCTCTTTTTAAAACAGTGCATGCTGCTTTTCACCCTGGTGTACGCTGCTGCTGTCTTTAAAGGTCTCTGCTGCTCTCTTTGTTCCCTTCTGGTTACTTCTGCCCTGTTTGTCAGTTTTCCTACTAAAGAAAAGAATGGCCTTTTATACCCTTGCCAATTGGGACTCTCAGAACCAACTTAGTGAGTTAAGTGTAACAGATATTTAGTTCCTTTTGTTATTTAGTGGTTGGTGAGTATTTTATTTGTCTTTGTGCCTGTAGTGGTGGGTGGGTAGAAAGGAGCACTTTCTGGCTTAATGTTATTTTTAAACCCTGATGATTTTTTTTTTTAAATTTTGGCATCACATAGTTGAAGTGTTATTAGGGTCAATATTTTATATTTATTGACTTCTTTACTAAAGAGATACCCAAGGAATTAACACAAACGTTTTTCAATTTAAAAACTTCTGTACCCTAGTCTATTTACAAATATACATGTCAATTTCAACTTAGTCTTCACAAATGTAAGTTAGTATCAATAAGGCTGTAATAGATTTTTAAAGCAACTTTTTGCTTGAACTTAATGGTCTTCAATATATTATTTTTAAAAAATACTATTTAAAAAAAATGAATAATAAGAACTCTCAATCCTCCATTAAGTGTTCTGTTGTCCCCTGCTGCACTTACCACCTTTAAATGTACCACATACATTATCTATTTATCTGGTTAATTGTCTGTCTTCTCCAACTAGAATGCAAGTGCAACAGGGATAGGGATTTTTGTCTACTTTAATTATTATATGATCAACAGCATCTGAAATGCAGAGGCTCAGTAAGTGTTAGTTGAAAAGTCAGTGAATGAGTAACTAGTTTTAAAGATCTTATATAATTCTATTTCGAAGGATGACATCTTCTAAAAATGAGCATTAATAGTTACGTAAACTAACTGTATATTAAGTGTCCATCATTGGAATGCCTGAGATGAGAAGTTTTTCAGATTTTGGAATATTTGTACAGATCAGCTGAACATCCCTAATTGGAAAATCCAAAATTCACTAAAATGTACATTTTGACTTCTCAAAATCTTCAGATTTTCGAGTATTTTGGATTTTGGATTAGGGACGCTCAATCCACATTACATTTTGTTTTTAGGTGAAAATGTAACTCCACTGTGATATAAAGTCAACTTCTTGATTGCAGTAAAATACATGAATGACAAGGATCTAACTAATTTATTATTGCTTTCCTTCTGGGAAGCAGTTCAACTTCCAAGTAGACAGGACTTGTAATTGACAAAGTATGGCAAATTCATGTAAAACAATAATGCTGGAGCAAGTAAAAGCATTTTTAAAAGCACAAAAACTGTAAAATAGTAACAGCAATTGTTAACTGTCAGAAATGAGAAGAAAACTAGAACCCATGAAGAAGACTGACTTATCTGAAGCCCTGAAGCTGCCATGCATCCTGGAAACACACGCTAATCCCTAGTGGGTATTTGTGGGACGAAGGTCAGCTTAGTGTCCACACAAGGCATAAGGATCAAAGCCAACAACCCTGGAAGGTGAAATCCTCAGTAGGCGAATTAAAAAAAAAAATCTCCCCAGAATCATTCCTGGTCATAGGAGAGGGGGAAAAATGTAATCTCAGACAATTCCAAGATCACCTTTATAGTTTAGGGTCAGAAATGACATGTTTGTGGTGTGCCCTCTCCCAAACCCAAACATGCATAGTACAAGGTCCAGGGTGGGCAGCGCCTCCAAACATGGTAGAAGAAAATACAAAACCTCCCTAGAATAATGCACTTAAGTATTAAGTTTCAAAGGATTTTCATACGGAGTTTCAAATAATTGAGTTCACATTCATAAATCATAAAATACACAAGGAAGCAACTGCCATGAGGAAAAATGAAAAACAAATTGTACAACGGACTTCCCAAAGGCTACAGATACTGAGTATTATCTAACACAAATTAGTGTGTTTAAAAAAAGAAAATAGGATTTCAAAATATGTAAAACAGAACAAGATATGAAAAATGATTAAGTGGATGTGAGAAACAGCCAAAAATAACTTCTAGAAATGAAAATATAATAATTACAACTAGAGAGTCAATGAGTAAATTCAATACTACATTAGATGAGGCTGAAAACAGAATTAATGATTTGATAGATGAAAAGAAATTACATACAATCTTGTACAGAAATAGAAAAGAGATGGACAATATAGAAGAAAATTAAGAGGTATAGAAGGTAGAGTACAAAAAGATAAATGGAGAATGTGAGAGACAGCACTAGAAGTGATCTTTTTCTGAGATTTTCCAGAATAAGCAAATTCAGTAAGCCAAATGAATGCTACCAAAAAGAAATCCTCATCCACATATAACCTGGTGAAATGGTAGAACACCATTGTTTAAAAAGGCAGATAACCCACAAATAAGTTATAGATTGATAGTTGATTTCTCAACAGAAAAGAAACCTGAAGGTAAACATCCTTAAAATGCTGGGGAAAATAATACTGGGAAAAAACCATATATTTAGTTAACAAAAATATCTTTCACAAACAAGGGCAAATAAAAAGCATTCTGGGGCAAACAAAAAGTAAAAAAGTTTATACTGTATTATGGAACTTCTACAGGGTGCATTTCAGAAAAAAAGTAGTGACCTAGGAAAAAAGTTCAAGCAAAAAAACTGGTAAATGTATGTCTAAACTTAAGTGAACATGAACTGTATAAAACAGATGCTGACTCTAAACAAATGCTAATAATCAATAACATAAAAACATAAAAACTAACCATGGCATATCAGATTGAAAATAAATTATGAGAATTAAGTAATTTTGAGACTCCTGAACTGTTTGGGAAGAAAATGAAGATAAGGTTTAATAGAAGACTTTAATAAGTTAAATAGGATGTTAACATCACTGGAGTACACACTGAAAGAGAACAATATATACAAATGCCAAATTAATAGAAGAAAAACCAAAGAATTTTAAACCAAGAAAAATCCATTCAACCAAATGAAGGAAATAAAGAAAAATAAAGCACAGAAAAAGCAGAACAAATTGAAAACAAGATGGCCTAAATAAATACAAATGTGTTAGCAAAATCACCATAATCTACTAACTAGTAGAAATTAAAGTTTTTGGTTAAAAGATACAGATTATTGGATTAAATTAAAAAATAGGGAACATATTCACACAGATTTGCATGTGAATGTTTGCAACAGATTTATTCATAATGGTCTCAAACTGGAAACAATCCAAATATCTATCAAGGAGTGAATGGATGAACAAATTGTGGTATATCTAAACAATGGAATGATAGCTAAATATAAATGATAAAATTCTGCTCTACCTAACTCATGGATAAATCTCGAAATCATTATACCAAGTGCTAGAAGTCAAACACCAAAAACTGCGTGATTTCATTTGCATGCCATTCTAGAAAAGACAAAATTATACCAATAAAACACAGATCCGAGGTTTCCTGGGGCCAGAGGAGAGAGAAGGAAACTGACAGTAAAGGGCATGAGGAACTTTCTGCTTTGATGGAAATGATCTGTAGCTTTACTGTGGTGGTGGTTACATGACTGCATACATTTGTCAAAATTCACCAAACTGTATACTTAGAATGTGTGAGTTTTACTATGTGAAAATTATACGCTGGTAAACTTAGCAGCAAACACAAAATCCAGATTTACAAAAGACAAATTGAAAAACCTCTTGAATCTTTGAGAAAAGGAGGTAGGAGAAAGATATATGCAGACAAATATTAGCCTAGAAATCTATCTTAACTAAATTAAATGGGTGCAAAATTAATTTTGAGCAAAGAGAGAAATATTGAGCATACTGATAAATATACATATGTAATTCAGTAGGAATACATATGAATACTCCGTTCCTAAAACAGGTCTTCAAAATATATAAAAACCAAAGTCACAGAACTTCCTGGGAAAACTAATAGGACAGTATTATTTGGACATACATGCAAAAATCCTGAACAAAATATTAGCAACTCAAATTATTTATAAAGAAAAATAACACGCCCAAGTTTCAGTTATTCTCATAATTTGAGGTTGCTTCAATACTCATGTTATTCATCGGAGTAAAGAGCAGGAAGATACACATCATCTCAAAGGGCATAGAAAAAGCACTGAATAAAACAGAACACAAATTTATAACTAAAACTCTTAGTAAACAAAGAATAAAAGGAAACTTCTATAACTGGAGAAAGGGTAGCACATCAGAATCCTATAATAAATATTATACTCCGGGGTGAAAGTTCAAATCACTGTCTTAAAGTCAGCGAAAAGGTTTTTTGGTTTGTTTGTTTCTTCCATTACAACTTCTATTTAACACTGGAGATTCCTCCTAACTAAATAAGATAAGAAAAAAGAATTAACATTATTTGAATCATTATATGAATTAGAAAGGGGAAAAGCCAAAACTGTCGTTACTTGCAAATTACAATAATCTATCTCTAAGGAAAATCCCAAAGAATCTACAAATTTTTTTTAGTAATAAGAAGGGCAATGAAGGTTGCTATATACATGATAATGTACACAGCCTGTCAACAGTGGAATGGATACATAAATTATAGTATAATACATGTAAATTATTACATGGAAATAAAAATGGATGACCTAAAGCTACATAGATCAATGTGGATGAAATTCAGGACATAATGTTTTGGGGGGAGTATGGTAAATTTATATAAAGGATTAAAATAATATCGAATATTGTTTAGGGATACATATATATGTGGTAAAACTAAAGAAAAGTTAGAGAATGATTAACTCAGAATCTAGAAAAGTAGTAGGGGAGAGAAGGATACAACAGAAAAGAGGTACATAAACCCTTCAATAGTAGTGATAATGTTTCTGAGGTGGGTAATGGAAATATAGATGCTTCCTTTTTTTAGTTTCTTAAAGTGTACCTATATGTTATATATTCCTTTCTATACGTATTATATATGTACTTTCTAATTTAAAGTATTATAATGTTATTTCGAATTGGAAAACACAGGCCTTCGGAATTTCTTTTTATATCTAAGTTTTGAAATTAACATTTATTTTTTCTTATTCTAGCAAAGTTCAGAGCCCTCACTCCTATTTTATCTCTGTTTTTATTTCTACCTATCCTTCCAAATCAGTCTTGGGGACAGTGTCCAGGCACCCACACCTGATTTGGTGGCCTCCTAATTTCCTACAATTTCTCACTCTTCCCCTTCTTTGAGTTTATTTGTCACCGGTCCACAGAGTAGCAGTGTTTTTCCTTTTCTTTTTTCTTTTTTGGTGGTGATACTAGGGACTGAGCCCAAGAGCTTCGCATGGAGATACTGGGGAGTTCTTTTTTCATTGTTATTTTGAGACAGAATTTCCCTAAAAGCTGCCAAATCGTCCAGGCTAAATTCAAGCTTGCCATCCTCCTGCTTCAGCCTCCCATAGTGCTGGGATTACAGGAGTGTGCTGGGATTACAGGAGTGTGCTACCACACCTGGGATTACAGGAGTGTGCCGCCACACCTGGTTTAGAGTAATAGCCACCGAACACAAAGATTATTACCATAATCTTCTCATTTCATCCATCTTTTAGTATGGACCCATTTCTACACGGATCAGCCTCTTTAGAAGATATTGTCCTTTATATCGTCCTTTCTAGCTTCTCTCTCTGGACACTTTAAAGACAGCATTATAATCCGAATGCATCTCTGTTATTATTAATATGTTAGTATTTAATAATAAAATGTCACTTCATGGGTCCATATACTAGCAAGCTATATGCACTTTTTTCTTTCTGAAAAATCCTTGCTTGTCTCAAATTACTCAACTTGAAAATCTGTGGAAAATCTCCATTCTCAAGGGTTCCCAAACTACTTTAATCTTTACTCCTTACATAGCTTGTTGCTAACACCACATTTATTGCTTGCTATTTTATGTATCTATGTAGATAAGTCTTCCCAACTATACCACAGACTACTTGGGTGCACAGGTGATAGCTTGTTTTTCTTTGTGTCTTCACCGTGTAGCACTGTAAGTGGCCCATAAAAAGCTATCATCTATTGAGCAACTACCGAATACCCTGCACTAAGCCTTCCACGTGTTGTCACACCGAGTTCCCACGACTCAGTGAGCTATTCATTATCATTACCTTTTTACAAACAAGGAAACTGACATCATCGCGGCCCTCTAGTTAGTGAGTCTGGGATTCAGATTAGGATGTGGGCTTCTCTTAACTCCACTGTTTCTGTTAGCTCCTGATGCCTCTGGTGAAATGTAACACACAATGTATCAACTGGATCCTGTGAAATCTCACTCAACTTACACCCTGGGCTGAAGACTGTGAGGTCCATGTAGAGCACAGAAGTGTCAGAACATCGGGGTTCTCCTTTCTGCCACTGAACTCTCTACTCTGTGCTGTCCTCAGCTTTCTCTGGCCTCCGTGTCCTCAACAGGGAGGATGCCCAGATTTTGTCATGTCTTCACTCCTATTACCCTCTGCTGTCAAGAAGGAAGTCCTGTGAACTGTAAGTCTCGTCCTTTTTTTAATTATTTGCCTTGAGACAGCTCTTCCTTTTCTGAAAACCTGTTTCTGAAGCAATCAAGCCAGATGGCATTCTGAGGCACCGACAGGAAAATGTCTACCCCACTGCTCAGCCCACCCCAGCCCAGGCTCCCTCGCCCCAGTGTGGTGGACCAGAACAGCACACTAGGATGAAGTCAGCCAAGACACAATTTCTGTAAGTCCTCTTCACAGAAAAGAAAACGAATAACACTGTGTCTAAGTAGTATGCAGGGTGTGATACCAACCAAACCTCTGCCCTTCTTCCTGGGGAAATGCAAAGTTAGCTGTGGCCTTTTCACACACTTCGGAGAGAATGAAATGTCAGCTGTAACTCTGAGTTTCCTGGCTTCATTCCACTTACCTTACCACTTTGCCAGTATCTAAAATGACATTTTGGATATTAATATGCTACATCTAAACATCATCTTTTACTCTGACATCATGATACAAATACTCAACTGAATTCCACAGCTGTTCCTACTAGAAACAAACAAACAAACACACAAAAAAACCCTTAACATTTTTGAAGGGAAAAAAGTCTGCTTGTTCACAGATGTCTCCTGAGCCGCATTTATGAGGTTTGTCTACTGGCGATGGCGAGTAAACGCTGACTATACTTGCTGCTCCTATTTACACACACTGTTGGTTTTAACTAACCACTCCTTCCCACCTCCCAGAAAAGACTGCTAAGAAAACAATGTTCACTTGGAGGAAGAGAAACTAAGATTCTTTTTGCTGTTCCTCTCAATCAAACTCTTGCAGGAACAAAAGTATTCACTGTGGTTTAAATACTTGTCACTCAAAAATGGTACCTAGAAATGCCATGAGTTTCCTATAACTTCACTTCTATTTAAGGAGATGTGCTGCATCAATAGATGCTTTGGGTACAAAATGCAGAGTAGTTTAGTGGCATTTTGACAGTAGTAGAGAAGAAAGTTGTTTTTCAAATGTACACACCACCTATGTGCTCCTGGTGGACATCGCTGGACACGCATTTCTACCAGCAGGGTTAGTTTGGCCACTCAGGGGCCACCCAGGCACATGCTTGCACTGAGCTCTTGCTGTGAAATGCCTGCTGCACTAAACAGTTTCAACTTGTGACTCTTAACACAGTCTTAGGTGGCTTTTATTTCTATTCTCCCCATTTACAGATGAGGAAACAGTTACATGAACAGTGAATTTACAAAAATGGAATTTGAACAGTCAGACTCAGAATATGTGATGTTCCTTAATGGAAGCAGGAAAGCAATGTGTACTCTTTTATAACCCCTGGAATACACTCCACGGTGTGTTTACAAACATTAAGGAAAAAAAAAATCCAAGCAAATGGATCACTGAAAAGTAGCCATAAAGTCTTAATAAATATTTCAATGATCAAACAAGTAAGCCAAAACTAAAATCAAGACATTACAAATGTCAAAAGAAACAAATGTATAGCCCTAGAAAGAGGGTGGGGATGCTAATTTTAAGGAAAATAAATATGTTTCAACTACTGCCCTCTCCTGGTGGTAGAACCACAGTTATGTTTCCTGCCTTTAACTCAAAAGATTTCAAAGATTTTCATCTAACTGAGCTATCAAAACCAAAAATGTAGGTAAATACTGTATGTGGCTTCTCCAGGATAGGTCTTGGTTCTAGGTCAGAGTCAAGTACTGTCCAGCTGGAAACTCTAAGAAACCATCTTGCATCTTGTGCTTCTATTTTCGCTTCAGTGAAAAACAACTTCTAGACTACTAACCTTGAAAGTGATTGTGAGCAACAAACAATGTATGTGAATGTGCTTTTCAAACACTCTAAAATCCAAGTCTTTTTATTAAGTCATTTATAACAACACCTGTTAAGGTTAAAATTGCACTTGTTCACCACTCCTGCAATCCTACTCCTGGAAACATGCCATTCTAGTAATAATGCTATCATCAAGGACATGAACAAAGATGTTTATGATTTCAGTGTAGATAATAGCAAAAACCAAAATTCCCCCAAAACAAACAAAAAAACCCACGAAACCAGGACTAAGGTAAATATCTACCAATAGGACAATGGTGGAATGAATTCTGCTACACTACAGCATATTATGCAGCCATTAAAAAGAATATCCCAGAACTTTGTCAGTTGAATGGAGAGATTTCAATAGAGTTTTGGCTGTTTATTGTGTTCTTTTGGAGTGTGGGGCTGTGGAAAGGGAGTTGTGAATACCAGGCTATTGCTTTAGTACTGAGACACAGCGCAGGCCCTTTCTATGTTTTTCTGAGGGGGAAAAAAGCAAGATGTAACAAAGAATGTAATAGAGAGTCCCAAAAGGCTTAGTGCACTTTTAAACTTTAGTAATTTCAGAGGTATGTATTATCTGAAAGGTTATAAACATTTAACATTTTAAAATGTTGGTGTTTCTTATAAAAATTCAACTAATAGGAACTGTTGTACACAAAAATTAAGAGCATAATTATTCAAAATTCACCAAAGTGTAAAAGAAACATAGATAACAAAATAGCAAATGTTTCTTTTTCAAGTTTATAGTGAATGGAAGAGTAATCAAGGTCCCCACAAAGAGAAAACCTTTTTTTTTTAAGTAGGGAATTAAATAGTGTGGATGCTAATATCACATGCACTCACATAAAATCATATATATATATATTATAGATATATATGCTTAATTTCTTTAAAGAAAGGAAATAAACTTGCCTTAAGTCACACATTAAGTACATGACCAAAGCACTCAACCTTGTAGCCAGGTCTCTCGGCTCTGACCTCCAAAGCTCCAGGGGTGGGGGCTGCACAGCCAGCAGGGTGATGGGACAGCAGCCTGAGATGTCTCCACGGCCCGTTAGTGCATACTCCCCAGCCCTGCACCTGGCATCTCCAGAATGGCGCTCCAGAGCATCACTTGAACTCAGGAGCTCTTTTCAAATGAACCCACTGTCCTCCAAACTTCTCCCTTCTAGACCAGAATGTGACAATGCAGGGCATGATGGAGACAGAGCTCGGCCACAGACCTTCTGTTGGATGCTGCAAGTAATCTCTGTTCCATGGATGTGTAATTTTAATCACCAGTGTTCTGAAAATCTTACCGATCTGTTCATCTCTGAATCAAATACACCTTATTTTCCCTCTTTCTCAAGTAAATTAAAAATGGCAACATCTTGCCAATCACTGAACGTGAAAAGTGCTTTCTTTCTCTACACTCGTCACATATTGTTCCCTCTGTTTGGAACGCCTTTCATTTTTTTCTCTTATTGTGAAAATCTATCTTCTTAAAGATGCAGCTCAGATGCCATCCTCTCTGTCAAGGTTTCCCTCCCTCCGCCAGGTAAAACTGCTTCACCCTGTTGAGGTTCTCACGGGTCAGGACAGACCTCTCCTATTGGTCCTCGCCTTGACTTTGAGTATGAGTTTAGACGTGGGTCTTCCCGATGGGCTCCCATGAGCGTGGTGTCTTATCTCCATAGCAGTTCTTGCCCTCACCTTGCACCAGCAGCTAGTGAGGCGGATGGCACATCACATGCCTTCAATTAAATGTTGGTTCCACAGAATTGTGAGATTGGGAGATTATTAATTCACAAGGTAAGTAGTAGGTCCAACACTGGCGAATGAACTTGTGATCTTAGATGCATTATAGCCAAGAACTCCTTGTCTTTAAATACCCCTATGGGGAAAGAGGATCCATCTTACACAGCTGATTCTTCCAGAGTGCCTTTCCTCAGCTAAGCAACAGCAAAAAGTTCTAGAAACCCTGTCCAACACTGGTTTTCGGTTGTGAAATCACAGTTGGACTGTGGCGTGAATGTGTGTGAGTGTGTGTGTGTGTGTATGTGTGTATACAAATTTAGATAAACCTTTACCTCCAAAGTGTGAGATTATTTACAGAAAATAATAATGGCTGAAAGTTGCATAATACTTTGGATGACTGTCTGTGGTATGGAGCAGATAGCAAATCAATGAGCTGGATTTATGCTTATTATTACAACAATTTTGCAATAGGGAGTCATTTATTGATTTTGTGCTGTAAGTCCATGTACATATCATAAATTGTTGATTGACTGTAGGTTCCTACTCTGAGAAATATGGTCTTTGAAATGCTAATGTATCTAACAACACATGTCCCTTATTCCCTAGCAGAGATTTAGTGAGGCAAAACTTTTAACAAGAACTGATTGTTTTTATCAATAACTATGAACAGTATTCCAATTAAGAAAATGGTCTTCATTTGTTCCTACTGCCATCAATGAAAGTGGGAAAAGCATCTGGCAAATTCATTTCCATTCTCCTTAGATTTCAGCTGGCTAAATTCCAACAGAGGAAACTGATGTTACTCGGGCAACTCAATCTACACTGCCATTTTCCCCACCCTGCTCTGGGGTCCTGTAAGCTGCTCCCAATCAAGGGTATTTGACTGAGTTCTGTTAGCTGTCAAAGTTTAATAAGCTGAGCTAGTTAATGAGTGATAGCTGGATTTCATTCCAAGACTTCATATCCTCCATGAAGTAATTAGGCATGCACCTCATGGTCTCTCACGGGAATTTCAAAGATGCATTAGTCTACAAAGACACTAAATTCAGGGTGGTTTCAGAAACAAATTAACATCTCTTAACCATGAGAGGTGGCAGAGGACGCCTCTTCTTGGTGTCTGTTAGACACATGAGGAATAGAGCCAATTTATTTTCTGCCCACACAACTTATATAATAGCCATTTCTCTTCTTGCCTTTCTGAAAGTAGAAAGGGCTGATATGAGTGGTTTATAAGAAGTGCTGTGACCCACAGGCAAGGTATTCCTGAAACTGCTGAAACAGCAAACAAGATAATGATATCATTTTAGTAAGTGCCAGGCGAGAAAGCTCTGATTAACTATTGCTTAGTGGAGATGTTTGTAAATACGAGTGTCATTTTAACATCTTCTCTTTATCTAGGCCCCTCCTTCCTGGTGTGCTCTTATTGTGTATATTTCTTCTTTAGATTCCTGCATAGAAGGAATGTTGTTTGATGTAGGGGATAAAAAGCTATTTTGGAGAAAAAAGTGTTGGCAGAGATAACAGGTGGATTCTGAGCCTCACTACATTCCTGAGCAATTTACTACCTAACCTCCCTCCATCTGCTCCTTCACTTCCTTTCCCTCACCTGCCTCTCGCCCAGACTAGACATTGTGCTCTGATGTTCATTCTCAAGAAATGGAAATGGTTATAAGAAGACAAGGGGGAAGTGGAGAACCAGATGAAGTTTTGTGAAGAGGATGGCTTTCCAGATGATGAGGCAAGGCACATCCATCTTCCAGGAGGCTAAGAATGCTTTCTGTCACCCTTTCAAAGTCCTTTCAGACACTACCTACCACCACTGTGACTGAGGAAACATCATCTTACAGGCAAAGGAGTATAAATGCAAGCAGTTGTTTATGGTACGGCCAAGGTAAACAAAAGATTGGTTACTTTTGCAAATGACCTTTTGTAGTACTTATGCCATTGCGTCTCCCTTCATGTGTGTGCATGGATCTCAACACCCAGAGAACTCACGTTAAGTGTGTTAGTTCCATGGTCAGGGGCAGTATAGGGTGAGTTCTTTAGAGACTGAAGGAGTTAAGAATACCTGATTAGCCACCAGAAGCTAAATGTCAGTGGTATGAATGGTATGCAGCTGGGCAGTTTTCCAAAGCCCACGCCACGGCTGCGTATCAGGAAGACTGCTATAAACAAATGTGCGTGTGTGCATGGAGCCTGATAAGTCACTGGGGGAAGACAGACACGGAGCAGCCCCCCAGCCTGAGGAAACATGCAGAGCAGGGCGAATTGCCACTTTAGATGAACAATAGCTCTGTTTTGGAAATGGGTCTGGATGGGCTGGTGAACATAGAGTGGTCCTTTGGTTTTATGTGCATTAAAACAATTTCAGGCAACTTGCAGCTAGATTCTCAACTTTTAAATTATCCTAATATAAAACCATGAAAGTTGTGTGTACTAATTTTTTTAAATACAAAAACACACAAACATACACTATGAAAAAAGCACACAGCACAACTGCATATGTAGATCTCAATTAGGTAAAACATACAGATACATTTAAAAAGGTATAGTATATTTGAGATATGTTAGTCCTTTGTCAGAGAAATAGCTGGCACGAATGTTTTCCCACTCTGTGGGTTGTCTCGTCCTTCTGTTGGTGGTTTCTTTTGCTGTGCAAAAGCTTTTTAATAAGATGAGATCCCAGGTGTTGATTCTTCATGATATTTTCTGGGCAATTGGTGCTTTGTTCATAAAGTCTTTGCCTACATCTATGTTTTCAAGAGTTCTACTTTTTCTATTTTCCAGAAGACTTAGTGTTTCTGTTTTAATGTTTAGATCTTTCGATCCACTTTGATTTTAGTTTAGTGCATGGGGAAAGATTCAGGTCTAGTTTTAATCTTTGGCATGTGGAGAGCCAGTTTTTCCAGCACCATTTGCTAAAGAGGCTATCTTTCTTCCAGTGAGGGCATTTGGCCTCTTTGTCAAAAATAAGGTGACTGAGACTGTTTGGACTTGTTTCTGCATCTTCCAATCTGTTCCACTGATCCTCAGGTCTGTTTTTCCCAGTATCATGCTGTTTTTATTATAGTAGCTTTGTAATGTAATTTCAGGTCAGGGATTGTGATGGCCCCTGCTTTGCTTTTGTTGCCCAGAATTGCTTTTGCTATTCTAGAACTCAAAAAAATCAGACCCCCAAAATTTAAAGACCTAATCCAAAAATAAGCAGCTGAAATGAAAAGACACTTCTCACATGAAGTAGAAATAGCAAGTAAACATATGAAAAAATCTTCAACATCATTATCATTTGAGAGATGCAAATTAAAACAACACTGAGATTTCACCTCACTCCAGACAGAATGGCTATTATCAATAAATCAACCAATAACAAATGCTGGAAGGGCTGTGGGAAAAAGGAACCCTTCTCCACTGTGGGTGGGAGTGTAGACTGTTACAACCACTGTGGAAATCAGTGTGGAGATTCCTCAAAAAATTAGGGCTAGAGGTTCCATTTGACCCAGCTATTCCCCTTCTTGGTATCTTCCCAAAAGGATTGAAACCATCATACCACAGCGATGTATGCACACCCATGTTTACAGCAGTACAGTTTGTAATAGCTAAATCTTGAAAACAGCCGAAATGCCTATCAGCTGACAAATGGATTTTTTTTTTATACAGTGCAGTACTACTCTGCCATAAAGAACAATAAGCTTGAGATATTTCTAGGTAAATGGATGCATCTTGAGACCATACACTTAAACGAAATAAATCAGACACATATGTTTAAATACCGCGTTGTTTCTCTGGTGTGAGAAACTGGAAGTGTAAATAAGGACTAAAATGTATTATATTGGGAAAAGGAAGAAAGTGTTCAAATGGGAAGGGGAACAAGGGAGGAGAGGGGGGAAAGGAACAGAGGGACAAGAGAAATAAGGAATAGAAGGAAAAAATGGAAACAAAGCTTTTGTAAATAAGGAGGGAGGAGCGGGTAAAGGGAGGGGAGGGGAATGAGAAAAAAAGAAGCAACAAGATATGTCATGTACAGGTACAAACCCCTATGATGAAGTTATCACTATGTGTATCTAAAATGTACCATTAAAATAAAATTAAAAAATAAAAAATAAAATGAAAAATAAAAATATACAGTAAACATACTAGAAAAAAACTGCTTGATAATTTTCTCTGGGAGGTGGAATTACTATATATGTGATTTTTTTGTAGTTCACTTTCCAGTTTTTGTAAAATAAGTATGTGTTACTTTCATAATCAAGAAAATAACCAAGTTATTAAAAAAATTATCCTGTGGATGAAATGACATCTGATGATAGGTTACCTGGGTTGAGGAAGGCAGGTGGGAAAGGCAGACACAATTAAATACAATTCATGTTTACAAAACGTTAACATGGTTTTGTCTTTATGTCTACACATATTAGTATTTTCTGTCTTACACTGTAAACTCTCAGAGAGCAAGGGCTGTATCCAATTCTGTGCAATGTTTGGTTCAATTAAAGATGCCAAGAGAGTGTTGTTTTTATGAAAATTACACAAAGGCACTTGATGCGTGTTCACTCTGGTAGTCAACTGTGAGAACTCTTCAGCTCTACTGATGCAAGACAGAGTAAGAACATACATCTCCCAACCCCGTTCCTTCCCCCACCCCCTGATTTAAACCTCAATAACGACCTACATTTTTTGGCAGCTTGTACATTCATATAGAAGATTGATCTACCATATTTAAAGTACAAAGGAAAACAATATTATAATTTTCTCTGTTGTATCCTACTTCAGTGCTACAAAATGGATGTAAACCTACGCATGAGTTAACAGTTTGATTTCTCTACTAATTGAACTACTGAACTCATGACTGACTCAGCTCTGGAAGTAACATATGTATTTTATGTTACTGGGAGATCCAAAAAAGTTGCCATTTAAGTCAAATTATCCCCACAACACTGGAGCCATACACACCCAGTGGAGCAGCTTCCGTTTACAGCATTTTCTAGACACCTTGAAGCTCTTCCAAATCCTCCAAATAAAACCAACCTCACCATGACTTTTGAGGTCACTCTCAGGATGTACTTTGAAATTTATGGTGAATGGCTTTTTATTTTTTTTAGCATAGTGGCTATAAGTTGATCTGAATGACTGTCAATGTTTAAAGACATTATTCTTGCCAGAAATTTAAAATACAATGTATCAATGTATCAAATTTGGCCCCAATTAGCTCCTTTTCAAGGTTATGAAATAGGCAGGCAAGTGTGAAATCCCAGGTGCTTATTACATTCACTGAAACAGAGAAGTTACTTTTTGAGAACTCTCCTGATCTCCTTAGCATTTGCCTCTCTCCCACCACAATGACTAATTCCCCAAGCATTCTCTCCAGGTACTACATGTAAAGTGCTTCATGTGTGTGGTCTAATATAATCCTCAACCCTGGCAGGTGGGTGTCTCTATCAGCATTTTGGACAAGTTTTAGCAAGAGGTTAGAAACCTCCATGGCAGAGGTGGGATTTGAACCCAGGCCTGGACAACTCCCAGGGAGCAAACTCTGAACCTTTATGGACATGTTGACTTCAGAAGGCTAATTAAGTGTTAAATCAAAAGCAATGGGTAAACATAATTATGCCACTTTTAATTTGAGTCTGTTGGATATACACAGTTGTCTTATCCTATATTAACTATGATGTCCTATAAAAAAAAAAAGAGAGATCACAAATTCTGCCAACAGAAACCTCCTGAGGGAAACTAAGATCATTTACTAAAGTAGTAACTCAAGTTTCTTATAGAGAGCATGGCAATACTGAGGCTTGGGTGCGGTGACCTGAGAGATCTGGAGGAAACAGAGGCAAAATTTACCAAATTTTCTATTGCACAATAGAATCTGTCTGTGGAAAGCACCCCCTAAACGGAAGTATCTGTCAAAGTAAAAATAAATTGGGTTAACAGAATCTGAAGAGTACAGTGTGAGTGGGATTCATATTTCCCTTACTGTCTATGGTACATAAGTATACTTTGTTGTCTGGTATAAACACATACATATAAAAGTACATACATACCCACTTAACTTTTCAGCCCCATTTACAAAGCTGTGGCAAGAGCTAACATCATTTTGTAGGAAAGAAGGAGAGGCCCGCTGGGGCTTTAGGTTGTCTATTGCCACTAACTGATGGGTCACCAGAAGACCAGGCCCAGTGAGGGCTGAGCTTTGCACCAAAAAGATATTTATATGTGTTCACATAGAAATGGGTCATTCCACCCAGACTCATGAAAGCCAGATCAACAGATTAACTGAAATGTTTACTGGACAATTTACATTGAGAAATATAATCCAAAGAGCAGAGTCACATTATCCATCTCCTTTTTATTAAAGTATTTACTGAGCAACTATTATGGTGTCAGGATCTATCCCAGGCACTTTCACTTGTGGTTCCCACAACAAATCTTTGAAATGCTCTAAGTACACCGTGGAGCCCAGGAGGCTGGGGACCCTGCTGAGGTCATGTGGTTAGAAGCACAGGGAAGCTTCCAGCAGAACTGGGTTCCCCATCACAGAGCTCATAGGTCTCAGCACAGAGTGCAGCAGGTGCTGGCCAGAGAGCCGAGGGACCCCAGGCTGATGTCATCAGGCCTGAGGACTTAAAGTATATGGGTGACACAGAGATGCCAGCTGGTCTGCGTTAATCAGGAATGGTCCTAAAAATTTCAGCCTAACTCCTTTCGGGGCTGTCACATAGACCAGCAGCCAGCTGTTTGCTTCTGGCTTTAATATGCTATAATTTATAAAATGTTAAGTTTTATTAACATTATCTATATGTATTTTGTTTTTTTCTTGTGGGCTGTCAGTAGTCACACCATGGATTTGTCTCAGTGTGAGTTAACTTCTGGGAATCATGTATATAGCTAATTTCAGCTATTTTTATGTTGATATGTGATAGTTTCAGTTTCAAATGATATTTTCTGCTATTGTTCCTTGCAATTCAAATTTTGAGGGTGTTCAATATTTGGTACCTGGGCACTGACTTATATTTATATCTACTAAAAATACATGTATAAATACACGTGGTACAAAACCATGTGCTATACTGTGCACCCATTCATGACCAAAAGGCACACTGATAACTTGTAAACTTATTCTAGTACACTGAGTCAAAGGGTACAGTTAATAACATATTGTACTATTTTTCTAGTCCTCCTGAAAGAGTTGACGTAACCATCATACTACCAATCTATTTCTGACAACTTTAAAAAAGTGACTTGTGTGAGAGGTTCACATTAAGTAGCTATAATAAAGACTAATGTTCCTAAAATACAAAAATAAAAAGGGGCTCTCTGGTATATTTCTTTTCGGCATTAACAAATAAATAAAATAACATCAGTGTCCAAAGGCCAGCTCTCGACGCTTTGCCTCCTTGATTTTGAGTTTTGGGCTCAGCCTTGAGAATAACCTTAATAGTGATCATTCATATAAGATAAATAATATGCCTGTTGCCTAGTATGATTACTTTCTTTTTAACAAAGTATCCTAAGGAAACAGAATCAAAATGTTTAAGTTTTAAACAAATTGAGAGAGTAAATGGTTGTAACACACACAGGTAGACATTTATACTAAAGAGTCAAAAGCAAAATTTAAAAATCTAACAGAAAAACTTTTGGAGAGAATAATGTAGGCACACACCATTTTTTTTTTAAGGCATGTCTAGTTACCCAAAAAATGCTGCCTTTGTTTTAACTGAACTGAGCTTTTGTGGAGAATAACAGAATGTTGTTTCAATAATGCACGAGTCACACTTCAAGAGTGGGCTTCCATTAGCTTCAAACTGAACAGCTGGACAGGGACACTACTGAATTCTTCTTCTTCCTACCCGAAGTGGTAGGGGCCAAACGCCTTAATTCTCCAATATGTTCGTCTGCTGACCAAAAGGCTTCTTCTTTCAGGTTGGTCCATCTGCTAAGGTGCAACACATGAGGCTTTCAGGAAGGACAACATGCTTGTCACCTGGTTAGGACAGCGAAAGGACCCAAGGTACATCACCTGATCTCAGAGGCCTCTGCTTCCGCATGGCAGGCACTGGTCTATTACTGCTGATCATTTTTTTTTTCCAGCACTAATATTCCATTGTCTGAGATTCCCAAGAAAGAAGTGCTATTCTAAATGACTCGTTAGCATTGAAGATAACTACAAGAAAAACCCAGGGCTGAAAAAATGCGACTCATTTCTAATTGATATGTAGTAGCTGCTCTTTTGTTAATAACAAAATTTTGTTACCGTCTACAAACATTTATTTAACATTTACTATACACAACACTCATCTTAAGGAAGACAGACAGAGTTGTCTACAGTAAAAATACTCCAAATTTCCCTTACATATCATATTGCTGAAGGGAACAGGATGCATGAAATGCCTCATTTACTGGCCCTGTGATAGTCTTTGCATAGGAAAATTTGTGGATAACTAGAATGCAGACTGTAGAGATAGTTTGGCTTATTGACTTCTTTGTGTGCAGAAGCCCCACTGGAGAATCTGATATGACCTATGAACCATTCTCTCGCAAGATAAATGCATGTACACACTTCGAGCATGTTACAGACACTCTTGACGCCCACTAGGCTGAGACACCAGGCTAACAACTCTGATCTAATCCCACCACTTCATTTTACACACGGAGACACAAGTTTCAAACAGGAGATGTGACTTGGTTATAGTCGGTCAGCAGAATCGATGCAAAGAGCAACCTGGATGAAACTGAAAATGATGCCTCTACTCAACAACTCTGTGTTACGGGAAATCAACCTTATCTTGTTGCTTGGGAGGGCGAAAAGGTGAAATGTCTGGAGAGGAATTACTTTTTGGGGTGGTGGTGCTGGAGATCAAACTCAGGGCCTCACGCTTGCTAGGCAAGCACTCTACCACTTGAGTGAAATCTCCAACCCCAGGAATATACTTTTATCTCGGAGTTCATAGCGGAGCTTCTCACTGAAAAGTGGGCAGCTTTTCTTTACTTTGCCCTCAGGCCAGTCCCCCTCCAATACAATCGAGGCTCAAGGTCCCCTTTCCCTGTGTTCATCTCAGGAAATCAGTACAACTTGCTTAAACTGGACGCAGAAAGGGGGCAAGTATGAGGGACTTAATTAGAAACTCATTTTAAGGAACTCTAACAAGACTCTAAAGAAATTAATTTAGTCACCTAATAAATGTTTAGGTAGTATTTGAATCAATGAGTGAGTACTCATTCATTTAGGAAATGATAGTCTACTGAAATGTCAGCAAGTAAAAGTCCAAGAGACCTGCTCTAATGATCAGATGAAACAAATTTCCAACTACTATGTCAATTTGTTCACTGCTAAATGACTTGTTCTTCCAAGAACTAAAACATTCTGGGATCTTGCATTTGCTTTTAGCTTAGCAAATTTATTCAATATATTTCATATTCAATTTGACAAATATTCTCCCTAGGAAGCAATGTGACAGAATGGAAATGTGTATGGGTTTTGGACTTAGTAAGACCCAAATTTAAACACTGGATCTACTTTATCTAGATATGTGGTATTGGGGCTCATTACTTAAGGGCTTCTGAGTCCCCCTCATCTGGAGAGCAGGAGTGAGATCGCCTATTCACAAGTCGGCTGTGAACAGGCAAAAAAAAATTAGCAATAATATCTATTGTAAAGGAGTTAATACAAAATGCGATTAAAATTAGGCACTCGATTAAATGTTAACACTTAAAATAATGACTGTTTATTAATATCTGTGAAGGACAAACATCATCCTAGACCTTTCTCCACTGTTAGGTTTTCTAACCAAAAAAAAAAAATTATTTTCCAGTGTAATACAGTACTATTAATGGGTTTAAAACAGTCATTAGATTAAATTCATGTTTTAAAGTAACAGAATCATAAAACAGCAAGATAATGCTTTCAACCTGAAACTTCATGACTAAAATCTTAAATATTATGGTTCAGTATTAGTGTGCTTTCACAGTACCTACCAAGTTTTCAGACTGCATCTACTCAGCCTTTTCAAATTACTACCATCCCAAAATTTCTTACAAATTACTTTCAGAAGCTAAAAATTTGCAGTGGAAATTTTTCCTGAGTGCCCCCCACCCTTTTTAAAGAATAAACTTAATCGACAGGCAAATCTAAATAATGTTAGCAGTTCTAAATGTAGAGAATTCACAATTTCTTACTGTAATTGAAAAGTAACATACAAAGCACTTAGTCATTTATAATAGCCATGTCAAACTTTCAAAATAACGACTAACCTGACAGAGGAGACAAGACTCCTCTAATTAAATAGTACCATCTAGCCATTTGAGATAAGCACAGCAAGTTATGTAATTGTCTTCTGTACTCACAACATCCTTTCTTCCCTCTTGGATATATAACATTTTTCAGTAATAATAGAACAGGTAGCCAAAAACAAACAAACAAACAAACACACCTTACTGTACTATAGGAAATCAGTGGAATCCACAAGATGAATTTTCAAGAGGTACTATAGTAAAACCTTGATGATTTGGATTTTACCAGGAGAAAGGAGAAACCATGCCCATTAGTATTAGAAATGAAAATCCCCAGGGAATGTCTTAGGGTCTTAAGAAAACAAAATAGTAAGCAACCATAGGCACTCACTTACATAAAAATACTTGGAGTGTTAATTGAAAAGCATCCTAGCCATGCTAGAATGGAGTCTCTAACTAGGATACTCTTCACTCTCCCATCCTGATGGGTGTGCTCAGTAATACAGGCAGTACTGGAGACCTCAGATACAGTTTTCTAGAAAGATGGGCAGCTTTTATGCACACGGATGTGTCTATAGCCATCAGGTACCATAACTACTCAGCCAGGGACTATAGCACCTTCCCCAGGCTGCCTTGCATTCAGGTGGAGCCATGGGACTAGTTAGCAAAAGAATATAAGGAGAAAAGCTGCTGCCTAACTTTAGCACTATCATGATTAAGACACGAGGGTTCTTTTCTTCCCCTCTCTGTTCCTTCCACCAGCTAGATACAGACAGTTATAAGCCTCAATTTGTACTGTGGATTGAATTACATCCCCTGGACTAAATTCATGTGTTGAAATACTAAACACAGTTGAAATTAGGATTGTTAAGACATAATTAGTTAACATCAGTGGGCCCTTACAGTGGAATACAGTGGGCCCTTAATTCAATATGACTGGGATGAGGGATTAGAGCTAAAATGTGCTCCCAAAGTCTCACGTGTTCAAAATTGGAGAAAATGATTGAATCATGAATGTTCTAACGTCATCAGTGAACTAATTCATTGGTGAGATCATAATTTGATGGCATTGTTGGGAGGTAATGGATACTCAGGAGGTGGTCCCTGGGTGATGGCAGTGTGACCTTCGGGCCTATGTCAGATCTTTGGACCCTTTCTCTCTGCTCTTTTCCCCCTCGCTCTGCTTCCTGGCTGCCATGAGGTGAGCAGCTTTCCTCTGTCGTTCCCGCTGGCATGATGTTTCTGCATCAGATCAAGTCAATGGACTGAACCCTCTGAAACTGAGCACAAAAAATAAGTCCTTTTTAAGTTGTGTATGTCAGGTATTTTGTCACAGCAGCTGCAAGGTGACTAATAACAAAGGTGACTTATAAAAGGATAAATCTAGACAGAGACAGGAATGGAGGGAAGATGATGTATAGACACAGAGAAGACAGCAATCTATAAGCCAGGGGGAGAGTCCTGCAATAGATTATTTTCTATAAAATAACCAACCCCGTCCACATCTTGATCTCAGACTTCTGGTCTCCTGAATTGTAAGAGAGTAAATTTCTGTTATTTAAGTCACCCAGTCTGTGGTGCTTTATCACAGAAGCCTGAGTAGACTAATAAAGATGGTAAAACCATAAGATAGATGGAGCCTGACTTCAGGATTCCTGAATCATTTCTGAAAAAAAGCATCTTACTAATCAGAAGTATCTACACTGGCTTGATACTTGAGTAAGGAAAAAAAAAAAAAACTTCTGTTGTGTCAAATCACTAAATTTGGGGAGCCTGTTATAGTAGCTAGCATTACCTAATATAGGATTTAATTACCATATTTCCCCGAAAACAGGACTTTACCAGAAAATAATCCCTAGCATGATTTTTCAATATGCTCCTAATATAAGCCCTTGCCCTCAAAAAGCCCCAGCTAAGATTGTCAGCCAGATGGACACAATTAGTGCATCTCTTGCAACACATGACAAATGTATTGAATTATAAAATAATAATACTGTATTAAAATATAATTATATGTATTATTGACATTAATACTTAAATAATACAAGTTATAATTAAGTATTTGTAAATACCCAAACGGATGCCTTTGGATGAGAAGTAAATACCTTTGTAAACAGATGAATTTGAGACTTACTACCAAATGACCAATTGGAGTATAGACATAAAGCACAAAGAACGTGCACACTTGATAACAAATGCATGTGGTTGTGTCTAACATGAATCATCATAATTCAGGGTCATGTGCTGTAATGGATGTACCTAATGCATTTGTGTGAAATACAGAAATTTTTTCTGAATTTTGATGGTTGTGATTTTTTGTTGCTGTAGTGTGGACCATCATTCTTAGCTGTCATCCTTTTTGTTGCCATTCCTGTCTCTTAAATCTTCAATTAACACTTGATTTAATGGAAACTTTGTGAAGCCAGCCTGCAAGAGCTCATGACTTGGGTAAGAATTCATGGGATAAAATTATTGACAGCTGTGTTGCCAGTGCACTATGAGCAGGCTATACAGCCCAGAAATGCTCAGTTAGGGCTGAGGATTTAGCTCAGTGGTAGAGTGCTTGCCTACAAAGCACAAGGTCCCGAGTTCGATCCCCAGCACCCCACCCCCCGCCAAAAAAAAGTGCTCATTTAAGGAAAGCTCTATTGCTGAACATGAGAGATTGGGGCCAATGCTTCTATGGGAAATGGAGTCACAAGAAATTCAGGCCAGAGACTGGGGTGTGAGTTATGATGATGTTCTAGAAAAAGATGACATAACCGTATTTGAACAAATGTACATTGTTGTATATAAAAAATAAGACATTGCCTGAAAATAAGTCCTAGTGCATATTTTGGAGCAAAAATTAATATAAGACACAGCTTTATATCTGGGGAAATATGGTAGATCACTTAACTAATAATTTTAAATTATTTTTATAAAAGCAAATGTGAATATATCACAGAGAACAACAAATACTATCTACATAAAATTTTAGAATAAAAAGAAATTTCAAAGAAAATTTGAATTTACAGGAAGATATTTTGGGGTGATTCTCCAACTCCTCCCTAACAAATCGACTGTCTTCTGCAAGTAGAAGTAGAATTTCCTGAACTGTTTCAAATAAGCCACATTCACTTAATTTTTTCTTTCTTTTGGAAATTCAGAGGAGCCTTTCTTCTAAGGGCCCAACCATGTGAAGTTTTACTTGTACATTAACGATGAGAACACTGTGAAATGAGGTCACAGCCTCTTCCAAAGTTCCCAATAAATATTTTAAATTAGTCTGAAGAGAAGTCACTATGTATGTATTCTACCCTCAAATATTAGCAGTATGTACTCCCTTTATGATAGAGTAACATAAAATAAATGCAGAGTTTTGTTTCTTGCATGGAGAAAAAGTAAAGAGACAGATATCCTAGCTAAGACATAGAGCTGTAATTCAAAATCCCTCAAAAGCTGAGCTGGCAGCTGGATTCCTGTATTTATAGAAAAGCTAGGATGATTCTGCCTGAGCTCAGAGCTCAATTTAGATCACAGCATCTGGATTCAAAACACATGTGTGCTGTGGCAGCCAGTTTCCAGGTCATGACTGATCCAAGACAGAGACTGAGAGTGCTCACCAGAACAAGTCCAAGTGGAGAACAGGCCTAGGGGGAGGTAAGTGCAAAGGTGTTAGGGAGCCCAAAAGAAGTTTCCTGCATCCGGCCATCATAAGCAGGTGCTGGGGAGGCCAAAGGCAAGGCTGACCAGGATATATAGAACAGTCGCTGTTCAGCTTCATCTTGGTCAGAAAACATCCCTCACCAATGACTTCTTCCCTGAAGAGGCTAATGTTCAGATTAAACTACGGGTACCGGTTTAAGCTGGTAATAAAATGGAAAACCTCAGAAGATACACACTTCCTGCTAAGACCTGTGTTTAACTTCGCTCTATTTCAAAGAGGAAAAACTGAGGCAAAGAGAAAAACTGGAAGAGGGGCAAAAGAAATGCAAATTCCTTTTTTTTTCCTTCAGGAAAAGAAACCATAGCCATGGTAATTCTAATATAGGTTATGTGCCCTGAGATCCAAAAGAAGAGGGAAAAAGAAAAAAAATAGTGGCACAAACACCTCCTCAGCCCAACTTGAATCTCTATCAGAATTCACCTTGTGCCTTCCTTGCTTTTCCTTGGATGTGATACATCCAGAATGGTGGTGATTCTGCAGCTATGGGTTTTATGTGCAATAAGAAATCCTTCCCCTGCTGCTTTCCCTCCCTTCCCCCTCCCCATCTCGCTTCCCCCCTCTCTCTTTCTTCTCTCTTTGTTGTGAATGTCAGGGCTGTCAGTGTCACAGTCTGACATGATTAGTGTTTCTGACATTACACCAAGAAGCAGACAGAGCGGGGAGCAGAGATGGAGGGTAAAGGAGTTAGGATGTGCAGCCATTTAAAGAAGTCAAAGAACAAGAAGCCCGGCCTCCTTTCTCTGAGGTTCCTTGATTACAGGGCAGTTTAGAAATCACCTCGGATTTTTCGCATTTATCCAATTAGTTCTTTCCCCTGCTCCCCTGGAGATCCCTAACATGTGCATCTATTCTGTGAGATCAAAGCCAGTGGCTCTAATAACAGATAAGACAGAATTCGTGATTCAGCAGATTCTAAGACTGTGAAGTGTAACAATCAGCACACTTTGGCAAGATAGCGCCAGTCCATTTCGAGTATCGATTCGCTGCACTTTGTCACTCTAATGATGTTATCTCATTAAAAGAGATAAATGCCCCACTGTTCTCCTAAGAGCATCTGCTTCTTACTCTTCTCTCTTCTTCAGCAGCACAGCTCTCAGCAGCAGCGCATTAAAATCACATTGAATCCAATGGAAGGCTTGGCTACAGATCTGCTTACCAAGGCTTCCTTATAATTGCTTTTTCCTACTCTCAACCCCCTTCCTGCTCCCCCAAACCGGCATCCACAAACACAAGCAATATAAAGGGAAACAGATGTAGAAAGTAAGAATAATAGGAAACATTTATTGAGTGTCTATTATGTGAAGCCTCTGCTGTGTCAACATTAACTTCTTTCTCCCACAACCTTGCAAGATATTAGCAAGATGTTTAGTTTGCAAATGAAGAAATAGAGTTTAATGTCAAGCAACTTGCCCAAGATTACAGAGGTAATCAGAGGCTGAGCCACACTTTGGACAGTGGCTCATCCAACGTAAGTACTTCCCCCCCATTTCCATTTATGGAGTAAATAAGTAAATATGATGGCAACTTGACTAGAATAGGTGAAAAAATGTAATAGAAGTTGGCAATTATTCTTCAGCTTGCTAATATCCAGGAACACAATGCCATAGGCAGTCTGATGGTTTTGTTTCAACAGATTTCTTATTAAATAAAAAAAGGTAGCAATTTTCCATAATGAATGTTTTATACATTATCCCTTTGTGTATCAGGCCTCTAAAGTACACATTATTAAAGTCTATTAAAGTCTGTATTTAGCAGCATTACTAATGTGCCTTTGGGGAAATTATTACAATGAAACAGCATCAGTCTTTCACAAAATTTCAATTGTTTAATATTCCTTTTCTGATCTTCAATACATGTGTCTATTTTTAGCTGTAATCAGACCTTATCCAAAATGCCATAATCTCAGCCTAAAGCTGTCACAACAAATTGTTTATGGGTTGGATTTAAGAAACAATAAGAGATACATATATTGTTAATTTCACCCAATACTTTTTTTCATAACCCATTGCGTTTTCCTACTGTTCTAATTAACAGATGCTTCTTGATCTCTATGATATGTGATGGCACTTTACCTCTCTGGCTAGGGTTAGTTATCTTAATTAATTGCTTATATTTATAGCTAATTGAGACTAGTCTCTCAAGATAATGCTGCTGTATTGAAGTACGAGGGTGGTAAGAAGTTACAAAACTTTCCATAAAAAAAGGGAAAGAAAACCCAAATAAACAAACCAGAATAACATATAAGCTGTGATTAATCAAATCTAAATGTTTCCATTTAAATATAAACATTACCATTTATGTGAGACTAGAAATATGTCTTCTAACATTAACTGAAGAATTCTGCGAATTATGTAGTTTTATGCATTCTAAATAAGCATCTCTCCTTTTCTATTTAATACAGTACATTTATTAATTTTACCACACAGTATGAGGTTTTGAAAAATGAAGCCAACGATGCACATAAACTCAAAAGTACAGTGTTCTCTGAAACATCTTAAAGTAAATGAAATGTTAGTGATTTTACAGACAAAAGATCTTATGAAGAATACCAGCAAATAGTTATAGCACTGCAAGAACTGTATATCACAAAAAAGGGAGGAAAAAGAGCCAATCTAAAGTCCTGGGTACTCATATTAATAAACCATATTGAAAGGAATCTCTGTTACATATTTCCTTTCATACACAGTAATACCACTCTTCGAGATTCTACATTTGCAAAATCTAGCAGATTGAGTTGGTTGTTGACATTCTAAAGATGGAGCACAGATTAAGTACTAAATAATCCTCTTTCCAATCATCAATTAACTAAATAGGATGTAACTTAATTGTATCCATTAAGGCCTACTAATTGAGAGGGAAAGAGTTAAGGACTTAGGGAAGGAAGACAGAAACATTCCTGACTCACAAAGACCAGAATCTGCCTCTTTGTCATAACCACTAGCTGCAAAGAGACGGGCTTGCACACGTCAAGTATCCAAAGGGCCTTTCTGTATATGCTACAAGGCCAGGTAGGCTCAGTTCAACAGGTGACACAGAATAAGACAAGACCCACCATGGGAATTTAGCTCAGTGGTTAATGCGCTTGCCTAGCAAGCACAAGGCCCTGAGTTCCATCCCCAGCACCAAAAAAAATAAAACCCCAAAAAAAGACCCACCAAGCTCTGTTAACATTCAATTAACGCACAAAGCAAATTCATCAGTATGGGGGTGGGGTGGGGAGCAGAGCCTGTTATAAGCAAGAAAATCCTAGGTGCTTCTCTTTCAAATCCTCAAGAAATAAGGATGAATAACATTCCAAAACCAGCCATCACAATGTGAAAAACAAGGTGGGAGGGAGCATCTTCTTCCTTCAGGTGAGACCGGTTTGACCATCAGTAGCTGTCACCACATTTGAAAGAGGTTATCGTGATTCACCACAAGGCACAATCATGCCAAAGCATATCCTTTCTCCTTTCGTGGGGCTGTTAGGGGCTTAGACCAAAAGTTCAGCTCTTCTACTCTGAAGACTTAATCTACCTCCTCCTACCTGACTAGACTCTACTTCATCTCTTCTGACAGGGTTGAAGCAGACCATGTGACTCCTTTACTTAAGACACCGCTGGGACCCTGTGACACTGCAGGGGTTGCACAGTATCTCAGGCTTGGAGCTCACTTCGAGGCGCCCTCGCATAATTACTCATTGATGGCCACATGCTCTGTACACAAAGGTTCAGGTTTTCACCATAGGCCCTGAGCCATGAAGACTGCTTCTCAGATAAAAAGGCATGAACCACCACTTCCTCATGCACACGCTCTCTGAGATTCAGAGGTGAGCCCCACACCCAGGGAAGACCAGCTTTAGTGTGTTTCTGGATAAGCAGAAAGGAGAAGATGCCATGGGACTGAGACAGAGGTGTTAGCCCTGCTCCCATAGTCCAAATGACTGTGTAAAGAGCCAATTCTACATAGCTCGGGAAACAATTCTCTAAAATGTATATGTTTTACATGTATCTTCACACACACACACACACACACACAGAGTTATATGCATGCACATGTTTTAAAGACGAGGGAGCGTAAATGTATTCAGTTAATTCTTTTAAATCTGTCCTCCAAGCCAAATCAACCATCTACTGGATTACATGATCAACTGTTATTTTTAATTTGTACTTCTCTCCCTCTCAGAAGGGAATTACAGTGGTACCTCAGTCAACAAACTTAAATAGCACTGTGATTTTGGAAAAGACAGCCACATCTGTGTTTGTGTGGGAAAGATGGCTGCAGTCATGTCTGTCACCTGACTCAGCGTTTGCAAACAAAAGTGTATGTGAACCGAAGTACCACTGTATATTCCTGTTATCTTCCTAAAGCACCCCCTAGTGTGATAGATGTGGAGACAGAATCTGGAGGTCTATAGCCACCATTTCCATACACCCTACATTCAACAGAACTCAATTTACCTGGTACACAGGCGCTACACTAGCTTTGTGCCAACAAGTCTTTTTTTAACCTCTCCAACTCTATAAAAATGTAGGGCAATTATTGTTTAAGGGCAGAAGGTGAGAACAGAAGTGCTGTGCTCAGTGTTCTGGGCCCCGGGTCCATTTCTTGTTAAAGTAGGCCTTGCCACATGTAGCACAATCTATTGCTTGAGAAAACCACTGTTAACATTCTGGGGTATATTCTTCCAGTCTTTGAATTATGCATATTTAAAAATACACTGTAATTCATATTTTAAACATAATTTGGTACCTAACTTAAAAAATATTACTTTTAGTATGAAAGACACACACTGCTAAAGAAAATTTAGAATATATATGCAAAAAGAAGGGAATACCCTTAAAATTTTGATGTGCATCTGCAATCTTTTTTCTGCATACACACACATGCACCTTTCTAAAACAATGAAATAGTGATCAAACTGCCCATCTTTTTAGGTAACTTCTCTATTTATCTAGAACATCTTTTATGTTGTCAAATACTCCACCCACCGGTGGCATTTTTATTGTACGGCTGCACTCTGGTTACTACCTTAGAAAATTCACTATTTTTAACAATACTCTGATGAATACCTTAAGTAAATTTTTACACACATTCATGGCAATTTTCTTTAAGTTAATGTTCTACAAATGGAATTTCTAGGTCAAATGTGCATGCAAGTTTTAGGCTTTGATACACGTTAAGTCGTCCTCAGAATGTGTTTTTTTCTTCCACTGTGTGTGAGAGAGCCTGATATTCCCAATCCACTGAGTAAATTTTAGAAATCTTCATCAATTGTATAGGAGGAAAACATCAAGTTGTCATTTTAATTTGCATTTCTTTGACTACTGTCATGGTCAAACGTTTTCTTCTATGTTATTTATTTAATCACATGTCTTCCTTTATGCATCTTACCTTCTTGCTCTTTGCCCATTATCTCATTTTTATCTTCTTAATTGTATCAAGCTGTAAGAACTCAACAAAGTAAATCAATTTCTGTCATACATGTTACAAATACTTCTACAGCTTGTCTTTGGTCTTTAAAACTAGTTCAGGATGTCTTCTGATGAAAATAAAATTTGAGATTTTACTAGTTAAACTTTTTCTTTGTTTCTAATTTCTGCCACTAGAAATGAGTAAGGCTTTTAAGATCATTTCATTTACTAATATTTTCTTCCATCTTCCATGTCACTAGCTTTTAAGCCGTGTGATAGTTCTTCAAAGTCCACCACAATAAGGACTTGACCACGGCCTTCAGGAAAATGACAATCAAGGCTCATCAAATGCTCACACACTGACTGGGCGTTTGGTGAGAGCACTAAAGGTATCCCAGGAAGGGAAAGAGAGAGATCTTAAAGTTTATTCTTCGCCAGTTCCTTATCCTGCATCGAGTAGCTCCGTTAACTTGCTCGCCCAGTGGAAAAAAATTTGAAAGGGAAAAAGCTTTAGCCTTAGGTTCATGTTTAAATATTAGACCTCTGCATGAGATGACGCTCCCCACCTTTAGCAGAACAGCAAAGACCTTCGTTTTATTCACTGATGGGTTTACTGCAAGCACAGGGTGGGCAGGCCATGTGCGCCTGATTAGTAAGTGTTGGAGGAGATGATATTTTGTCAGGAGAGCCAGGTAGACGTTAGATGGTGGGTGGGAGAGCGAGCGGGAGCAAACTGTGGACTTCACTGCTGTGTAGTACGGAGGTGCGAAGTAAGAAAAGCTGTAAATGAAGGCAGAAGCTAAGTTTCAGTTTTGCTTTTCAGTTGACTGTAGAGATACTGATCTGAATGTAAACATGAAACTGCCTCCAACCTGAGGCAGTAGGACAGAGTGCTGAATACTAGAAAACATTCAAAGAAAACGTTCTGGTGAGCAGACAATCAAGCAAACAATGGCGTCTACCCATGAAAGGTAAGAGGTAGTACTCTGTTTCACTGGATACCGCAACACTTGTGGCAAAGCAATAAAAGTCACATTTGGCTTTATTTGAACACAAAAAGGAAGAAACAGCTCTGAACGGGATTCTTTTTAACCATGGGGGTGGGGAGAAAAGGGTCATTTTGTATAACAACAGAAAGATCAATTGCTTTCCAGTCGGATGGAGTGTCCTCCTAAGTCCAAGGCAGAAAACAGCATACGGTATGCGTGTCTACGTAGGAGCAAGGACCACAAGGGAGAGAGTGAACCATCATAAGCCCAAGGGTGCTAGTACCACGGAAGGGGGATCTTTCAAGACTAGAGCAGTGTCCTGCTGGGTGACTGGTCCAGGTGGTAAGAAGTGAATGTACATCAGCCTGCCCTGCTTGCCCCTACAAAATCCTGATTCGCCCCTCTTCCCATTATGGCTATGATTTTTTTCCCAAATAACACATTAAAATCCTTCCTTTACAGCATGATGGCATACACAAACACAGATAAATCCCAAAATTAATCCTTCTTACTAGAAAAATTTCTGTGATACATAATGTATCCATACTTCTGTGTTGTGGTTTAGATTTGGAATGATCCCCCAAAGCCTCATACACTCAGAGGCAGGGCTTGTGGGAGGTGACTGGATTATGTGGCCCCACAGCTGACTTGCTGTTAGGAGGTGGGCCTGGTTTGAGTGGGTCATTGGGGACATCACCTGAAAGGTCATATCTTTCTCCCAGATCTTTCTTTTGCTCTCTGCTAACACATATGCATTAATGAGAGAATAGTCCAGAAAGGAGAAAGGCTGAAGACTCTACAAAACTTGAAACTTAAATCTTAATTAGTGTATGAAGTTTTTGATCAGCATAAAGATTGGGAAGTCAGCTCTTGCAAAAAGATCTGAAGAGTATATGAAAGTTGGGAAGATGGTTTTCAAGTCTGCATAAAGAGCAGTGAGAATGAATGCCCTGGAAAATATATGACCCCCAGCTTCTTTAACACATAAATCACAGATTCTACAGCCACAAAACCCGGTTTACAATACTGAGAAGGTAAATCTATGTGAGGATATCTACTCTGCATAAATCTTACGAACTGAGTATCAAACTGACACATTTCATGCACACTGGCCTGAGAAATGGCGGCACACTCGTGATGGGCCTCGTGCCTGGGAATGCCTCCTTCTCTCTTCTCTAATGCGCCAATGTGCTAGCCGGAGCCGCACCACTTCCTGGTGTTTCCTCAGACCTCGGCACAGACAGGAGCTCGAGAATGCGAGAAATGAAGGCCCTACCCAGTGAATGGCCGTTCATGGGCTATCAAGTCGGCCTTGTTAAATCAGGAAGACAAACTGCCAAGCCTTTTGTTCCCTGGAGGCCATTCCTGTATTTCCTAAAGGGATCATCCCTGATTGGTCCCCCAAAGACCTGTCACTAGTGAACTGCAATCAGCATCGCCCTAGTGCTGCCCTCAAAGCCTGCAGCTACCCTCCAACCTGACATTTCTTTTTTTCTTTTTTTTTTTTTATTTTAAACCAAGAACATGTATTGGTACATTCTACATACAATGGTCACATTCATTACATTAATTCCGTATCTATACATGATGTATCTTGGTTCTCCCCCCTCTTCCCCCTCCCCTCTGCACCCTCCCTCCCTATTTACAGCAGGTTCATTCATCATTTTCCATATTTTCCCATTCCCCTCTCTTTCCCCTGTTGCCTTTCTGCTTTTCCCCTTCTTTCCTTCTAGTACTCCTCTCCTCTGCACACCATCCTCCTTTTATATAGTATCTATTACACCTCTTTGTCCTTATTTACAATTATGGTCTCTCATATCAGAGAAACAATTCGATCTTTAACGGCAACATCCTACCAGCTAGTTGGGGTTTAGGAAGGAAGGAGAGTATTACAGCGTGTATCCAACAAAGAGGAGCACACACAGTTCAACTGCCTCCAACTTTCTAGGAACAACTCTACTTAGAACACCAGTCACACCCACAACAATATTTCCAACATTCTAACTTACATACCCAGTTGATGAGATAATTCTGTTTTATTAGTGCTGGGAAGAGCTGTTTCCTCCCCAGAGAGTGACCTATTCTTTGTCTTAAGCCAAAAAAACCATAAGAAAAATGCTGACCTATGGAGGTGACGCACCGAGCTTAATCACTACTCTCAATTAAAATAACAGAAAATAAAGCACTCACTGGTCCACTCAGGCAGAACGTAACTCCCAAGCACAGACACACCCAGTGAGACACTTGAAATTGCTGAGGAGTCTGGTTCCCAGCTGTGTATCGAGAGCGAACCCGTGACATCAGGTCCTGAGCTGCCCTGGAGAATCTTAGGTCAGGGCTGTCACAGCAAACTTGCATGTGAGCACAGATTTCCCAAAATCTTCCTAGTTTTTCAGTGCATCACACTCTAAATAATAGAAGCCAAGATTTGCAGTGACAGATCTCCTTCCCCACCTCTAATTGTACTGTGGGGCAGGACATCTGCCCACCTTCCAGAATTTCTAAGACTGCTTCTTAAAGACAGCTTGAGGGTAAGTAGTTAAGCCTGAGTAAGGAGCGGGCTGGCAGTAGCACTCAGCACAAGGCTTCCTCCCGTTCAGCTTCACTCAGCCAAATGAAGACCTCTCAGGCACAAATGCTTATTTTTCCTGGTCTCTTCAGACAGGATAAAGCAAGCACAGATGCCAGTAAAGCTTCCATACAGGAATAAGGAGTGTGCAGGGGCTTCTTCCCGCAACCTCCAGGCACTGAAGGGGTGGAGGAGCTTCCCACACTTGAGAAGGCCAGACAAACAGCCATGAGAAAAGTCACCAGGGGGAAGAGGGTCCTTAGTGTAGAAACCTCAATGAGTCTAATGGGCTTTCTGAAGTCTAGGGATTCTGTAATATCTCTTCAAGACCAAATCACCTAAAAGTGCTGTCCAACTCTACCACAACTCATATCTGCTTCTGCAGGTCTCTGGAAATGTCTCTCCCCTGTTCTAAATGCTTCTGTGGCTCACAGGATCTGACCCTTCCCTCCGCTTCTGGGCTCATACTTTGCCATTTTCCACTAGTGGGAGATCTCAACCAGAGTGTGATTCTACAAAGGGGCATCAGACAATATCTGAAGATGGTTTTTGTTTGGACTAGAATTGGGGGGGCAGGGGCTGCTACTAAAAATCTTGTAAAGCAGCTGTCAGGGTTGAGAAAGCCTGCTCCAGCCACACAGAACTCTTTGCCAGATTTTCTTACATGCATTCATGCCCAAACACAAGCTGCTTCCTTTACCTAGAGTGCTTTGTCCCAATTTCTCTGTCCAGGAAATTACTACTTCCCATCCAGGGTCCAACTGTAAATGTCACCTCTTCTATCTTGCCCTTCCTAGATCCCAGAGTTGGATGTTACTTCTGTGTTTCCAGACCAAATGTGGCACACACCTCAAAACACAAGCCACGCTGACCCCAATAACCTATCACTTGTTAAGGGTTTGGCATGGGCCTTCTTCATCATTTCTATCTAGAGTGCTCATCTGGTCATCAGTCACTCCTCACCAAATCAACCAGAAAATAAATGCAAACACTGAAGATGCTCCTTAGACTCTTCGCACCTACATCCGAGGGACAAAAGTGTCCCCAAATCAAAAACAACAGCATCAAGTATTTATCAAGTGCTAGTAATGTGGACAGACACTGTATTAAGCACTAGTACACCCATTATTGTAACTCACTTCATCCTTACAACATACCACTATTACTTACATTTTACAGATACAAAAACAGAAATTAAGCCACCAATGGACAGTCTTTCAGGCACTCAGAGGCTTCTGGAAAATACAAGTGATACTTCCAGAGGATTATACAACCATGGAGTGGCCACCAGCTCTTGCAACCCCTCTCATGGGGATCATACAATTCTCCAACCTCTGAAATACTTTCCAGAAGGAGAATCAGCCTCCTCACGCCATGGAAAAAGGAATACACCCACCATGATGCCATAAGGGAAAAACACAAGTGCTGATTCAAAGCACCTCTTACCTTGTTCACGCTGTAGGGATGGGAGCCAGGAACCAGACATATCACAATGTGAGGCAGCTCTTGAAGAGTCTCCTTGTTCCTGGAGCCCTCACTTCCTGAAGCAGGCAGCTGCACTGCGAACACAAAGAAGAAATCCATCAGCTGGTGCCCACGAATGGTCTAAGCAGGTCTAGGCCATGAAACCTGCTGCCTGATTGCAATGATACATGTCGTTGCTGTTCAACTTGCTGTCCAAGCGTGGTGGAGCACTGCGAGGTCCTAGTTCACTGCTGGGGAATAGGGTAGGGCCGTGAAGCCGGCACACGGTGGTGCTGCTCACATGTTAGTTCTTTGCCCTTTAAAAAAGATTTTTTTTAGTTTTTATTTTTAAAATTTTATTGGTACATTTTAGATATATGTAATGGTAACATTCATCATAGGGAATTTGTACTTGTACATGGTACATCTTGCTTCTTTTTCCCCCATTCCCCTCCCCTCCCTTCCTCTCCTTATTTATAAAAGCTTGTTTCCATTTTTTCCTTCTCTTTTTTCTTGTCCCTTCTTTCCTCCTCCACCCCCTCCCTTGTTCCCCTTCCCACTTGAACAATTTCCTCCCATTTCCTAATATATATTATACATTTAGGTCCTTAGTTATACTTTCTGTTTCTCATACCAGAGAAACAATGCGGTATTTAAATGTGTGTCTGATTTATTTCACTTACGAGTACAGTCTCAAAGTGCACCCATTTTCCCTAGAAATGTCTCAGGCTTCTCCTTTTATGGCAGAGTAGTACTGTATTGTGTAAAACAAACAAACAAACAAACAAGAAACCCACCCCAAAACCACACATCTTTCCTGGGTTTATGGATTGCTGGGCATTTGGGCTGTTTCCAAGATTTAGCTATTACAAACTGCATCACTATAAACATGGGTGTGCATACATCACTGTGGTATGATGCTTTTAATTCTTTCAGGATGATACCAAGAAGGGGACTAGCTAGGTCAAATAGAATGTCTAGTTTTACTTTTTTTTGAGGAATCTCCACACTGATTTCCACAGTGTTTGCAACAGCCAACATTCCCACCAACAGTGGAGAAGGGTCCCTTTTTCACCACAGCCCCATCAGCACTTGTTCTTGGTTGATTTCTTGATGATGGCCACTTTTTCTGGAGTGAGATGGGATGCCCTTTTTAAGAAGGTCAAGGGTCAAAGTAGTACTAGAAAGTAGCTAGTACAAATTAAGGGCTAAATTTTTTAATTTTATGTAATTTTAATTAAATTTAAAAAGCCAACGCAGTAAGTTGTTACCATATTGAACAGTGAAGCTCTGAATAGTCACATCAAGAGCCTTAAGGCATGCCTCTGGGTACTGGGCAGGCCAGTAGCCAAGAAAAAGCTAGATATTAAATGCTTAGAGAGACTGCAGATTCACAGGGACAATACTCATTCATTCAGTAACCATTTTTTGAGCACTTACTATGGGCTGGGTACTGAGGATTTAGTGATCAATAAGCTAGAGAGGCCAATGACCTATGAGTTTCTAGTTCAGGCTATGGTTTCCTTAAAAAGGAAAAGAAACTACCACATCAGCAGCAGCACTGTGTACCAAACCGGAGGGCCCTCCCTGCTGCCCACAAGGAACAAAGGAACAGCCGGGCGAGGCTGTGGCCATGTCACTGTCAGGGACTGGTAAGCAGAACCTTCTGCAGAGCTCTGGAAGGCAACGTGCCATTGTGGAACTTGGGAGGTCTGTTTTCCATGGGTCAAATGAACCAAAGACACCAACAGCCCAAAATGGAATAGGGTCTGTGTTTTTGTCCATGTTGTTGGTTCTTCACATAAGTTTTTAAATCTACTTAAATTACATTTTAGAGTAAAACAGTTTATGATATGGTTCCAAGATCCTCAACTTGTCACATTTTAAATAAAAATAAAAATAAAATGTCTCCAACTGCTTAAATAGAAATAGATTTGTAGCATTTCCTTTTGAAAGATGTTTACAGGTAGATTTGAGAGGAGAACAAAACGTTGTAAGGTTCCTTATTGCCTGATTGGTGCCTTATTTTTTCAAGATGCATCTACAAAGAAAGAATTTATGCAGAAGAACCTTCCCATGAAAAATGGAATTGGAGGTTTAACTGGAATTGCAGTGCTTTTAAAAATTAAAATGCATCATTTTACACTATAATGACAATATAGAATACGTTCAATATGACAAAGAAAAGGTACTCCTAATCCCACTAACCAACCACAATCACCTTTAACTCTGAGTAATTTGCTGAATGAGTTCTGGATATGAAGAAGTCTAAGGCTGGATTCCCATATTAACATCTTTCACTGCTGAAAATATGATTTTGCAATTATATTTCTAAGAGATAAATTCCGACTTCACATACATTACTATTCTGTGAACATAATACTACATTTTCTTTATAAATCAGAAGATAGGGAGAGTTAATTGCAAATCACTGTAGACAAAGGAGTCCAAAGAAAATGCCATGTTCAGTCATAGCAGTAACATATTTTAACAATGAGCTAACAATTCTGACTCTGACTCTGCGGCATGAATACATCCAACATCTCCAGGCATACACGCTCCCTGGGCAATCAAGGCTTCGAAGAATATTCGGTATCTAATTCTCCTCAGCCTACAAAGACTGGAAAAATTATGCCAACTACAGCCTCGCACCTCACCAGAAAGCTTGGCCCCTGCCTTGCAGATATGACTGATGTCACAGTTCTGTCAGAACACGCATGATGCCATTAACGCGGGAAAGTGGCCCCAGGAGGCGATCACAAGCAGACAGGGTTCCTCAGCACAACTGCTCTGAGGAGCCCCAGCCAGCTCTACCCATGACGAAGCCTGGGCTCCCTCAAAACTTAGGTAGACGGCTCACACTAAATTTATTAAGGATCTCTCCCTGTACAGCACCCTGTTTCTTACGTCATTTTCATGTATGCCATTACTCAATCAAGCCAGAAGGCTAAAGTTTCTTTGAGGGAAATATCAGTTACATACAAAGTTCCCCATAAACATTATGAATAGTTTTTTTGCTTTGCTCTCACAGAGTCTAGGGTGACACAGACTCTTTGACAACAGGATCTTAAAATTTTTTTTTGATAATTACTTCCGAGTAACTTTCAGTGTTTCGTAAAAAAAGGAAAAATCTCTCAAAATCAGCGTAGTAAATCTTTTTAAAAACGTCATTAAGAATATCACCCAGCTGTCTAGCACCGAAAACTCTACAATGGGCATTTATATTAATGCTCTCATTTAGTAGTGATGTTAATCAGGACATTAGTACCAGAGAGGGGAAGGTAAAAATATTTTAAGAAGCAGTAAACCTGGACAAGAAGCGGCTCTGTTTCCAGGCACTATGGAATTAAATCATGTAAAAAGACCACAAGTGAAAAATAAACTCGACACTCTCCCCATCAATAACTCACACACACATCCCTCAAAACCACCATTAACAGAAAACACTTCAGAGAACAGATGACAGTTTTAGAAACTAGGTCAATTTGCTTCTGGACAGCAACCAGAAAGACTGGCCTGTTCAATCAAGTATGTTCCATCTCCTCTGAAACACGGAGAACCTGCCTGTCTTACAGGCAGTTCGGTTTATGAAAAGCAGAGTGAAATTTACAGGTCAAAAAATAGACTGGATTTTAAATATAAAACATTAAGGAAAAAGATATCTGAGTTACCACGGTAGAATTCAGGGTTTTCTTTTTATTCTGCTTTTTAATATTTCTTTTTAATCTTTTAAGAAGAGTCTTCTGGTACTGAACAAAAAGAAAGTGTAGATGCCTTTAAAGGTATTTTGAGAAAGCCAATTCCATAAGCCAGTGTGTGACATCTACTAAGCTGACCCTAACCGAGTTTGTTCAGTGGACAGGAAAGCCTGTGGTCAATAGTGGGCATCTAAAAGGTAAATGAAATATAATCCATCTCTGGAGATGAGCAGAAGTGTAGGCAAGCAGGCAGGTGGAGATGGGGTGAGTAAGTATAAGGAGAGAGGGGGCTGGGAGTGTAACTCAGTTGTAGAGCACACTCTTAGCACACATGAGGTCCTGGGTTCAATTCCCAGCACGCGCACATGCGCACATGCACACGCGCGCGCACACACACACACACACACACACACACACACACAAGAGAGCAGGAGAGGGGGGAGGGGGCAAAGGGAGAGGGAGAGAGAGAGAAATGAAAAGATCAAAGTTATAAAGACAGGAAGAAAGTCAGGTGGGTAAACACCTACAGACAGCTTTGGTGATATAGCCAAGCACCCTTCACTAGCCAGGTCTTTGCTACAACAGGGAGCAGGGAATCAGGCTCCTGGTAACAATTCCATATCCTACGGCACGGCATCTTTAGGGTTATACACTACCATGGCTTGGGTGCCAGCACGTGGGAGTTGGAGAAAAGTGAAGACGGGGTCTACCTGTTTCACCACTATTTATTTACCACCAACCTCCACCTACCAGACAGAGAGTCTGTATTACTTATTGGGATCACTGATGGAGTAGAGGTATGATGAGAGCCGCATAAACTGACTTTGTTCTTTCCTCCTCATTCTAAGAGAAACTTACAAGCGTCAAGGGCTGTTTCTTTGTGGATTGTGTCTTGGTCCTTGAAAATGCAGCAAATATTTATTGCCAGAATGGAATATGAGATTCGGGCTTCTCTTCAATTCCAACTCCTCACTCCCTTCTGAAATGTTTATTCCAGAAGCCTTTTCTCAAAGCAGGGTAGCTCAAGAACTCCAAAGGGATACAGGCCAACAAAAACAAGCAGGTCACTTTTCGCAATGTTAAAGGTTTCACTGGCTTTCAGACACAAGGCACCCTGAGGCCAGTCTGTGGAATGGACTCTTGTCCCTCCTATCACCACACACAGCCGCTTACACAGAGGCTTGGAGCTCAAAGTCCCACAACAGACCCAAGAGCTTGTAGAGAAGGAACAAAGAATAAAGAAGAGCAGGCTTTGGACAGGAAGGGTAGAGAAGAATCTAGAGGAAATACTCAAAAATCTAGAACTTAGAAACTTGGGCAATCAGCTGAACAGGTGAGAGAAATATCCCTGGTTTCTTCCATCCTGTTTTTAGGATTAGAGTAATTCCCAGGTATGAGAAATAAAGTCCTGACAAGCTTCCACTGGGATCCTTGTCCAAGAGTAAATAAATGTGAGGCCATTTTATTATAGAAAGTCCAATCTCTCCCTTCCACAATAAGGTACACGGTGCTGGGATTAATGACCTAAGACAGAGGAACACTCACATGCCAGCCTCAACTTCCCCCCCTCCAAGTGGCGGTCTCACTCCTTCCTTCTGGAAGAGGAAGCAGAGGGACCAAGGTAGAGAAGCCTGAACAGCGGCTTAGAGGTCCTTCTCCATCCTCCAAGGGGTACAACAGACGTGTGGCTCCGGGTCTGGAGGACCTGCGTCATCATCCCTGTGCCACACTGAGGCAGTGAGCACTCCCCAGCACACTTCCGCCCCAAGAGACTGACAGAGTCTGCCGTTTGCCTTATTCCCCTGTGCCAACCCTCACTGCACAGTGGGGAAGTCATGCATCCCAAGCTCGATGGACAAGAGCGCCTGCCACCATCACTACCAAAGGCCTTCCTCCCCGGGGACAAGGGAGGTGCTCTGAAAATTAATACTCTGAATTTTACCTAGGACATGAGTTACAGCTCAATAGGAAATTGTGATAAGGAGGAAGAAACAAGAGGGTTACAAATTATAAAGGAGAGACATACTACTAGTAACCAAAAATTAGTTTGACAGCCAGATAATGAGTAGTGCTTTCACATGACCACTTCTGGTGCCCATTAAATCCCATGTACAGCTCATGTTTATATTCAGGGCTATCACTCTAAAAGGTCAAGATCAGTCTCACAGTCATTCAGGGTTATCTCAAGTTAAGGCGCAGTACTGAAGAACCCCCGTGAGGTAACTTGGCTCAGCTCACTTTCCTGGCCTGGGTGACTGTCTAGCCAGGGTTCACAAATTCAGATGCTGACACCAGGCACAAAAGCGTAAGGTAGATAAATGGTCAAACCAGAGAAGACAGTGAGGGGTCACTGAATCTGCCACTCAGCGCTAGCCCAGCAAAGGAGCAGCACGGTGTACATGACAAGGCGTGGTGCTTAAAACACTTGCTTATTTAACATTGCAAATTTATGCCAATGCTTTTGAGATCCAGCTGGGCTTAGACCTGATGCAACAGTTTGCATCTTCTATGGTCTATGATCTTTCGCAGGGGATCCTTCCCTCCTTTAAGTCTCCAGGGCTGGCTGTTCTCACCTTGTCTCCTGGCCCCTCGAGGGCACTGCTGTGGCCTCACCAGGCACAGAAATCCCAGGGGGAGAGAGGGCAAAGTGGGGCTCGGGAGTCAAGAGTCCGCTGGAAGATGAGCTCTACCTCTTGGCATGCTTTTGTGGCAAGTTACTGGCCCTCTGTAAGTCTCTGTTCCTTCCTCCCTAAAATCGGGGCAAATTCTTAATAACTCTCAAGACTGCTTCGAAGACTAAACGGCATATCATGAAGAGAAGTACCCGACACACAGTACTCCAAGAAGATGGGCCCTTCTCTTCCTCTTTCCCAGCTCCCACCATTCATACAACCTGATTTTGCACTAAATTACAGGTAGGTGTTTGCTCTCAATCATCCTATTGGATTATTCAAACAAAGAGAACAGAACTTCTGCACCCAAACACTGAGTACCCACTCTACTGCCTTACACACAGCAGGTACTAACTGTATGCTAACTAGTATGTAATGTTAGGAAGATTTTGCTTAAATTCAGCATCAGTTTAGCCTATTTCCTTTCATTCTATCATCTTCTATTGCTTTACTATTTTTACCCCTCGTTTGGCCAGAATATTTTGAGACTAAATAAAAACACACAAACAAAACAAAACACTGAAGCATTTTCTCCCAAGAAGAATGGTATCACTTTAGGTCAGCAGGGTCCTATCTGTGTACTACTAGCAACATCACACTTTTCGCTCCTCAGAATAAAAAAATTAAACCCAGGAGATCCCACCACCTTGCGATACATAAAGAATTATACTTTAATTTTAGCGGTCTCAACTCAAGTTTGTCAACGGTGCATGTCATCACAAGGGGTATCCTTGGTGGGCACTCCTGATCCATTTAACCAGTTTGGATTGAGAAGGTTGAATTGCATTAATCTAGGATAAAGGTTTACCAACTATTTTAGTTACTTTTCTCACTGGTGAGACAAAATACTCGACATCCAAAGTTAGGGAGGAAAGGCTTATGTAGCTCACAGTTTGCAGAGGTTTCAGTTCACAGTAGGCTGGATCCAAGGCAGGGCGGCATGCAGACATGGAGAAAGCAGCATAGTAAGCAAAGGGCCTAAGAAGCTTCTTTCTGTCCCTTGTATCTTATCCAGGCTGCCAGGATCAGGACGGTGCCAAACCAATCAGTGGATTGATTTAGTAACCACACGCCCTAATCCCAGCATCACACACTCTCAATTCAGCCACCTCTGAAAAGCCCTATGACCACATGAGGCTTTGGGGGCACATCTAGACACAAACCATAACATTCCATCCCTGGACTCCTCAAAGACTCATGTACATTCCTTTACACAAAAGCCCATCTCTAAGAGTTGCTGAAGTCCTAACAATTTCAGCCTTGCTGAAAAGTCCAAATCCCAAGTCTCCTCTGACATTTAAAGCAAACTCTTAGCTGCAAGCCCCTGTACAAATGAAAAGAAAGTTAAACACTTCCAATAGACGATGGCACAAGATAAACATTTCCATTCCAAAAGGTACAAAGGGGGATACAAGGGGGATACCAAGGGGGATACAAAGGAATGGGACCAAAGCAAGTCCGAAATCCAGAAGGGCAAACATTAAGGCCTGTAGTTCCATGTGTAGCATCAAAGGCGATCTTTGGCAAGATGTGAACTCCAAGGGGCTTGGGTGGCTCCATTCTGACAGCACTTCTGGTGGCGGTAGCTCCCATGGCTTCTCTCCTGGGCTGGCTCTGCTCCCTCCTTGCAGTTTTCCTCAGACGATCCATGTTCCTGGCTTTTCCAAACCTTTGGGTTCTCCACTGCACCTTTGGCTTCACACACAGTTTCACACACCACCCTCTCAGAGGCACACTGCCTGACCTCCCAGGCCTTCTTCTGAAATCTGGTTGGAAGTCTTCCTGACCCCACAACTCTTGCACTCTGCATGCACCTGAAACCAGGGCCACGTGGGTGACACCAGGGTCTGCCGCCAGCTGGAGAAGTAAGCAGGCTTCCTTCTCTCTTGGCTGTAGGGGTTGAGTGCCTGGGTCGCTGAGCACTCTGAACCAAATCCTGAGGAACAACAGCCAATGCAGTCCTTCTTCCCAGCAGAAACCTCCCAAGCCTGTTCTGTACTGGCAACTTTACTGTCAGCATTCTGGTCTTCTGAGCTCTGACCAGAATCTCCCCTCAAGCACGAACAACGGCTTCCTAAGGCTTCTCTTTCAGGTGACATTTCCAAACCTCTCCTAACACTTCCCCTTCCCACAAGCCAGCTCCAAAGGCTCCTAAACCACGTCATCAGGTACAGTCACAGCAATAACCCCGCTTCTCTGGTACCAACTTCCTTGCATTAGTTACCTTTCTAGAGTCAGTGGTTTGTAAGAGAGCGGATTTAACACAAGACATTTACACATTACAACATTCACACACACAAGCTAAATGCAGGAAGAGTGCAGAACATCTATCTATGCACTGGAGACCCGAAAGATCCAATCAAGGGCTGGGGGCCCACGGCAATGTCTCATGTAAGTCCAGCCTGCACTAAAACGCTGAAGAAATCTATACTGGAGCCAGGATACGACACTCAACAGCAGAGATGAAGAGCAGAGCTCTCCCAAAGCAAGTGGCAGCCATCCCTAACGACAGTAAGGTCCTGAGCTTCTTCTGCAATGAGAAAAGCCAAGTTCCCCTCAGGAAAACCAGCCGCAACAGAGCTTTTCCTGGGAAACAGCCGGCCCCTGTCTTCTGCTCCCGTTCTCCTTTATGTTGTGTTGGCAACAATCCTCAGGTGGATCCTCTATGCCCAGAATGACACCAGGTCAGTTCAGCTGGGCGTTCCTGCTCAAGCTGACCACAACAATAAGTCTACCACACCAACCATGCTGACTTACCCAGGTTTCTTTGGATTTATGCTGATAACATCCCAGAATCCTCCAAGCAATTTCAGTTCCACTCTCCCTTAGGGTGAGGGGTGCTGTACAATTCTGGCAAACCCATTTCCTGTAATTTGGTAAGAAGCTGAAATAAGAGACAGCCTAGTGGATTACTTCAGAATGACCCAGTGAAAAGAGAGCAATGTCAAGGAAAATCACTAGGAAGGCACCTCTTTAAAGAAGTTGGAGGAACCCACTCTCTCTTCAATAAAACGTTTCCAATTATGAAGGAGAACCTGAGAATGGAGAGAGTACTTTAATGGGAGGTAGTACTTATAAATGAAATCCATCTGCTTAGTAAGCAAAAGTGGGTCTTATACCTTGTTCCTCTGGGAAGAAACTTTAGTTAATCTCAAAAGAAAGCTCTATTGGGAAGACACACTGTGGTGGAAAAGCAATCTCAGGATTCACTGTTAACCTCTGGGGCTCAGATTCCGCACTTTTCATTAGCAGCTTCCTTCCAGCAAGGCCTGTTCTTTTGGAGGGAGAATCGCTCTGCTGGGTTGTTAAACCACTCCACAGGGTTCTAGTGTTTGCTTCCACCAGGGTCAAGGACTTTCAGTGCTGTCCAACTAGTTTCTGTACCAAAGTAGCTGAAGTTCTCTTACCATGCAGGTGGTGGAACTAGGAACCACACAGCTATTCGAGTGTTGTGCCCCTCAGTTTCCACTCCCAGCCCCACACACACTCTGAGGGGAGCTCTGCTTGCCCCCTTGAACAAACAATTCCTGTGTTGAGTATGAACACTAGAGTCCTTAAATCCTTTAGCCAACTGCTGGTCTAAAACACAGTTCAGTGCCGTCAATGTTGTCTGGTACCTGGTGATTTCCCTTCCTGCTCTGGAACTTATATAGACTTGAAAATATTTTATATTTTACACAGCATACCTCAGGATTTTTGGAGGGTGTCAGACGTGGGCCAGGCTGCATCAACACAGTGTTATCTCGGTTCACAAACTTAATTTGTTCCACAATTCTGATCACAAAATGAATTGGACGAGAACCGAATCAAATTTCCCCATAAGGTCAACATTGAATCTGTCCATTGGGTTCTCACCCAATTTGGTTTGTGACCAGACACGTAGAAAGAATTAAATTCCTAAACTGAGTACCACTGTATATACCATTCTGCCAGAAATGCCCAGTATGTGGTTCACTAAAGGTAAATCTACCATATTTGGGTCATACAGATATAAATATATTCTGTATATCTACATATCTATGTATATCCATCTCCATTTAGCTCTCATTTAGGCTAGAGCCGGAAATATTATCCCTGTCGTGTAAGTTCTATTGTTGTGACTCATTTCCTAACCTAACTCAAGCTGCTAGAGGAGTACTGTTGGGTAAGGAGAGCTTAACGGTGGGCCTCGAGAAACCCACCCTCGCCGGCATCCACAGTTGGGCAGTTTCCCCAAGGAGCAGGCACCTTCCTGCCCAGGTCGCTCACTCTGCACATGCGGAGGCCTATCCTCGGCTCTGTAGAAAGGAGTGTGCCTCACATTCACTATTCCGCGACGTGGAATTAGATGACTGCACACTGATGCTTTGGTAGGACGAGAGAGGCAAAGGTGGCAAGAAAGAAAACAAGGGCACAACCAGCTCACCACGTCAGTAGCAGGGTGTTAGGAAGCGGCTGCCATGCTCCATCACCAGCCAAGAGAACAGTCACAGAAAATGGCCCCAGCAGCTGACCTGGAGGCCACGTCCCTGTGGTCTCCTGTGATCTCATTACAGCAGTCGACACCAGCACTCACCAAACAGACAGAGGAAATGTATGCCTGCCTCAGCGGTGGAGAACTCTACATTCCTTCCTAAAGAGAGGTCCAGCTTCCGAGACCACAGCCACCAGGATGGGGAGGCTGTCGGCTCTGCGCTCAGGAAAGCACCGTCACTGCCGCTTTTCCTTCTCTTGGGGGCTGCACACAAAGGCTCTCTGTGCTGGCTCCTGGTGAGAAGTTCCCTTGCTGCTAATGTCATCGCCCCAAGCTCAGACACGGGGCCATTTCCTACTGAGTAGCTCTGGGAAAGCCACTACAAGGCGGCCTCGCAGGATTCCACCTGCGAGGGCCAGAATTCCAAGAGCGAGAGGTTCTGCCGCAAAGTCCAAGTCTTCTGCTGGGGAAAATGTTTCCTTAAAATACTCGTGCCTGCACCTTGGAAAACTTGTCGCAACTTGAGATTTTCATTTAAAATGACAGGAGAATGGGTGTTTATCTACGAGCTACAAGCTCAGCTGTGAAGTGAGTGCTTAGCGTGCATGAATCCCCGAGTTCAATTTCCAGCCCCGCAAATACAAAGACAGGAGGTAGAACATTACCCTACATCCTTTAGTTCAGTTTCAGAGTAATGGAATACCCAGCTCATCGGGTAGAAAGTGAACTGCTAAACCAAAATAAGACTGTAGAACAGAGCAGTGGTTCTGAGCTGGGGTGATTCCTGCCCGCCCCCCCACCCTGGGGAGAGTTGACAATGTACAGAGACCTTTTTTGATTGTCGCTACTAGGGGAGGGTGGTTCTGGCACCTGATGTGTAGAAGTCAGTTATGCTACCTCCTACAACGCCCAGGATGAGCATCATAATAAAGAATGATCTGGTCTAAAATATCAATAGTGCTGAGACTGAGAACCTCTGATGCAGAGAGAACACTCAAGGATACGGGGAGGTTTAAAACAAAGTGGATGCATCATCACATTACAATAAAGTTGACATCACGCCGTTTGGAGTTCCTGAAATGCACATGAATAACAACCACAAAAACTTACCAGTTCTCTCCTCAAGCAAAATAAATGAAAGCCATCCTTCACTCAGAGTAAGATCGTTAGAGTCACCCCAAAAAGGTGGAGTGGCTTCAATATTACTATCAGCAGCATTGTATTTGTGCCAGGTCAAGGTGTGATCTGAGTACCTACTATCAAAATTCAGCGGTGACTATTAACCAAAGGAATTTACAAGCTGTGATTTACTGAAATCACACAGGCATCCTAAGTATATCCGGGTCTGGAAAAAATGGCAAAAAGTTTCAACTTTTAAAATACTAACGAAATATAGGAACGACGGTGATGTTGACCTACATTCTAGCACGGCTTAAAAAAAAAAAAAAGCTGTACAATAGGGATCTAAATACATGCAGAATTGCAGAAATGCATCATAATGAAAATAATCATGGTGTATATTTTGAAATGGCCCATTTCTAATTTTCTGTTCCTGTTTCCATGCATTGTGTACCCTCTACACGGCGTGCTCTCATTACATTTAGGTGAAAAATGTACATTGAGATAACCCAGTCATTATTCTCTTACGAATTCTTTCATTCCAGCAAAAGAAGGGGGAAAATTCCATTCAAGCACAGCAAATGCATGTGAGCAAACCTGAAGAAAAAGAAAAATTTCATGAATGAGCAAGGACAAATTTTTAATAGAATGTCTCAAAGCCTTGTGGTATAAACAGCAAACAAAACTGATTCACTAATGTTAATACTGTTTACCATGATGTAAGAAATCAGCCTTTAAAAAAAAAATGCTCCAAAAGCTAAGGGAAAATGAACACCATGCTAGGTGAAAATGATACCTTCTTTGGCATTTCAAAATCATTGCTCAATTCTTCTTAAGCAAAGAAACCACAGTAATGACTCTATTTTACCTACCACAATTATGGTACACCTCATAGCAATTCTCCACAATATCCACTTTCCTCCCTCCACTCAAGCAAGTCCTGCTAAATAATCTCTGGAAACCATTAACCAAGAGTCCTGTTCCAATTTTCCTCTTCTGCCTCCCCTGCTTCCTCAGTCATGCTGGCGTCAGGACAAAGCAAACTTGTATTACATCACAGAGCAAACTCATTTTCTCTAAACCAGCGCATTGGTAGTTTACTGCTACTGGAACCCAATGCTGTCAACAGTGTGATCTTTGTTTGGTGGATGTTGCTTAAAAAGTTTCCCCGCACCACCTTCCTCTTTTAAATAGGGGTGAGCTGTCGGAGGCGCCTTTCTAGCCTGGCTCCACCCCGCTCTGTAAACGAGACATTACCTTACACACAAATGACTCTAAGCATTCCTCAGTCTAGCTGCCTTGCTGCAAAATTCCTGCGCTCCCAAGCAGCCAGGGCAGCACACTCCCCCCTGGCTTCCCCTCCTCTCTCCTCTTGCCCACCCTCTTTTTTTTCCTTCTTTTCTTTCTTCTTCTTCTTCTTTTTTTTTTTTTTTTAATTTCCACTGCCTCACTGTGTTTTTGTGTAAATGATCTCACATGACTCAACAAATCCATCTGCCTGAAGCAGGCCAAGTCTGGAGCCCTCCCAGGAGGGAGGAGAAGAATTGCTTTGTGGAAAGGACCTGGAGCTCTGCCCTTTCTCTGGCTCGAATTACCCGCCTGTCAGGCCTGACGGATTTGGCTAAAAATAAAAGGAAGCGGGCCGTGAAAAGCAGATGAATGGGCTCAGCAGTTCCTTAGATAACACAGCCCTGCTGTTGCCCAAAGCTCCCCCAAACAGAAACTTCAAATGTGGGGCCTGAGTGCAGGGACGTGGCTTCCAAATGAAGAGGACTATCAAACCCACTGGCGTGGGGGACACGGCCTGCGTGGGGATTTTGTTGTTAGCACGTCCCTCTGTGCTTTGGGAAGGGGGGGGTCAGTCTAGTACAAAAAGGTTCTCAGGAACAGCAGCGTGCAGTGCAGTGAATGCTTGGCTTGTTAGAAAAGTGTGTGGGGGGGTGTTTCCACTACAAAAATTACCCTTCTCCCTACCTCCAACATCAGACATTTTCAGCCTCCCTATGATGTCACTTCTCCATTCAGAGCCAGCAAAGAGCTAAAAGTCCTTCTTGTAAGTGTATGCCCAGCGCCCGCAGTGGGTATTAAGCACTTAGGTTGGCAATGTAATGACACACTGTAACAATCTGTAATATGAAGCAGTCAGCAAAGCCCTGGCTCTGAAAGCTATTTCTCCCGACCATTAACCATATGTTTGGCTCCTCAGATAGCCAAGCGGGTGTTCCAGCTTACCATCTGGTTTCTATCCACACAAGCAACTGCAAAGCACAGGCTACGTCCCTCTGGAGCTGTGTGTTTCTTTTTCTCTCTCTTTTCCGCTCTGCCTTTCCTCTTTCCTCCTCCCAGCTCCTTTGGTTCCCTTGCTAAGGAATTCTCTGCCATTCATCACATGCAAAGAAAACTTTACCTGGCATGGCAGAGGCACAGCCATTAAGAATGCACAGTTGTACTGCAAACACCAGAGATCCCTTTACCATCTGCAGAATCTGTACAAGTCTGTCCCTACCCCCTTCTTCATGTCCTACCCAGTGCTGACACTTGATCCAGCATGTTAAAAATAGGTACATTCTTGACAGATCCAGGGGTTGCTGTGATGTCCTTCAGAGTCACTTCATATTTTTCGAGTGGGACTTACACACACACACACACACACACACACACACACACACACACAGAGTTTGACTCTGCATTCAATCTGCCTGACATCAGTCCCGTACAAGATGACATAGCCCTGACTGCAAACAGCCATGCTAAATACAGGATTTGATTTGTTCTTCTGCCCTAAAATATGTGATTCCTAGTGTTTATCTTTTGGAGGGTACTGTCCCCCTAAAGAGCCTAAACTAAGAGCTAGGACATTTTAGAAGAATGAGAACATGCTGAAATTTTCAACAAATTGATAACTTGCAAAAGTTATGCTTTCTTTTGTCTGCATTTTTAACAGTATATTGAAATGACATGGAAACTGCTATCAGAATAAGATTTCTTTTTACAAAGTTTACCAAATATTTGTTCCAGAGTTTTTCCTTTAAAGAATTTAAAGTATTCTGCAACCTGTTAAAAAGAATGTGAAAGATACGTGATATACACAAATTATGTCATTTTGCTCCCTTTGCCATAAGAATGATGTCTACACTATAAGCCCATTTTCCTGAATTAGGAAATTTGAGTTAATAATTTCACATAATTTTGTTTTTAAAAAGGCTGGTTTCTCACATACCAAGAACAAAAGGAAGACTATCATTAAAAAATGATTAAGTAAGATGTTAGATTTTATCAACACGGCAGAGGGAGGGAGGATTCTTCAGGGAGGCTGTTTACTCAGGCTAACCAGGATGCCAACCGGGCCACTACCTGTGCAGACTCTCAGGCACTGCGCTTTTTCAGCTCCCATTTCCACGATGGTACACAGGTGTGGTGCTGGCTCTCTCTACCAATGAAGGGACATTAAAAGTATGCTGCACATAGGTTTCAGAGAAGGACAGAAAAGAGAAGTCTTATATTTCAGAAGCTTTAGGAAATTGTCCATAAGTGAGGAGTTCTATTAAAGGCTAAATTTGGTCCCAAACTCATTGTACAAATGTATGATTCCATTAGTTTTACTCCCAAGAAAGGCAACAACATGACATAATAAAAAGATTGAAAAATTATTAATTCAAAACTTCAACATTTTTATAGCTATCTCTTAAGCAGTACAGAATCATTTATCACAAGGTATTTACGTGTTTCATAAATATGGATGCCTGGGCGCACTTTCCTCAGCCTTACTGGATGGGGATCCCCGGGTGGGCCTGGACGTCAGTTTTACTGAAAAGCGTCCCTGTTTCATGCAGCTAGAGTTGCTTGCTCTGTGTGAATTGGTGTGATTCTAGAAACCACTCCACCAAACTCAAAATGAAATTGTTGGAATGGAAATGAAAATGAAATTTAGGATTAGAACAGTGCCTTTCAAACATCTTTAGATATCTGAACAAATATTTTACAAATATTTAAACAAATATTTTACATGAAATCTCTGTAAACAAAAATAAGTAAAAATAGTAATTTATACTGTCATTTAAAACTTACTACTGGTATCTGTAATTGTACATTACCTATAGGTTGTATAAATTGAAATTTAAAAATTTAAAATCAGTCAGTGAGAACAAAGAAGCCGCTTTACTTAACATAAAATTGGAAATTGTAGTTATGTCCAAGAGGTCTAGTCCTGTCCACCTTAGCATCTAATTTTTCTCATGAACAGTGATTAAAGTGATCAAATTTTGATGCAAGCAAAACAGCAGCATGTACTGTAGGATAAAACTAACACATGAATTAATTTTGGGGTGTTCTATGGATCAAACCTAGGGCCTTGTTCATGCTAAACACGTGCTCTACTACTGAGCTACACTCCCAGCCCATAAATTAATTCAATAAAGGTCGATCAAATGTCTACTACACATTAGGCACTGCCCTTAGCAGTCACCACAGAAGCAAGCTGCAGCCTCTTCCCTCGAGGGGCCTGGTTAAGAAGACACCTAATGGCAGAGCATCAAGACAAGGGCGATAATGGAGGTACCAAGGGCTTGCTGCAAGGGGAGAAGTGGCTAACTGCTTCGGGAAATGAGGCATGGCTTCAGTAGCCGGCACAAACAGATCAGGTCCTAAAAGTCTGAACAGGATTTCAGACAACTGACAAAGAAAGGGAAGGACATTTCAGGAAGAAGGAACCTGAAAAAAATGTAAAACCTGTAAGTATCAAAAGGGCTTGCGTGTCTGAGGGTTGTGAGGCACTCTCAGGGCTCTAGGGAGGTGCGGGACAGATAGAAAGCCAAAACAGTCCTTGAGGTCTGGAGATGAGAAGCTGTAAATGTCATAATACAGCTTAGGTCAGCACTGGCCAACAGAAATGCAAGGTAAGTCAAACATGTAATTTAAACATTTCTAGCAGTCATATTAAAAGAAGTAAAAAAGAATCAAGAGAGTTGACTTCAATCATTTATGTTATTTAATCCAATATATCTAAAACTTATCAATTTAACATGTTCTCAATATAAAATTATTAATAAGATATTTTACCTTTCCTCCTGCCCAGCCCTAAAGCAGGTTGTGGGTTATCCCTCCTAGCACATTCTGATTTGGACTAGCCACAACTCAAGAGCTCCAGAGCCACCGCGATCAGAGGCTACTACGTGGGCAGCACAGGCCTCACCCTCCTCCTGCACGCAGGACGGCCAAAGGACACAGTCAGCCTTGTTTAAAGGGGGCTACTGCACCAGCAACACGGAGAGGCAGAGGGAGGACCAGATCTCGGAAAGGGCTTTTGAGGCTGCTCCTACAGTTCATGAAAGGGATGAAGAGAAGGACAAAAGGTCTGTACCAGTACAGTGGCAAGAAGGGTGGCATGGAAGAGTTGGAGCCAAGAGACATTTCTAGAAAGAATTCAGAAAAGCGTAAATGTACATGAGGGATGAAAGAGAAGGAATCACACAACCATCAAAATTTTTTATGCTAAAATGTGCTTACAGTGAAAGGTCACTGATTGCGTATTTAATTCGAATCTCACTGATCCTTTCAAGCTTGCTTCCCCTGCAGTGGAAGGCAATGTCATTTAATAAACAGGGGCTGAGTATTCACCATGTGTTATGAAGTGCCAGGCTTTGGGGAAGCGAAGATGAATGGGACATAATCCTAACTTTTAATGGGCTCAAATATAATGCGGGTGACAAAACAAAACATTACAACACAGTGTTAGATGCATTAATAGAAAGACCTGCAAGGTGGTCTACAAAATGTATCAAAGTATAACTTAGAATTATTTTTAAAATGTACTATACCCAGTAGAACTTTTGAGAAAGTAGGGAGTGGGGGCTTTTAAATAGCAGGGTCCATATCCTACGCTTGTGTTTGTATTCAGCTGCACTGTATTAAGAAAATCCTAACACAGGTAACTACAAATATCACTATATGAATCCCATTCTTGAAACTCAGACAAATTTTCAGATTCTTACTACTTACTATTTGAGACCCACAAGCCAAATTGATGCAAATAACACTGTATCTTTTGATGATGGCTCACTCTGGGAAATTTCTGCATCTGAATTCTAGAAATGAGTGGATTTGAACAGCAAAATATAGCTGAACTGGAAACTGTAACAATTCTTAAGTACTTCATTTTATAATTTCTTGATCTGCCTCAAACTTATTCAAAAGCTTGAAAAAAGGCAGTGGTCAAAACTTTTAAAATCTTAATTGTGAGTAATAATCTGACAACTCCTTGATTTCCTTAAGATTAAATCAAGGTGAGGCAGGAGATTAGGGTGTGGCAAACCATGTGAGCAAGTGGGTGTAACCTGTGAATCACATAGATCTAGGACCCATGTGCAGAATGTGGTTTCCAAGTCCTGCACCTGGGACCTCAGAAGGCGCTACCTTCAATTCTGGAGCAGAATCAAGTAGGGTTTTGGTAGGATGGCCTAGATGTGATGTCAGCCTAAAGAATGAGGGATACAAAAGACCTCCATCATTAACCTCGAGGCCACCGTGAACTTTCTTAACAATCTGCTTTCACTCTGTAGAGCGTACTTTTCCTGCCATTAATAAGTGTAAAACCTGCTAACTTTTTTGTGTGTCTTGCCCAATTATTTGTTCAGGACACCAAAGACCTGGAAAGAGTCTACAGAACCCCAGAATCTGATAACAAAGGAATACCCAAAACATGACTCAAGAGCACATGTCTCTAAGTGATGTGTACTGTATTCACATATCACAGAATATATGAATCCATTAATCCATACAGAACTCTACAGCTCACTGAAGCCCTGCCTGGCATGTAATCGGGCATGTCAAATATGTATGACAGAAGGAATTCACTTTTTCAATTTATGATCAGAGTGGAATCTAAAAAATGCTGCTACAGAACTTCCTCTTTGATGATTTAAAGAGTTCAAATATTTACTCCAAAGTAGCAAAAAACCCACTTTATTTCAAGGTTAACTTAATGATCTAATTCAATGCACTAGGGGTTCTAGTGTGTTAATATTTTGTGTGTGACACATTTAAGTGTGTGTGCTTTTATACTTATAAAAATAATATAAAAGTATTAAAAATTAAATGCAAATTAAATGCTTATAAAACCTTTCAAATATTTCCAGGGAACTTCAGCAGATCAGAGTTTGAGGGACTTTCAGGTTAAAATGTAAAGGTAGAAGAATCAACTTGGTGCACCTACTACTTAAAGATCAAGTCATTGCCAAACGTAAGCAGAAAGCATTTCTCATTATCCTAAAAGCAGAGAGTCAAGAGACAAAACTACAGGAAGCATTTGAAGATCCTCTAGTGAGTTAGAATTTAAAAGGCTGGGGCCAAAATGTGAGATACATTATTCATTTCTCAATGTTGTTCATTCATTAATTCATTCAACAATGTATTCACCTACCATATGCCAGGCACTGTTTGAGAGACGTGAATACATCAATAAAGAAAAGAGACAAATTTCTATCTTTGCAGAATTCAGAGTCTACTGGGGAAGAGATATACAATAAACACAATTAATGATGATGAATAAGTTACTTTTGTCATAAGGCAAGAGGTGCAATGAACAAAATGCAGTGGGAATAGGATCAAAAATATAGAGAAGGAGGAAGGCTGCAATTTTAAATAGGAAGGCCAGGGCGTGCCTCATCGAGAAAGTACAAGTGGACCAAGGATTGAAGGAGGTGAGCGGTAAACCGAATAGTACGTAGAGAAGCAGTGGCTCTCCGAGTGTGACCCTAGGACTGCGGCACTACCGGGAAACGTGTTACCGGCTCAGAAACACGGGATGAGGCCAGCAAGGCTGCATGTGATTCTGATGTACCCTCGAGTCTGAGTACCACTGCCTTCAAGTGGCAAAGGCTCTAAAAGAGGAGAATGTCTACGGCAGTGGTGGTAACACTTTTAGGGCTTTCAATGATACAAACAGCCCACCGTGGCATGCGTGCCATAGGTTCACTACCACTGGTCTAGGGTGTTCTACAGAAACAGGAAGGAAACCAGGTGTGTAGATATGAGAGCCCAGAGGAGGCTGGTGGAGATGAGGAAAAAGAGGTCAAGAGCAGTCACAGCATGCGGAGTCTAAGGTCACAGTGACATGCTCACTCCAACTATAATAGTGAGCCACTGGCAGGTTTCAGACAGAGGAACCATACGGCCTGCTCTATATTTTTAAGTGTTCATGATGTTTTTATGTCAAGTGGAAGCACCATGTTACTTGTCTCTGAAGAAGACTCCTTAAATTTTAAGTTCCACTTGGGTAAGTGATACGCTGCTAACTGTGTAAAAACATGCTCAGAGGGCGGGGAGCTCTGATTTGTAGTGTTTGCCAATTCCCATGGTGTAAATACTCCCACCATGGCTGATTTCCAGCTGCCAGCTTGGCTTACTGAACATGGATCTGCGATGAGATCTGCGCAAGTGACTCGTAAGACTGACTTTGTGTCCGGATGTCACTGCCACCAGTATCATTCAAAAACGTAGGGGAATTTTATAAATTGGATTAGAAATGTCAATGTTCTTTTATGAATCCATATAAATGCAGTGTCTTCTACTTGTCTATTACTGTTAATCAAATGTAGATCTCAATTCCTTAGAATTCAATATATAGATATTATCTTCATGGAAAGAAAACCACCATTAGCATTAACCCCCAATTTCCTTTACTCAAAAAAATCCATTTAACTTTAGTTGGGGCTCATCTGTTATTTCATTTTTTTCCTTCTACTTTAATATTTTGTACTGTACCCTGAAAAAGTACACTTAAATGGGATTTTCTGTGCAGACTATAGAAGGCTGTTACTCCAAAAGCATCCATAAGTCCCAGGCGGGCCCTCAAGAAGCATATGTGTATTATAAGAACAAAAGTTTGCATTTATCTGGAGATGACCTTTGGACAGGGCCTTCATCTGTTTGATTTACCATGAAGAAGCTTTCTGTGACCTAGTAGAAGGTCCCTATTTCTGCCAGTCAGACTGCAGTTTGTAAGTAACATTTAAAAAAATATACAGCACCTTGTATAAGGAAAAAGACATTCTGTGGACTCTGGATAAACATAAAGTGTTTGCTACCATCAGGAGTACACCCCATGCATTCTCCAGTCTGCCTGGTCCCTCAGCACTGTACCACCCACTCAGACCCCAGGCAGCCAGACCAGCAAATGTGCACAAGCTCACACTCCCGCAAAACAATGAGGTCTTTCAGACTCACAATCTTGTGAAGAAACAGGCTGAAACGTCATGGGAAAAATTAGGAAATATCAGAGGAAAACAGCTCACAAAATGAGGGGTGGAACCACTTGCTCACATGTTCTAATTTCTGAACAAAGAGAAACAACCATGACAGCCCCCTGGCTTCTCTGACCATTCTATTTCAAAAGAGAACCATCCTAACCTCTTTTCTTTTCTTTTCTTTTCTTTTCTTTTCTTTTCTTTTCTTTGGGATTACAGCAGTAAGATGTGGACATCAGGATGAAAACATTTTGAACCTAAGGAGCAGAGTTAATTTTAAAAGCTTTACCCTTAAGAAAAGTATAATAACCAACCCATACTACCAGCCTTCTTCTATGAGCCCAAATACCACCAGAATACAGACCAAATGGACTTCAACAACCACACAAAGGGAAAGAGAAACTCCTATCACACTATTCTTTAAAGCTCTTCCAAAGTATTCTTGCTATTAAATTTCACACAACAGCCAGCTCCACCTCAGCAATCCTTCCTCATTATCTGCCATTCCCAAATTATACTTTTCATACCAGCCTAGATAGTTAGCAGACCTAGTAACCTGTAATACTCCATTCTCCATGCCCCGGCCTCTGCTAAGAGTCATTCCCCTTATAAATTACCTGTCTTCTCTTACCCACCAAACAACACCTTGCAATTTAAAAGTCTTAGTTTAAGATCCACCATCTGCAAAAATAATTTCGATATTAATCAAGTATATTTGCAAACTTGTCAATAAATTTACTCCTGTGATTTAATATGGTTTTATAATCCAAGTATACTTTCCAGTTGGTTGTTACTTCAACTTTACTAAACTCCCTGAGGATAAAGTCTGAGGCAATTCTTCTTTACTCAGTCTCCAACTTTCTACCATCTTGCTATCTGTACAATACTGTCAACTGGTAAGCCCTACAGGCATGCCAGCTCTCACCTCCCAACAGTGAATCTAATGGTCAAACATTTTGGGGAAAGAACTGTAAGTTAAATGGAAAAGGTGTTTATTTTGGTCTTGGAAGAAAAAAGCAACCTGTGTTAAAACCAAACAATATTTGAAGCAGATTTGGTAACTCATGTCTGCAATTCCAGCACTATGAGAGGCTGACACAGAAGGATTGAGAGTTCAAGCCCAGTCTAGGAATCTTAGTGACTTAGCCAGATCCTGTCTCAAAATAAAAAAGAAGAGCTGGGAATGTAACAGTTCAATGCCAAGATCCTGGAAATCCTTAGTACTAAAAAAATTTTTTTTGAAGGGTACAAAGAAATGCATTACATAGGAAAAATAGTGAAGAAAGATTCATGTAAGGCTGAGAACTTAACAGCGATATCTCAGAGACACGTCACCAATATGACTCCAAGAGTGGTACTTGTATAAGAGCATCCTTTGGAGAGAAACCATCATTTGACAATGAGGAAGAATTCAAAGTCAGATAGTGCAGTGCGCAGAATTAAATGCAAAGCAATCATGCCAACTTGAATGCAAAAGGAAGGTGGTGGTGAGACAACGTCAGAGAGTTTAAAGGTGAGTTCTGCCCACAGAAGGACTCCCTGATCTTCTCAAATTGACACATCTGTGAACTTACAGGCCAAATTTTCAAACCACCTGTTTAAGTTCACTACACATCACAACCACCTGGAGAGCTTCCACAGTCCCATTGCTTAGGTCACATCCCACACTAATAACACCAGAACGTGTGGGTTAGATGGCAGGCATCTGTAGTGTGTAAAGATCTCCCAGGTGATTCCAATGTGCATCAAAGTTTTGGAACCTGGTCTTCGACTCTCTTGGTAAAAGGGAAAAGTCCTAAAAGTTAAATTGGTGATACTGATGGGCAAAGGTTAACTGTGACACTTCTAAGTGAGAAATAAGAACTTTTGTTGAAAAAGAAATTTTTCCTCTGATACTTATAATCTAGTGTACTAGAAAGTCTTTAAAAGGCCTCAAATGAACTTGTGGCCCTGGGATTCAGACGGGGAAAAGGCAACAAGGCACACTGGTAGGTACAGGTCCTGAAAACAACAATAATTGCAAAGCTCTCAACTGTGCCATCAAGATACTTGTCAGTCGTTTGTTGGCTGTGGGGCTATATCTGAGGCACATATTCTGGCTGCTTATTTGCAAACCCAAGTCAAGACAGGAACTCACTGGCCTAGAGGGGGAGTCTCAGGATCCACGTGTATCCAAAGCTCCTCGGGTGACTGTAATGTCATACAAATGTGGAGAGCCGGAGGCAGAGAGGTAAGGAGAAGGGGCTCCGAGGCCATGCTATGTGGAGGTTCAAATCCCTGCTCCATTTGTTACTTGCTATGGTTCAGTTTCCTTATTTGTAAAACTGAAGATAACTGATAATACCTCCTTTTTTTTGAGGCTTACCTAATTTAATCCATTTATCTGCCTCATAGGCTTATTTTAAGGATTTGGCCTAATAAAAGGTACACAAAAATGCTCAATTTTATACATATCATATGTAGGCATATACTTGCAATGCAAGCATGTTTGTTACACAGATAAAATGGCTTGATGTATACAAAGTACTTAGCACTTTCTCCATAAAGAAAATGCTAAGTAAATATAAACTGAACAGATGCTGATGGTATGGTAGTGAGACAGCTAACCACAACTGGCTGTCTTCTCCTGGGGACTTCAACCTTTCCTCATCACACAGCAACCTTTGCTTCTGAAAACCAGAACCAGAAAGCCTGAAAAATTATGGGGGCAGGTAAGAATCATTTTACTCTCTTTCTTCATTATTAGGAGGTTTCACTAACAATGGCAGATGGTTCTGCTGCAAAGTAATGATGAAAATGTGGGCTTGCTGGCAAAGCAGAGCAACGTGGAAACCTGGCTGTGCCCCACCAGATGATAAATAGCACACCATGACAGCCAGAGGAAATTCAACCCTCTCGTTTCCTAGGGGGAACCCAGAATGGAAATGTGTTTTGTTCAAGATCACACTGTCAGTGGCAGAAATGGGATCAGATTGAGGACAGAGCTCTTCAGTTCCCAGGTGGCTTCCACTGATCATCTTGGGTCAGGACTGTGCTGGAGAGGCACATTATTACATGCAGGACATGGTCCTTGTGGCCAAGGCCAACTTGAGGGGGAGGAATGTGGTGCCCTATTTCCCGACTGCTTCCCTCTACACTCTGCCCAATTCCCTTTTCTTCCTGAAATTCCATCCCTGCAGGCCATTTCTGCTGAGATGGGTGATATGGAACACTAGAAAGCAGCTGTGGTTTGCTTTGTGGCCAAACTGTTTTCTTATGGACTTTCGGTTCCAATTTTATGGCATAAGAAATTATAAAAAGGGTTTAATTTCCCAGATTTCATTATGTGTAACTGCTCAGGGATGTACATATATTGAAGATTATTGCATATTTTTTATCCACTGGCCAAGGACAGGAAATCCTGTCTTTCAATTGCTGAGTCTCAGAGCGCTCTGAGTATTTTCACTGACAAAAATGACCTTCTCTAAGTTCTGCAGGAATTTCAATATTCTCTCAATGTCATTTGTACTTGACCTCAGCAACATGACCAAACTACAGATTCAAATATCATTGTGTAAAGGTACAACATTTGCATCTTGTTACCAAACACCTGCCAATTCCAATCCAGTGACCCTGGGCCAGAGACTAATCCAAAAGATTAAAAAGCAACATCCTGATGAGTTGTCATGGCAACTCCTAGATGTCAAATATTCCATGTCCCAGGGCTGAAAATTATCATTTTTAGTCTACTCATAGCCTAATATTTCATGTATAACAGCCAACTAAAATGCAATTTGATATGTCAGCTGCCAAACATAATCACAGATGCCACTTGCTATTATAGCCAATAATAAAAGACTTTTAGTTGCTTCTGTTTCAAAGATATGGCAAATCACTGTGCATTCTGAGTCCTTTGGGCTGGTCCCCAAAGACAGATATTTAGCCAGACTTCCTCCATTTTAAAAATTAGTCAACATTTAAAAGAACCTTGGAGATGAAAAGCACTTAGGTGAAAGCTAGACATTATTATTTTCAAAACAGGAGGAAATGTGCCCATCTTCAAACTTTTAAAAGACATAGTGTGTGTGGTCCAGAGAGAGAAAGAGAGAAACAAATCTATGATTTGAGACTTTTAAGGGTACCAATATACAAGGGTACCTTGTAATAATTTCAATTATTTATAACTGGAGGAGAGGGAAATATTACCAAAATACAGGTAATGAAAGCACTTTGTTTTAATCAGCAATTTCCACCCTTTTTCACCCTATATTTTAATTCTCATTGAGTGGCCTTTATCTTAGGTATAACAGGGTCAGAACCTATCCTTGCGGGTGTCTCTCCCTTGCTGTTTTAACCAGCAGGCCAGGTTAAGCAACGTGCAGGCAGGCTGAGCCCCAAGACCGTGGCAAGCTTTCCCACGAGTAGACAGATGTGGAGAGATTGCTCTTGCAATTCCCATTAGCTAAAAAAGCACTAAAATAACCTCTGCAAAGAGCAAAATTGGTTGCTAGAGATGCCTGTTTATTTTTATTTTCCCTGATGATCATTCACCAGAAATGTTAATGGGAAAAGAAATGTCCACAACATGAACAATAGGCCCAGAAGGAAAGAGAAATGAAGGCACAGATAATATGCAAACCAGATTATCAGTCCCAGAGTAATCCACAAGGAGACATATGATAGGTCACACTATGTGTGTTTTAAAAATGCTAATAATAAGCCAAAAATAGAAAGATGTGCAGAAGCACCTCATGTCAATGACATTAAACCAACACTAACCAATTCCTATGGAGAGTTATACATAGGAGTTATTTTTCTCCTTCAATTTGAAGAAAACTTTCTCTTTTTAAATTTCAAGAATCAATTTCTCTAACACCTCTCTTTCCATCTTCATAAAAACTGCCAGAATGTTCAAAACCTCATTTATGGCCTGTCTCTGCCAAGTAGTCTTCTGACTTCTTTTACCAATCCTAACCTCATTCTCTTACTTTTCATTGTCTGCTTTCATAGGGTGAATCTCTGGATCCAAATTAAATCTTTTTGTGGTAATGTAAAGTATTATTTCATAGATATCCTTCATTAAGCTTCAAATATTGATGGTGACTTCTCATCCAGACCATCTCTCTTTGATCTGTGAGAGGGGGAGATTTCATGCTTAAACAAAAGTTTGTTTCAGTTCACAGAAAAGCTGAAACAACATCAATTTCTCAAACTTGTAATCACATTTTGAGTTTCTCAAATAAAAGCTCAAATAAAAAAGAGAACTCAGCTAGGAAGCTGGGAGCATGAGGTGAGAAGTCACTTTTTTGGGGGATGGAGTGGGTCTTAAATTCATGGCTTTGGCCAGTGCCCAGAAGACACATAAACTGTTCAGGGTTAAGTAGTTACTGGGGCCAACTCTATCTTCCAGGTGAAAATGTCACTTCTACAGATCTACTCTGAAGCCTTCAGGTGTATCAGGATAAACATTCTGCAAATGTTCCCAGCCTACCTTAGATGGAATCTTGTCTGCTTCCCTCTGCCTGGCACTTGGGCTGCCAGCCCCACTCCACCCTAGTAAAATCAACTTGGGTATGGGTAGTGCTGGCCTGCAGTGACACAGATTTGGGTTTACATTTTGCATCCTTCACTGGCCGTGTGACACTGGACAAAGGTATTAAGCTCTAGGAGTCTCAAGTACCTTATGTGAAAGTTGGGAATAATAAACCAAGTCACTTTTGCGGTTTGTGTGATGATTAAATTAAATAATGCTCACAGAGTCTTTAGCCAAATGCCTGGTATACTACAGTCCACATTCAATGAAGATCAACTGTTAGTATTATCTTTATAATGATTCTGTAAAAATCGAAGGTGGTTATTGTAACCTTATAGCTCTCGACTTCAACCAGGGCCTCATGTAAGAATTTTTCCAGGATCATTTCAGCCCCGTTGTCCAGGCACCAGCATTACATCTGAGCAGAGAGTGAGGACCACCAATCCTCTGATACGGATTAAACCTCATTTCATCTGCAGCACCCGCACTTTCAGAGGTTGAATGCGTGAAGAATCAGTTTTTCTGTTAGTCTGAACAGCCTGCCTTCTGTGGGCCTTCACCAGCCGAGTGACAGGATGAGAACACTCCCGCTCCTTATCAACACCTTCATCAGCGATGGTGGTGCCTGCACAGGGTATTCTGGGCTGTGCAGATTGGGGAGCCGGTGATGTAGTTAAGTTTCCTGGAAATACAGGCAGCAATTTCCTGTGGCTTCCTCTGTTTTTGATGTAGAGATGAGCACATGTAAAAACTAAACACATCAAGGATCAGAGCTTCAGTCAGCGGGGGCACGAGTGCTGAAAAATACGGTCATTTCCTCATAAACAGACTCAGAAACAAGTATCTCCCACAGAGCTGCCCCTAGGAAGCCAAGAGTGTAAGCTGACCTTCCATGCCTCTCCCTTCTAGACCTGCGGCTGGCTGCTTGAATTGATGGACATTCCCACAAACTTACTTGCTTACTTAAGTGACCAAGAACCAAGATTTCCATGAAGGACGATGCTTTGCATGAAACTTAGCCTGGAAAAGCTCTAGTCTGTTTACAGGGCTTCAGTCGAGATTTCTCCAGAATTTGAGGCCAGGTCAGAAAAGGTCACCCTCTGAAGTGGAAAGCAGAAGTTTAGATGAACTAATGTGTTTATACAACCATGCTACAAGATAGTTTAGGATTAAATAATGTGAGGCACACTCCATTTGGGAGGCAGCCAGGCTCGCAGAAGGTGATCACAGTGGGTCCGAGAATAGAATAAACAAAGAAAACAATGTCTCAGCTAATGATACCATAACCTGCTGAAGCCAAGGCAGCAGAAGCAGGACAGAAGTCTGCACAGAGTTCATACAATCTGCAGGAGACGCCGAATGGCTTTGGAGTCAGGAGAGGTAGCACTGAATCCACCTTTGCCACTCTGGCTGAGCAACCATGAGCAAGTCACTTCACCTCTCAAAAGTTCCATTTTCTCCCAGGACTTTTGTCCACTGCCTGCTCTCCTTCCTTTGTGAAAAGCTGCCCCTCCTAAACAATGCAGGTACCTATCACCGTAATCAGGCCCTTGGTCCAAAGACAGCTGTTACAGGACATAGTTAAGTGTTTTAAGTCTTTTTTGTTGAAGTTAGTCTGTCACTCACAATCAAAGAAGTGGTTAATATACTTCATTTCCAAAAGGTGCCGTGAAAATTAAATAAAGTCACATAACGAAAGTGCAAGAAATGCTGGCTACAGTCTAGAGAGGATAGTTAGAGTGTGGCTGCTAGCACACTGCTGTAGTCCAGCTGTATGGGTTCAAATCCCTGCTCCCTCACAAGAGGGAGAAACCAGTCAACATCTTTGTCCTCAGTTTTGCAGTCTGTAAAAGTGCAGCCGATAACTGTAACTGCCTCGCAGTGTTGTGAAGACTGAGTTAAAGCAGGTAGAGCATTTATAACAGTGCCCAACACACGGTGGATCTGCAATAGTTCACCATTATTGCTGCAAAGGGAGAACTGTCCTGAGTGCCGTTCCGGACTAAGAAAAAGTCACCGATCTAGAGAGAAATATCTTTCAGTGTGCAAACAATCGTTCTAGGTAATCCAGGTTGAGGAGAAATCCTGCAGTATTGTTTCCAAGGACTGACTTATTCCTCTTAGAATTTACCAGGCTCTAATATTTGTCCTGCTAAGTGGACATACTGGCCAAGAGGATGTGGCCTGAGCAAATGACCACTTGAGTCATGCCACCGGACTTCATTCTTTCTCATTGTCAAGGATTACAGAGCATCTCAGTTATGAGTTAGTCTCATAAATTGAATCATAAGTAAATTCTTACAAGTCTCCTCTCTGCAAAAGAACTAATAAAACTGATTTCGGTCCCATGGCTATCCACCAGGGTTAAGTCCTTTTGAGGTCCGCCTGAGCAACCAGCCAGCCTCGTTCTTGTTTCAATCTGTATTAAATACAGCGCAAGCCTATTCTACTTACCAATTAAATGCAGCTTCTCTTTAATCTCTGCTTCCTGTGTGATATAATCACCCATTTATTCATTCATTCACATAATGAACATTTCTTGAGCATCAACTATGTGTCAGGTGCTATGCAAATAAACAGAGGCAAGAAATAGTCCTCAAACTGCTTACAATCTAGTGAGCAAAGTAAGTCAAATAACCACTGAAAACAGTGCAAGGACAGAGGCAAGCAAAAGCTCCGTTCTACAGGGTGGGACCCAGGCAACAAAACACGTGGGAAATCAAAGGTTTGGCAAGAGTGGTGGTGAACCTACGGCACACACGTGCTGCAGCGGGCTCTCTCTATCACTGAAAGTTCTAAAAGGTTCACCATCACTGGGCTAGACCATGGAGAGAGTGAAGCAGGGAAGAGTAGACTAAAAAGACAGTCAGGCCCTCAACATTCAGGGATTTAGGGTCCTGCAAAAGAATGTGCTTTGATGAAGAAGAAAGTCTATGAGAGATTTTAACCAGTCATGATGTGATCTTCACTTTTGCCTACTCCACTTGGTAGTAGGAATAATGGAAAAAAGAGGCATCTGTGGAAACTAGGAGCCCAGGAAAGAGGTCACTCTGTTTGTCCAGAGAAGAAATGATAAAGCCATGGGGAAATGGACAAAGCCAGAAAGACAGACTCTGGGATTCCAGAAGATGGGAGAACCTGGATTCCATGAAGCTATCTTCAGCTCACTAGAGAGAAAAGTGGGCCTATTACCACTCAGCTGTTTTTTGAAAGACTGAGACTAAAAGTTAAAATTGATGACTATCTTACTTACACTGGGACTTGTGAAACTGTGAAAAGGCTCTAATTTTAGAGACCTAGGAGAACTTGAAAACAGAGAAAGGGTGCCTAAGTTAATATTCATTCCTCCCTAGCAAGTAACTCAGCGTTATACACCAACCATATCTAACAGGCTCAGAGACATCCTGACTTCTCTGTCATCTTTGCAAGCCGCATGAAATTCCCCAGCTGCTGGGGCTCAGTCTCCTTTTATTTCCTCAGTATCTTTCTATTTCCTGCCACTTTACCTCATAGAATGTTTTCCCTTTTAATTTAACCAGATAAATGCCATTAATGCTCTTAGTGAGCACACATTTTAATCATGGGAATATCTGACAGATCTGTTTGTTATCTGACATTATGGTCTTGACAGAGGCAGAAAATTTCTCAAAACAAACAAACAAACAGACAAATGAATAAAACTCAACAGAATCCCTTCTGTACCAGTTGTTACATTGTCAGCTTTTTGGAATAAACCTGTTGGGAAACATCAAGGTCTCTGAATAAATTAGTTGTGACTTCCACTGTATTTGCCACACACATCCTCAGACAAGGAAGAAGGGCTACAAAGAGGGTTGATTAAATCCAAGTTAGAACTCCAAGGCAGAAACTCACAAAGACAATGATGGAAAACAGAGAAGGGAGAACATCTAACACAGTCTCACAGGGACAGCAAATGAATTTTAATTTTAAAAAGACATTAGCCATTCTAGAAATCAACATGTCTCAATCCAGCAGTTCAGTTAAAGGGCAAGACAATCTTCTTTAAGGAATTAGTACTTACCTGGCCTCATTACTGGCTTAAACTAAATTTATAAAACACTGGATCTGTCCCCTAGCCAAATATATTCAGGTGTAAGAATGAAGTCACACTGTACATGAATCTAAAGGAATTTTACAGTAGTCTCAAATCCCCATTAGAGAGAAAAATGTATCTGTATCTCTATTATCTGTCAAGCATCTATCCCCCGATCTATTTGGCCATCTATGTGAAGAAAAGAAAACTTAGGAACTCCTTGAAATTCTCAGAGAACAATTATGGGAAGACACACACTGGCCAGACACATTTTAATAGTGGTTGCCATAGAAACCAGTCAATAGCTTCATTTTTTTGGAGTTGTGCCTTTTGATAAAATATTAAATTTCTTAGAGTATTTGCATATACATATAACAGCACAGTGGCTGGTGTCCAACTGAATTATATACTTTAAAATTTTTTAAACTAGTTCTAATTTTTTAGATTACTAATTATATCGAAAAATATTTCATTCTTAATAAGCTGATTTTTAAAACTCTTCTGCTCCCTGTCATTCCATACAAGGAAGATGTGAAAATGGGGGTGGTACAGGCCTAAACTGGGTTGGGGCACTAAACAGGAATCTAAGGAAACTGGCTTGGTCTTGCTTGCTGGCCACTCCTGATGGCTCTCCAGCCACCACTGCCCATGTTCTCCAGGCCGGCTAACAAGACAACTCCTGCCACTTGATTTTAATTAGACTACGACTTAAATCTCATTTGCCTATGAGGAATGGTTCTTTCTCACAGAGTAAGAAACGATGACATACTTGTTCTTGGGAAAGTGAGGGGTGTAATATCACCATGTGTAGAGCTCCTCCAGTGTCTCCTTTTCATTTATATTTAATAAGGTACTTGCTGTGAGTATGACCCTTGAAAAGCACATGCTGCACTTCCTGTTTTGAAAATCAGGAAAAGTTACACATTTTAACACATGGTCAGAATTGCAAAGTTAAACAGTAACTAATTCAAATACCCATTTTGAAACATAGCAACAGGTTAGTTGCTGCACTAAATTTTTCTGACTGAGAGCCACTGGGGTGTTTGTGGATTGGTACTAAAATGATACTTAGATTAAAATCAATAGACAACCCAGTATGTACGAGGTGTGCCAGGAAGAGACTAACAATTGCTTAGCCTGACTTCTAAAATGTCCATGAACCTCAAACCTGGTAATCTTTGAAAAGGGAGTCAGTGGATTTAGTTTTCTGTCAGATGGGAACATCTTGGCATAAGACCAAGAACCTCAATCCCCTTAAAACAATGAATGCAGCAACAATCCTAACTTCCCAGACATACTAAGGAAAGCACATTAACAGCTGAGAAGAGGTCATGAACTTTCTGTTTGAAGGTCAGCTAGAAAAGAAAACAAGAGAAAGATCAACTCAAAATGTCATGGGTGAGCCTGAGCCAGGCGCTTGCTCTAGAGTTACAGCCGGGTCCTAATGAGAAATTAAAGGAGCACTGCTGCCCCTCTGGAAAGCATTATACGACTTCCTTTTGCTTAAAAAATCATATAGATACATTTTTCAATAACTTCTGGCAACATGCACATATTTATGCCCACTGCTAGATATGACTAAGATAGAAATTTTATTTTACAACTAAGAGATGATGGTTATCTCTGGGGGGATCATAGGTGAAGCTTGTTTCTCTGTTTTCCCCAAGTTCAGCTCTGACATATACGATCTCCATAGCACAGTAACTCTGAGCCGCACCATCTTGAAGTGCACCTAATTTTGTCTATAGCACAGTAAAAAACATATCTAATATAGATAATGTATATATACTAACTATATATTTTTGCATAGACATGTTATTTAAAAAAATTTTTTACAGCCACCATGCAAGAACAAGCCAAACAGTGGGACAACTACAAAAACAAATACAGTTATCTTCAGTGTCTGTGGGAGATTCCCCACTGATATCAAAATCCAAGGATGCTCAAGTTACTTTCATAAAACGGCATAGTATTTACATGTAACCTACGCACATTACTCATAACACTATAATGTGAGTACTATATAAACAGTTGCTATACTGGATTGTTTAGAGAGTGATGAGAAAACTCTGTGCGTTCAGTACAGACACAATTTTTTATCTGAAAATTTTCAATCTGCATGCCGTTGCCAAATCTGCTTCAGACTTGCTAAGTAAAATAAAGGTATAAAAATTAATGTACAAGAAGAAACCTGAGGGAAAGTATTTCCATATTACTACAGAAAATATAAAAATAGATACAAACCAATATATTTTATTACCTGAGTTCATCATTAAAAATTAATCTTATAGGTAACAAATACGATACTAATTTTAAAATGTTTTATTTTTCTCTAGTTATGGACTAGGTCCAAAAAAATTAATTCAAGATATTTTAAAGTAAATGAAAAATACTGTGTTTTTCAATACTATACTTTTTCTCAAGGTATTAAGAAGTTCAACACATATTAATCTTTTGGTAAGTTACTCTGCCTCACAAAAAATGTGAAGTAATTTTAACATTAACAAAGCACATTTCATGTTTCAAGGAGATAAACTACCCTCAAAAAATTTCAATCTAAATCATATGAATTTTAAATATATTTATCTGGCCATGAATTTTTCAAACACTTGGAAAATATTTTGACTTGGTCTAGGATTAAATTCATAATATTGAGACAGGATTTCTCTAAATACACTGCTATTGTCTGCTTTATTCCGAAAAAGAACATGAGGAAACATAATATTCCCCTAGAGCCCCCACTGCAATATAATAGACTCTTACAAGAGTCTTAAATTGAATAAGAGGAGAGGTATGTCAAAAATTTTAAATATTCATCACAAAATAAGAAAGCAAACTGACTTTCAAAACCATATTTTACATAACATCATTCTTTATCCTCGATATGTAGACCACCTGCTTTGTAGATTAGTTGGAATGAGCATCAACCACCACATTAGCTTTACTTTGCCAAGGACGAAGCTCCTACCCGCTGCATCACAAACATCTGCAGGCTACAAGATGACAACCAGATGTCAATATTGCCTTTAGCCAAACGTAATGTAGAAGCTAAATCTGCTAACTTCTGCTAAAATAACATTATTATTTTTAATGCCAAATAGACTTACGTTTCAACCCTATCCCTCTTCAATATGACTAGATATTAAGAGTTGATTAAATTTATATGCTTCCTATATCTTATATTACGATTTTACATATATAGTAATATGATATGATAATAATGTATCGCCTAATGGCTTAAAAGTGCAGCGGTAACTCTTCTCATTGACAGCCACTGGTCTGTGGAGTGGTGGCATCTAGCACAGATACAATGGACATGAATAGGGGTTGGAACCATCTTCTCCAAAGACTCCCCTTCCCATCTACTCACACAGGAGGGTGGGGGCAGACCGGGGCAGAGTTGTATATACTGAAGTCAGCCTAGTGGGCAACAGTTCAGACTGGAGTCAGATTGCATGGGTCTGAGTCTCCTCCCTACCAATCGTTTCACTTCCTCTCTAGCAAACAGGAATTGCTGTGATGATGAAAAGATATATAAAAATAAAATAATTAGCACAATGGCTACTAGTGTCCATTTTCAGCCTGTCTGGTGGCAAAAGCAAGGTGGAACTCAATTAAAAGTGGGGGGGTGAGATGTGGGCAGGGAGAGCTAGCCTGTCAGGCACACAAAGGGCAGAGCCCCTGCTCATAGCCTGAAATGTCTACCACAGGGAACTGCCAATATTGCTTTTTGTTTTTTCTAACTACCCATTACCAGCTAAAGGTCAATGAGATAAAATATAAGATAAATGAAAAAAAGAACCCAACATACAAGGTAGGAAGGATTACAAAACATAAATTATATCAGTTTTTTTTGTGTGTGTGTGGGTGCTAGGGATCCAACTCAGGGCCTTGTGCTTGCCAGGCAAGCACTCTACCATTGAGCTAAATCTCCAACCTTGAATTTTTTTTAAAAAATTTTGGGGTATTCTTTTTATTTTTAAGCTATAACCCATATTGCTATTTACTTTCAAAGTTTTTTTAAATTAATCAACTTTACTCTTTAGGACAGTTTTAGGTTTATAGAAAAATGGAGCAGAAATTCTTTTCTCCTAAGTTTCCCATTTTATTAATATCTTGCATGAATATGAGCATTTATAATAATTAATGAACCCAAACTGTTATACTAACTATATTTCATAGTTCACATAGTTCATATTACATAGTTCATGTAATATAGTTCCATGGGTTTTAAAAAATGCATACAGTCATCTATTTATCAATATTACACATAGCATGTCACAGCCCCGTGTATTCCATGTATTCCACCTATGCTGAACTTGGTATAACAGTGTAAAACTGGCTCTCAAAGTGATTGTACCAGTCATTTTGGGTATTTTAACATTCATCTAGGGGCTGGGGTGCAGTTCAGTGGTAAAGTGTGTTCCCACCTTGCACAAGGCCCTGAGGTCAGTCTCCCAATACAAAAACAAAACCATAACAACAAAAAACACACCTACCAAAGTCCATCCTACCACACCTATACAATGTAATGAGGAAATAACCTCCCAGTGCATTATCTGTGAGCTATTCAAGTGAAAGAGTTAGCTCACAGGGCCTGATCAAACACGTAAGACAATATGACTGAAAAATTCAGGGAAACTAGCTGTTCACTTTGGGCAAGTTGCCTGACTTTTATGGCTTCAAAAAATGAAAAATCACTTTTGAAATTCTTTACAGTTATTAAATTTTATGCAATTCCTAAGAAGGTGATTGTGGTTTGTGTGATGTCAGTGATTCCATCTGACTTTTAAACAAGTTCGTTTTGGTATCATTTTCAGTGAAACCTCTATAAACTATAGGTGAGAGCTTCTAAAACAAAATGCTTAATGATCATAATAGTAAAAATCATTTGGGTTGTTGTGCTGAATTTTGTTGCTGCTGTTTTTGTTATTGTATTGGCTTTAGACCACGAAAATTTTGTTCTAGTAACAGAAGAAAACATTATCTTTCCACTGGAGAGATTTTCTGACTAGCAGTATAGTCTTTCCACTTGTATGTACTGCCCACCCACACAGACTCATGTGCACACACAAATACACTCCCGTGTACACCTCTGTGCATGAGCTGTGGGCCCCATCTCAGAGACGCTGTCTGTGCTATAAGGCGCTGTCTGCCTGGCGCCATATTGGGCAGGGCCCGCGACTGCCTGCTGGATTCGCCTCCTTCCTGAAAGCTGCTTTTGACCATCTCTCCTGATCCCTCATCTGCCCTCGTGGGCTTTTCTAGCTCCAAGTGATCTTCCTTAGTGTGCTGAACTTAACCAGGCAAGAACCACGCAGGGTAAACGATGCCTATTAGAAGTTTTGCTTTAAATACAGGTTTTAATGATTTATTGTAAACTGATAAACACAACTGTTTAAGTATTGCAATTTCCTCCTTGAAATATGATTACATTTTAAGGTAATAGGCGTTTTTAAACTGGCTGAAAGCAATTTGTGCTCTTAAGTAGGGTAACCCTATCCTTCATAAATTCATTTACACTATTCACTAGTTTAGTTAGCTTCACTTCTACAAAGATGAACTTCGGACCTAGCAATGACGTGACTAGAAATAATCTGAATTTGAAAAAAGACTCAATTTTAAAAATGTTTAGTATTTGGATTTTAAATTTTTTAAAAAAGAGGTGTAAATAGAGTTGGACAAAAGTCTATGAAGACTCTCTGTCCAGGAAGCTGTTCCAAAGGACTCCAGGCCCAGATGCTCACTCAACAGGAAGGTGATGCTGCCAGATGAATTAGGCACAAAGAGGTAGAAGGGATGACAGCTAAAGAAGCTAATGGGAAGAGACGTGAAAAAGAAAGAGGCAGAGGTTAAGCCCCAGTGATAAACTGGTAAACTGAGTCATTATTGCTGGAACAGAATGGTGAGAGCCACAAACCATTAAGTCAAAATTGGCCTTACAGTTTATGTAAAACCCAGGGTTCCAACTTATTTTGGTTTTTTTGGTGCCTCTACATAGTCTCTTGTCCTTAAATAAGGTACACAAAATAGGTATAAAGTTGATAGTTTACTATGCTTCTATAAGTGTCATGTGTGGAGATGATCAATTTCTAAAAGTTATAACTAAGCATCTATTTTAAATTTAACTTTTCCACATTTATTACTATGATCCTGAAAATAATATCTTCCGATTAATCAGAAAACTTGAGGTTCATCCTTCCATTTGGGCTCAGAACTCTTTAAGACAGGTTCCATCAAGTTATCACACAAAAGGAAAAATAAGAATTTTGGTGTTCAACTCCCTCTGCCTCCTCCAGTTCCTCCCTATCAACTGTCTCTGCAGGGCAGCTTGTGAAATAACACACATTCATCTGAAACAAAATAACACGCACTGTTTATAAAATTACCCCTACTTCAAGAAAAATAGATCTATATTAAGATTAGGATTTATAAAAGGTAAGTAAGATAAATGGATTTGTTACAGGATTATTTTAAACCAAATACCACCATGTATAATACAGTCAAATCTGATTTATAAATTGTATTTCATAATGAACTTTCTAGAAACACAGATAATCAATAATCCCCAACGCAGCCTACCTCAATTTAAACACTGATGTGGCAGTTTAATAGAATTTGATGGAGAACATTTGAATTTGAACATTTACACTGAAATGGTGAGGTATCATATGGAGAAGCATTCAAAAGAAACCTACATTAAAGTTTGATGAAAGATATATATATATATCTATATATAGCCTAAAAATTCACTTAGGATATCTATTATCAGGTTTTGTACATTAAAAATATGAAAAATATTTTGAATGTTGGGTTTTCCCAAAAAATTTTTTACTGCTTTTATTTCTATGATAAGGATTAAACGCAGGACCACATATAAATGATTACTCTGTGCACCACCGCTGGAGCAAGTGTGCAATTACGATTCGGAAGGTGTAGGCTGTCCGCCTGCTCACACGGAGAGGCCTGGTGTGGCGGCAGAGGGACGTAACGCATTTGCACAAGGACCAGTTTGTTAAGGGACAGCGAAGGGCAGTACTAATGTCATTACTGTATTATTTAAGGTAATTAAAATCATCCTTTTCTGAGTTTAGAGAAATCCTTTACTCTTCTGTAGGTCAACAGTCAAATCTGCCTTTTCAGTCTGGTTTCTTCCTATCCATCATCACCCATTCTGCACTTCAGTTAAAGGGAGGTAACTGCTTTCCTGATATGCTTTCCTATTTCCATGCTTTTACTCAAGTGCTTCCCAAGCCTAGAATTTCCTCCCTTATAGCTTCAACTGTCAAAGTTCTACCCACTCTTTGTGTGGGATTTCAACCAATATTTATTCAGGAGACTTTCTGAGGTACTGAATCAGAAAGCATTCCTTAATCTGTACCCCCATAGCATTCTGTACCTTTCTCAGAAAGTGCTTTTACTCTCTTATGCTATATTCACTATATTCAAGTGTATATCTATCTAAGGTTCTAGCTTAGAATACATTTGGATTCTAGTTTAGGGTGTATCATTGTTGCTCAACGAATTTTTTACATCAATGGATACATATTCTTATTAAGAGAGAATAACTACCTTTATCCAGTATATGACTTGTAGTCAGCGAATATTTGGTGCATTAAATAACCTGTGTGAATCACATTTGGCCAAGCTGTTCGTTTGCCAATTAGGAACACAATTCACAAGTGGTGTCTCCACTTGGCGAGACCTTTGCGAAGCCAGGGCCCGTCCTGTCCATGTGTATTCAGCACCCAGAACATCACATCACGGTGCACCCTCAATTTTCAGCATGTTTGTGAAATGAAACGATTTATGCAATGTAGCTTTCAGTATCTAAAAATCCTCATAAAATTATATATCCTTACAACTGTATATTTATACGTTTTATCTAATAAAAAGTATGGAAAATGAGTTTATTCAATAACTGTTCCTTGAGAGTATCCTGCTTGCTAGAAATTGGATTATTCTGCACAACAGACGAAACAGCTACGGTCCCTGATGGGGCTTACGGTGTAAGAGAAGAGGAAATCACTAAAGAAGGAAACTCATAGGCAAATATGAAATTAAAATTCTAATGCAGGCTAGGAAAGAAAGAACAAAGGTGGTGCTCATTAACGGTGGGGATTAGGGAAGGCTTTTCAGAGAAAGTGATCTTAAAATGAGGGTGAAGGCTGAGCAAGAGTTAGAAAAATGAAAAGTAAGGGCTGAGGTGGGCATTTCAGGAAGCAGCAGCCCCAGAAAGAGCGTGGACCCCAGTCAGAGTGGCTGGCATAAGGTCAGCGAGAAGCAGATGGCTGGGGCCAAGTCAGCCGAGCTCTGGGAGGCTCTGAGGAGGCGGCTGGAGTCTTTGTGAGGAAGGGGACCTGCTGCTGTGGATGAGGAATGAGGAACAGAAAAACTGACTGTTTCACCATTATCCTGTCCTCAGGGTCCAGACCATGGAGCTATCTTTTATCTGGTTTCTGGTCCTCTTTAGGTGAAGATTCAAAAGGGGTAGTTAAAAAATTTGGGAAGATTTTTATATATTTTCCTGCTATCAGAGAATCTAAATACAGGAATGTTTTAATATCTCAGAGAAACAACAGAGATCTTTCAGAAGATTATGGTCTGTAATTCAGAGATAAACCCTGTCATGTGGCATGGGAAAAAGTGACTAGTTAAGATCATTTTCCTTTTCGCTTTTCAGAAGTCATAATGGAACTGATTGAAACTGTCACATATTGGAAGATGGTTGTTGACTGTCTCTGCCGTGGGAACAGGGTGAGGTTTTCCAAGCATGAGCTGAAAGGTGAGACGCACTCTGCTAAGATGTGGCCCCATAACAATCTTGGCAGGGGCAATGCAGCTTCCTGTCACTTTCCTTTCAGAACTGTGAAGTCCAGGGCAGTAGAGGGTCCACATTCTCTGCAGAAGGAAGTTAACCTCTGCAGAAGCCACATTTTATGCCTACCTCCTAATAGCAATAGTTAAAAAAAATTAAATGCTCATGAGAGCATTTTAACATGCCATGAAAACAGAACCCAAAGTTGAGCATGAAAAAGTTACACTAAGTGTTTCATCCAGAAGCAAATAAACCCTATCAAAAATTGACATTTTTCCATCAGAGTAATCAAAATGTCAACTCCACAGAATGTGACTCTTAATCTATTTAATAGATGGTTTTTCAGTGAGAAACATGTTTCCCCTTCCTTTCTCCCCACTCACAGAGTTTGGGCCACTTCTAGACAATGTTCAGCAGATACTCTCTTCAGAGACTCAAAAAAGGATGTTGCCCTCTCAGTGGAAAGGTGGTGTTCCATTGATTTTGGTAAATACTGATACAGGCCTGAACTTTTGATTTCTAAATGAAAGAATGAGATGATTCATATAAGCCTGAGGTAACAGTGGGCTCAGTGACCAGAGCTGAATGAAAGTAACCAGGCTTGAACTTAAAGTGAGTCCCGGCCAAATTCTGAACAAATCATCTAATGTCTCTTTCCTTTTGCCCTCTACATCAAATATATATGTTTTCCCCATTTTAGGAAAAACTGAGCTACCAAAACCAGAATTTATAAACAAAAAATAGTTGTTTTAAAACTCACCTTAAGAAAGGAGTCAGCTTTTCATGTGTATTTAAAATCACTTTTGAAAACATAATGTAAGTAAGAAATAATCTTTCAAAAGCCCATCAGACATGTCAAATGAAGCCTCAGAGTTTACTCATTCAACAAATGAGCCAGAGACTGCTCTGGACTCTTGATATAGCAGTGAATGCAACAGTCTACATTCCCAGCCCATGAGACCTGCATCTCATGTTAGGTACGCTGAGCTGTGCGACTGATTGTGGAGGGGAATGATATTTAAAATATAGTAATAAACACTGCAGTTTTGCAAGATGAAAATTCTAAAGACCTGTTACACAACAATGTAAATACAGTTAACACGCTGAACTATAAATAACACTAAAACGGTTAAAGAATAATTTTATATTATGCTTACTTAAAAACTAAGTATTTAAAAAAAGAAAAATACATGGATGTAGCCAATATTTACTGGGTACTTACCATATACCAGGTTATATTCTGTAAGAACAGTGTTGTCTCATTTAATCTTTACAACCACCTTAGGAGACAGGCACTAGTATTATCCCAGTTTTACAGATGGGTACACTGAGTTACAAAGAAATCAGGTGATTTAGCCAGGATCAGAAATCCAAGGGATGGAAATGAGATAGGAGCCTAAGAAATCTGACACCAGAAACTTGTCTTCTAATTTCCTACAAAGCAGTCTTGAAAATAAGCAATAATATTTTCATTTGGAACTATAGCCAATAGTACAAAAAGAGTAACAATAGTATGGTTATAGTAAAAGTAATTGTAAATACCTGTTTTCACTCTGCAATTTGGCCTTTAAAACCCTGATGATTTGTAACTCAACTTACTGTCCTTCTGATGGTGACTTTTCTTAAAACCTGAGTAGTAAAGTGCTTTCAACCACTTCTCTCTAAGCCATAATAGTCCTTTCCTGAAAATGGTAAAATACAATCACAAAGGATGATTTCTTTTAAAACAAATTAGTACTGAAACTGTGAACATTCTTAGCCCTTTGTACTTTTGATCCTGTAGCTTGGCTGAGAATAATAGAGAAACATTTAAAAACAGCCATTCACTGCTCTGAAAATCATTAAACAGTGCAGCACACACCCAGCACCCACTTGACGCATTTTTATCAATGTTATTTTGCTAGTCATATAAAAAGAGAGAACCTTTTCAGCTTCAGAATTTTTCTCCCTTAAAAACCAACTGTGTCACCAGGGCACTGTGTGCCAGGTTGGCCTCCCTCTTCCTAACTCAGAAGGTAACACCTGGACTTGGTCGTGGGTGACTAATGAAGATGAACTTTCCCCTCAGCACAACCTACCTACGTCTTGGGATGTGAGAGAAACTTCCTCACACAGGAGTCTTTAGTACAACACTTAGGGTTTTGATATAAAGTTAGTTTTGTTCTATGATTTATAGAAATTATTCAACGTTAGACAGAACATTTAATGTAAATCCGCGGAGGCACAGGAAAGTGATAATAGTAACACAGGAGGTACCCTGAGTTGTTTTTTCAGGGGTGGGAAAGTTCAACACATACCACAGATTTCAGAGAAAGAGACAGAGACACAGAGACAGACATCGATTGACTGACTGAAGACCAAACTTTGAATAGCAACATGACGTTGTTGCTAGGAACACTACGTTGTACCAAAACTGAAGTAGCCAGCCTGATCACACATCATCATTACACTATTTTAAAATCTAAATAGCGGGAGGCACCGATTTAAGACTGCCTAGGTATCCTTTATTTTCTTTAACAATATAAAGAGTCACATGTATTGGTGCTGGACAGCTTTTTCTTCCTGTCAAAACTGACAAAGAATTAATAACGCCACTGCCATCTAAAATCCTCTGGAACATGAAAAGGTATGTGACCCCAACCACAGAGAGCTTTGGACCCCCAAAACATGGACCCCACAGTTATGGGCTTCCAAGGGCGAGGGTATGACTGGGCTCCACTGTAAACCACTCTGTTTTCTTTGATGGTATGTGTATCCTTAGACATATTAGACAATAAAATAAAACCTGAATTTCCTACTTAACTTTCTTTTTATTTCATTCCTTGAAAGTAAAATCCGTAATGATCAGAAAGCATCCAACTTTACCATCCCATTTCCCCAGGCACAGAGGCTCACAAGTAAGACTCCATCTAAAACCAGTGTCGACAGATACCATTGTGGACAAAAGTCTGCATTTTCCCATTTCATCAGCAACTGAAACAACGACCCAGAAGACACACTGACATAAAACCGTAACACCAGGGACCTCAGAAACAGCATCCCAAAAGTTCTTACAAGGTTTTTTGTTTGTTTGTTTTTGGGGTTTTTTTTTGTTTTTTAAACCGGGCCAAAATGAATACAGTCAAACTGAGCAGGCTTCCCATGAGGTCCTGCACGTAAGGGTCAGGCAGCCTGTTAGTGCAGAACAGGCCATGTGATGGGGTACCTGTAGGCCGCCTAACAAAAGCATTTTCCTCAGGCCACAGCAGTCAGTCTTGCCACAGGTAGTGCTGGTCAGACTGCTCAGAGAGAGTAACTGTTCTGCCCACTACATCTTCAGACACCCTTTATTAAACTAGAGAATGCAAAGGGGAGAGAAGTCAGAATGGTTAAGGAACTGCACCACGAGGAATATTGACAGAAACTGAGCATCCCCAACTTGGAAAAGGAAGACTTTATTTAATAACTACAGGTTTGTCACATGAACTGATAATTACATTTATTTTTATACAGAAATTAGAATACATAAGAGGAGGGAGCTGAATTAAATGCGTGTTGAACCTGAGGTTGGTTATGGTCCTACTCAACTCTAACAACAAATAATTACACTGGTGGAAAGTACAACATAGGAAAGAACTGACCTAGAGATGGATCTGTAGACTTTCTTATCATGTAGTTAGAGTCTGTCTTTTCCAGTCAAGCTAGTGAATGAAAAAGCAACCCAAGTTGAATTAAGGATGTCAAACGAAGCATCTTAAATACACCTTCTAGAAGAATCTACATGTATGTGAAAGAAAAAAATATAGCTGTAGTGACACTACATATTTATTTGACCTGAAATTGGTCACACAGAAGCCCTAGTCATCATAAAGAACTTCTCTGTGGTCAAGTAAAACACATAGAAATAAATACGTCACTACCAAACTATTTAAAATCTATCATTATACAAGTTGCCTTTAATATACAAATAATACTATATTACAATTATAATATATTGTATTAAATTAAAATATTAAAATTGTGTATTTTAATATATAAATAACATACTAATATTATTTGTATATTAAAACTTTCTGTAGAATTATACAATAATGTGCTTATAATTGCTTTATAGGTTGACACCCTAAAAAATAATTTCCAAAATATTTATATCCATTTATGAAAACCCAAATGCAGATTATTTAGCAACAAATCACAACCAAGAGCTTAAATAGAAGAACAAGTTTAAGGCCAAAAATACAACCAAAAAAGGTAAAACATATGAGAAAAATATGTGGAAACAAATCAATAGGCTATAATCTGTTTCTAGCACAGAGCTTGGCAAATATTTGGTGATCAGCAGCTCACGAATAGAAATAAATGCTCCCTATAGACGGATTCAAGTATATGGCATAATTTGTTCAGGAAAAAGTCATCAGCGAGCAGGTAAGTCCTCCCAGATCTTTTCAAAAATTATTCTAAAATATTCACTAAACACAAATTCATATATCAAAGCATGCTAATAAAATGAAGCAGATTATTTGGTTGCTTCAAAATATGTTGTATAAACCCTGGACCACACAAGGGTACAACTCTTCAAACAAAGAAGAAGAAAGTAGATTTCAGGGCAGTGTTAAATTAATTAGTCTCCATTTTTTTGAACTCACAGTATGTTTGATTTTAAGAAAATAAAAACGACCTACATCAGAAAAATAGTATTACCTTATACTTAATGTCTGTATCTTGTAATTCGAGTATATATCTTAAACAAGTGGAATATTGCTTATCTAAAATTCTTGAGACTAGAAGTGTTTCATATTTGGGATTTTTTTTCAGATTTTGGAATATTTGTACATATATAATGAGATATCTTGAGGAGGGGACTGAAGTGTAAACACAAAATTTGTTTGTCTTTCATATAACTAATTCCATAGACTCGAGGTCAATTATATAGAATATTTTTAGTGTGCCTGCATTTTGACTGTGATCACTTACATGAGAGGTCAAGTGTGGAACTTTCTACTCATGGCACCATGTCAGTGCCCAAAAAGTTTCTCACTTTGGAGCCTTTCAAATTGTTAGATTATGGATATTCAACCTGCATTTAAGAACTATTTCCTTTTGGATTTTTATCCTATAATGAACAAGCACTGAAACAATAAAAAGAGTACCAGCAAAATATAATCTGCTGGAGGATTTATAGAAAAGTAACAACAACTTGATATATTCTAGCTGGATAAAAAGTCTCTTGTTAATTCATTATCTTCCATTTACAAGTATTTCACATACATTTTAAAAGGCCTACAGGAGTTATTATAATATTTCAAACTCAGATATATTCTCCTGAGAATTAATGTAACTTACACTACCTACAACCAACCTAAGTCTCAATTTGCCTCCATTAATATGTCAAAGACTGTAAAAGTAAATCAAGATTGTAAAACTGGTGGGTTCTCAATCTGTTGGCTTTTTTCAACACCATGGGTGATGATACAACTTTCACAGGCTTGAGAGCTCTAAAATACCGCCTCCTGCAACTCCTATAAGTAATACAAATTGTATCTCTATGATCATGAGAGATGTAAGAAACCATTACAGGCCTATCCTCCCTGCTGAGGTTTTTGTTTGTTTGTTTGTTTTTGGTGTGTTTCTTGCATATTGGTGGCTACATTACTGATTTTCCAAATTGAACTTCATTCTGTCCCTCCACAGAAATCAGGATTTAATTCATTTTCCACTGAACGTCTATTTACTAGACGTTTACCATATGCAAGACAATGCTAAGAGTAGGTGGTATGAGCAAGCTGCAGGGTCACCACAGAGTTCTTAATCTAATGGGAGAAAGACTCACACAAGTACCTACTCTACAAGGCAGTGTATGTGTGTATCTCTGGCTTTATTTTCTTACATATAGAAGAATACTGTCATCTGCAAATACAGATTATTTTACTTCTTCCTTTCTGACTTGGGTGCTTTTTCTTTTTTTTCTAATTGCTAGTACTAGTACAGAACTATGTTAAATAAAAGTGGGAAGTATGGGGATCTTTGCCATATACTGGTTTTTACTGGAAAAAGCTTTTAATTTTTCACAGATCATGTTAGCTGTGGCCTTTCTTACATTGGGAAACTTTCCTTCTATTACTGTACTGATGAGAGTCTTTATTAAGGAAGACGGACTTTATTGGATGTTTTCACATCACTCAAGATGATCATGTGGTTACCTTTCATTTTGTTAATGTATCACATTGATTTATCTGCATATGTTAAACCAGCCCTGCATGCCAGGGATAAATTCTACTTCATCAGAGAGACTGGCCTGTAGGTTTTTTTTGTGATGTCCTTATCTGGCTTAAATATCAAAAAGTAATGTAGCCTTGTATGTTTGAAAGTATTCTTTCTGGTTCTGCATTTTTAGAAGAATATAAGAAGACATTCTTTGAATGTCTGATAGAATTTAGCTGTGAAGACGTCTGGTTTAAGGTTTTTGGGAGCACCCTGCCCCAATTAATTAGCAGTCTGCCTCAGCTTTTGGTTTGTTTGTTTGTTTGTTTGTTTGAGTCAATTCTGGTCATTGTTTTCTAGGAATTTATCCATTTCCTCTAGGTTATCCAATTTATTGAAATATTCTTATTTCTGAGGCATCTGTTGTAATTTCTTAACTTTTATTGTTTGAGTATTCCTTTTTCTTACATTAGCTAAGAGTTTGTTGATTTTATTTTTTCAAAAATTCAACCTTTGGGTTTTCCGTTCTCTACTTGATTTACTTCTGTTCTGATTTTTATTATTTCTTCCCCTCGGCTAATTTTGGTTTTAATTTGTTTTTCTTTTTCTAATTTCTTGAGGTGTATTTGTTTGGAATCTTCCCTTTTAATGTGGGCACGTTTTGCTATAAACTTCCCCCTTAAACCTGCTTTTGCTACACTTTGTATGTTGTATTCCCACTGTCATTTCTCTCAAGATTCAGTTTTTAAATTTCCCTTTTGATTTCTTCTCAACTCACTGGTTGTTCAAAAGCATGTTGTTTAATTTCCATATTTCCAAAAATTCACATATTTGTGAATTTTCCAAGATTATTCTCATTATTGACTTCTAGTGTCATACCATTGTGATCTAAAATAGTATTAGCTATAATTTTAGTCTTCTTTAACATATTAGAATTTATTTTCTGGCCTAATATACACTCTATTCAGAAGAATGTTCCATATACAATAAGGAAAAATGTGTATCCTGCTGCTGTCAGACAGAAAGTTCTGCCTAAGTCTATTAGGTCATTAAATCAAAAAAGCAATTGAAGCCCAGTATTTCCTTACGTATTTTCTATCTGGTTGATTTACTGTTGAACTGAGGAATTGTATTTACAGCAGCTGGCTTCATCTGAATACTACATACTTTTGATCATTCTCTTTTTTGTTAAATTGAGTCTACCAATAAGCAGGCACCAAGACAAGCTTTATTGAGGAAGGAAGCTAGAGAACACAGGAGGCCCTTCAGACCACACCCACGAACACGGAGATAGGAGGAAGGAGGACCAGGTGGAAAGTCTCACACTGCAAAACAGTTTCAAGAGCGATCCGGTCAGGTCAATGGGAATTTTCGAGCCAGTGTGGCTCCCTGGAAAAATCCTGTATCCTACAGGGACAAACCTGTAATAAGAGCCCCTATCGTGCTCAGTTATGAATTGGGAGAGTCCAAGGCTAAGTGTGGCCGTAGCAATGCAGGGGAGGCTCAGAAGGGCAGAAGCTGGGCCATCAGTCAACTATACTTCCAACTGCGGATCTAAACACTCATTTTTGTAGATACCACACTCCTCAAATTTCCAACATATGTGTGTGTGTGCGCACATATGTATGTGGGTATGTATATATGTATATGTATATATATATATATATATATGTATTTTTATTCAATACTGGAGGATCAAATCCAAGGTCTCTGCACTGAGCTACATCCTTTCCCCCTTTAAAAATTTTTAGACAGCTAAATTGTCCAGGCTGGGCTCAAACTTGTGATCCTCCTGCCTCAGCTTCCCAGACTGCTGGATTACAGACACACATGGCTACATTGGGCTCAAAGTTCCAACTTTCAAGTCCTACCTTCCTTTTCCTCCTCCCATTTATCCATACCCACAACCAGCTTTTCTCCTTTTGCTCCTGACTTAATAAAGACAAGATATTCTTTCTCTACTTCAAAACTAATCTCTTTGCATGTTTTAGCTGATAATGCCTTCAGGTCTTCTTAGAGATATTATTCCATTAATTATCTCCTGCTCTTGTTGCTGGATTCTACTTATCCTCTAGTCTGGAAATATAAATATGCTTGAAATCTTCAACCCCATTAAAAGATTAAAAAAAACTCCTTGACTCTTGCTCTCTTCACATGGAAGCTTCTAGCAAAAGGAGTGATACAAGTGATCTATATCTTTCTTATTTTTCACTCCTCACCAATTGCTCTTGCTAGTATCACTGAACCTACTACATTTGTTAACTTCTGAGTTAACAAATCCAAGAAAACTTGCTTGACTTCTCTGGAGTACTTTACATTCTTAACCATTCCCTCCTCCTTGAGACTTTCTGCTTCAGGCTTTGGAACACTCTACCCTCAGGTTTTCCTCCCTCCTTCAGATCTAAGACTTCAGTTCATTTACCTCCTCTTTCAATAGCCACTTCCCTAGGGCTTCTATCTCTGGCTCTGCTCTCCATCTCCCACACTAATCTCACTCTCCAGTCTCATGACCTAACTGAGCACCCATAAAGTGATGACGTTACTCACGCAGTCACCTGCCCCAGAGGCCTGGAAGCTGTCCTCTCAATCTCTCTCAATGCCCGTAATGCTCAGATGCTGAGCTCTGAGGAGTCTGTCCTTCCTCTCATCAGTAGTACTGGGGACTGAACTCAGGGCCCTTGCACTGAGATACATCCCCAGCCCTGTTTTTTAAGGTAGCTAAATCACTACCTTGCCGAGCCTGGGCTTGAACTTGTGATCCTTCTGCCTTGCTGACTTCTAGGGTTCTACTTCTTAACTGGCCCTCAGCATCATCTCCTGATCTGTTCTTAGTGTCTCTGCCTCATCCCTGCTCCTGGGAACTTCTGCAGGCGCAGAGCAGCTAGTCCTCGGGCCTTGGGTTCTGGTCCTTTCTTGCTGCAATGCAATTTCTAAAGCACAGATTTGACCAGGAGACTTCTTTAAAGTGCCTGAAATGGTTCCCTACTGCATAATGATGAAGGTCAACCTCCTTGGAATGGTGTGTTAGACCCTTACAATCGGCTTTAGCTGTATCTTTTTCCACTACTCTATGTTCCCAAATTCTAGCCATATGGACTACCTGAAATTCATACAACATGATGTGTGACTCCTGTATGTGTCCTTTCCTCTTCATGCTCTTGCTACCACCCTTATCTTGCTGGGGAATCTTCTGCACATCCTCTCAGTGTGTAGTTTGGGTTCATTTGTTCAGTGATGTCTTTGCTGACTAACTTGACTTTCTCTGGGACCCTTCCCAGCCTCACAGCCCCACTTCAAGGATAGTAAAGGGCCTTTGTGTTGTCAGTGCCTGGTTCTAGTCCCTGGCACACAATTTCAGGACAGCAATCTTCTCTTGTTCCTTTCTGAACAACAACACAAAGAAGGCACTTAATTAATTACTGCTCACTGACTGAAACAATCTATGCTAAACAAACACCACCTCCGAGCTTGAGTTTGGCCTGCGAATATCTGCCTCTTAAAAGCAGAATTCTCCAAATCCCCTATGATGAATGTTGTCACTATGTACATCTAAAATGTACCATTAAAATAAAATTAAAAAAAAAAAAGAAAAGAAAAGCAGAATTCTCACAGAGGGTCAAAATCATTATGATACCAATCAACATGACATGCACACACTGGTGGCCAAACCCAAGTGGTGACATTGCCATTTTACATGTGAAATGTGAGCACTTTGCATTGAAGGAGAAAGATTCAAATATTCTACGTGAGATTGCCACAAAGATAGCTCAAGAACTATCATCCCAAGGGACACGCATTTGCTCTTAGTAACTGTATAAACTAGAGTTCACATTTCATACAGAACTTTTTAACACAAATTGGAAACAGGAGATGATTAAACTGGGCGAAGGAAAAGCGTGACTTTGATACACAAGAAACTACACATGCATTTTACACTAAATGCTTTTTAATTTGTTCACAGAACCAAGTACAAAAACTATACTGAAAGTCATGGTTTATAAATGTGATACGTAAAATGGGAATTTAAAATTAGAAATCTCCATGACCACTGAGTGTACTAGCAGAGTAAAAAGAAAATGAAAATGAAAGATAAAATACATAGTTTCAAACTCTTTGGTTACATCCCCACATTCAATACACTGTGTAAACATAAGAGTTTACTGAAAATGGACCTTTTCATGAAAAAGTCATGGGTCAGACATCTCTATGACATATAATGCTGCTAAAAGAAACACTTTCTGATTCTTGATACCATGATGCCTGATACACTTACTCAGAAAGACAGCTTAATATGGTTCCCATTCCAAAGCTTAGTGAAAATATTTTAATTTGAAAAATAAATCCCTAAACAATGTCTTCTTATAAAATATTCCAACCTAGCAAAGATGAATGTTTTCAGGTAAATAATCTAAAGAATGCATTTAATTTTTTAATGTTCTATGAGCTAACAATATCAAGGAAATATATGTCTTTGTTTTAAAATACACAAATTAGTGACACTTATACACTGTACATTATCTACTTAATTTTGTCTCTGCCATTCAGCCTCATAAGAGCTGCATTTTTTTTTTCATTGAGCTCACTCCTAAAGCCTAAATCTGTAAAATGTCTGATGACAGTAACATTTAACATTTTACCAGGCTGGTAAAATTATTTCTCAAAATAGTGTACTAATATACCAATTTTTACTCAAACCTCAGTGAAATTTCATGAGAGGACTACCATATTTACTCACACTACTTGTTAATAAACATTTTGACCCTAACAACTAAATGTCTCATCTTCTCAATGTAATCACACCAGCAAAATCTCTTGAAATTTCTTCTACAAGTAGGATGTGGCCTTTTGGTGTTACACTGATGACACTGAAGAAATGAATTTATAGCACGAAGGGCTTCTAACCCTCACAAAAATAATAAAAGACTTTAGTGCATCAAGAGAAACTTGAACTTGGAAAATGTTCACAGAAAATCTGCATCAGCTGAGGGTCCTGTGGTATACACAAAAGTCATCCTTTAGGGAATCAAATATGAGGCCTAATCATCACCTTATTTTTCTCCTTACACCTTCCAAGTTCAGTCAAAGTACTGTTCGATCTCTCTCCCTCTTATTCTTTTGTCCTATGACTAAAGTTCTCAATTGAGTTACCTTATAATAGTATTGTGGTTGTGTGGGGAGAATGTCCTTATTCTTCAGAGATGATGTTGAAGTGTTTAGGGGCAAAATGTTGTGGAGTCTGCAACTTAGCTTCAAATAGTTCTTTCTAAAAAAGGACTCCAGCCAATTCTGTATAAAACTATACAGAGAGACACAAAATAATGAATGTTAATAATTGGTGAATGTAAAAAGTGGGTTCTTGCACTATTTTTTCATTTCCCCTTTAGGTTTGAATTTTCCAAAAGAAAAGAGTTTTAAAATAATTACTTAATGAGCACCAGGTTTTCAAACTGCAAATGCATTTCTTTAGCTTCACAAATCTAAAACTTGAGGAGCCTCATGCTAAAGAAATGCCAAGACCAACAAAAAACACTTTTTCTTGTCTTCTCCAGAAATGATGGTGGTGGAAGTGGCTGTGATTTGAATCTAGGATGGGGGTGAGGAGACGTACTGAACACATTCACAACCCCCAAAGCTGGTCCTCAGGTCTCCTGGTCTCTGCCTCCCAGAGAGACTGGCTCACTTGCTCCCTCTCTCTAGCTGTTTACCAGTGTCTCCTGGGAGGTCAGTGAGGGATGGGGCAATTCCACATACACTCATGGAACAAAGGTAACAAATAAATAACTGTATGTTCAGCCTACAAATCAAAAGATATAAGTGTTACAAATATTCTTAAGTGCTTTCAAAATTCAGCTGACAAAAATCTATTTACTTCAAATACACACATGCAAATTTTATGTGCATGGTACTCTATTATTGTTGGTATATAGAGATTTGGTCAGAGAAATAGAAGATTGTAATTAAGGGCATGTTCTATTTCTGAAAAAGCATGGACTCTCTTTTTCTTCATCTATACTGGTACTTTGCACAAGAAAATCTTTTGAACATTTCCTCACAGGGAGCTACACTGGGGGATCCACTTCAGCTCCATAGAGTGGGCCAGTTACACAGTTGAGAGGTGCCATGGTAGAGGACAGTTTCTTCTCTCTTTCACTATTTTTTTCCTATAATCACCTCCCATCTTCCCACACACAGGCTTTCTAAATAACTGCACTCATATGTATCTAATACAGGGTAGTAAATGACCGCTTCCAAAGGCCAGACAGAAGTCTTATGTCAGCTTCCATGCAGAGGATTTTAATTTTTTATTCTTACTGTACATGGTTGCAGTACATAATGTTTACATTTTTTGTGTTATATTCTTTTTTTATCCCTTTTCTCTGCCCTTTTTCCTCTTTCCATCTCTTGATCCCCTTCCCATTTGAGAAAGATCTATCTCTCTACTTCCTATTACAGTATCTGTCTTTTATTTTGCTCTTTATACTTTGAGTTTCTCACGTAAGAGAAACCATGTGATATTTAAGCTTCTGTGTCTGGTTTATTTCACTTAACACTGTGATCTCAAGGTGTATTCATTATGCAGTACACGTATTTCCTCTGGTTGCAACAACCTGATACATACGTAACTTTCTTTAATATGTGTGTGTTAATATGAAGCTAAATTTCTAAATCACAAAGCAGGCTCTCAGCTACTGTCTATCCAGAACATGGCTGTTATTTACTTATCCTGAAGTGTCTGTGCTAGGGAACACAAAGCTTCAGAACACCTCAACACACCCAGGTGAATCTTTACTACCTACAGCAGTTTAGAAAGGTTGTAATCAACTGTATGGCATTTTCCCAGCAAGATATATTAATTGCGAGGCAAGGTATCTTTCTGTCTATAGTGAGTGTTAATTTATGTGTTAGACATGGTGCTAAGAACCTTTATGGGCATGTTGCCTTATTTTGTTTTTGCTATAACACTGCAAAGTAGGCAATGTTGTAGACATTGCATAGGGCAGGGCAAAAAACTCTGAGGGAGGAAATGAATATTTACGAAGCACTATTGTGTGGTACTGTAACAGTGCTTTACACATTATTCCATTTAACCATCACTATAGTCTATGATGCATCAGCACTCCCGTTCTACAGTCCCGGAAACTGGGAGGTACACAAATTGGGAGCAGCAAAGCTGCAGAGCTGGGAAATGAACCTGCATTTTCTTATGTCAAAGACAACATAGGCACAGTTCCTCCATCTGGCCACCAACGTTCTACAAGCTCCAGGTGGGATGCCGGAGGTGGAGGACACCCCCCGAAGGGAACTGCGTGAAGATGCCTTCCAGCCACTGCAGGGCTAAGGCTAGAGAAATCTAGTGTCCTGAAGGTGGAAAGGAAATTCTTTTTTAAATGTAAAAGGTGTGAAAGGCAGGCTTTGTGTTATCCCCTGTTAACCCAGTTGTGAAGCAAGGAAAGTAAACCCAAATCTGGCCCTAAGGCAGACCCTTCTAACAGATCCTACCAATGACCAGTTACAGAGAAGAACCTCTGGAAGGCCCCAGGTGCTCACAGGAAGATTCTTCCTAGGAGCCTTCCTCTCCCTTTGACCTCCTATTCACAACAGTCCACAGGCGGAAACAGTGCAAATATTCAAGAAGTGGTAAATGGGCAAACAAATTACAGGAGATTGTGGCATATAAAGGAATATCATTTGGTCATAAATAGACCAAAGTACTGATACATACAATGATGTGATGGATAAATCTCAAAAGCCTGCCTGATGCTCAATGAAAGAAACCAAGCATAAAGAGTCATATATCGTAGATTCTACTTATGTGAAATATCCAGAAAAGGTTAAACCACTGTAGAAGAAAGCAGATCAGCAGTTTCCAGGGCATGGGGTATGAGGAGTGAAGTGACTGCCTGATGAGTATGGGGTTTCTTTTGGATGATAAAAGTGTTTTGGAATTAGACAGAGGTGATGATTGCATAACACGGTGAATATACCAAATGCCACTGACTTGACTTGTAAATTTAAAGAGTTTACAATTATGTCATGTATCATTATGTGGTGTGAATTTAACTCAATAAAAAGTGTGTAAAAATGTGAGTGACACACCCTAGGAAGTCTTGAATAAAGACACTGTATACATTTTGCTAAACCACACAGAGGCCGCACCCTGGGTCGTTTTACATTACATACAAATAGGCAGATGAATTTCCTGTAGGTAAGCTTATTCTGAAGAAGAAAAAATGTTACAAAAAGAAAATGAGAACTGAACCACCACAGGAAAAAGAAACCTAAAACAAAACATCCTCAACACTATGTATTTGCCCCCTTCCCATCTACTTTATCCCACTAGAACAGACAAAATGACATATGCCCCAATCATTTTGTACCACACACACAGAAAGACTGCTGCTAAAAGACCTAATAAAATGAAATCTATCATAGTTTGGTTCCCCAAATTTGAACAGAAAGATCCAACAGGCCTTTAAACATATGAAAAGAGGCACAACCTCACTGGCAAGCAGGGAAATTCATATTAAAACAATTAGGTATCACTTTAGCCATCACAGCGGGAAACCTAAGAAGACTCGCAATACCTTGCAGTGTGAGGCAAATAGGCACTCTCTTGGCTTGCTGGTCAGACTTGACATCGATGAAACTGTTTTGGGACATCACTGGCACGATGCAGCATTTAGGAATTTATCCTTCAAACATCACAGTGGATATCTGTACAAGAATTTAACCACAGTGCTGGTGGGAATGCTGAAAACCTAGAACACTCCTGAATTCCCATCAACTGGGGAACAGTCCATAAGTCATTATACGACTATAAGGTACAATGTTACGCAGCTGTTAAAAATAAGCAATAAATTCGTATTTGTTGATAAGGCAAACTGTTGTGACAAAATATTAAGTAAAAATAAGTTACAGAGTATTGTTTATGATGCTATTTTTATAGAAGAAAAATGCTGCCTTCCATGTGCATATGGTTGTATACTGTACATTACGTACAAAGAACTGAAAAGAAACAACCAGGCAAGGAAGAAGAAAGCAATTAACTTTTTCTGTATTTACCTCTACTGTTTGAAACATTGTAATAACCATGCATGGTCCTGTAATTTTTTAAAAAAACATAGAAAAGGTTAAAATAAACAGTTTTTTGTACTTGATCTTTATATATGAAAAAAAAATATGAAAGTGACACTAGTCCTCCAAAACTTACTTGGAGGGTATTTCCTAAAGTCAGGACCTGCTCAGCCTCAGCCTCCTAAACTGTCTCGAATGTCTCCAGACAATGCAGCTCAAAGTGGAATCTGCAGGCCAATCCCAGTGCCAGAAGCCCTGACACGGGGAGTAGACACTGAGAGACTTTTGTAGCAGCTTTCCAGTGGAAATTTACGCCTGATCAGTGCAATAAAGATTTTTACCCATGCATGGGGTGCGTACCTGTAGTCCCAGCATTCTGGAGGCTGAGGCAGGAGGATCTCAAGTTTGAGGCCAGCATGGGCTATATGCCCAGTTTAAGGCCAGCCTTGAGTACACAGTGTCATCCTGTCTCAAAAAGCAAGACAAAATGAAAAATTTCAATGAGGCCTTAATGTCTTTTAAATGTCATTTTTATATAGATTCATTCATATATTTTATAAAATTGTCAATCCACAACATATTGGAAATTAAAAACAAAACTGATACTTCAAACAGGGAGAGAAGTCCAATTCTAAACAATGAGAGTCAATATTCATACACAGTAATATATTTGGAACTTTAATAATGAAAGATTAAATTCTATCCAGTATATTTGGACTATGTTTAGAAGAAAACTTTCTGGTAGTTAGAAGAGCTTACTAACCATTCTAGGTAAATGATTAAGCTGATGCTTCTGTTAGGAACAATGAATTTGATTATAAGTGCAAAGAATGGGACAATGAATAAAACTCTAGAGATTTCCAAAACCAACTACTGAAAGTTCAACCCAAGACATTAACTTTTGCCCAAACTGTAGTAAGAAGCAAAAATCACCCTGACTATATTTTTTCTCCCTATTATACTGTGAGTGAAGATATTAGTGAGGACAGAAGACAGGTAGCGAGAAAGAGAGCCAAGGGGTGAGGAGGGCTGACTTTCCTGAGGTGACTCTATTTTAAAATTTCATCTGCTAGTATATACTGCTAGAAGAGAGCTTACTTTCTCCTAAGTCTTCTGACTTTTATAGATGAAGACATGTTTTCTAAAAGCAGAATACACCAAGTTATAGTTACCAAGAAAAACTTGCTGGGAGATTAAAGAACCAAATAAGCTCATAGTCAAAAGCTAAAATAAAAAATTTAATCATTTCTAAGTACAAACTGCTTCTCCCCTCCCTAAAATCTTTAATGCTAAAGTGAGGTGCATTTCCAAATCTGGCAGCTTAAACAGAAACAACTGTGAATGCCACTGTAGTGGATGAAATGTTTTACAATTTACAGCTGTAATACTGAAATGAGGGAACTCCGGACGCTTACCAAAGGGTGATCAGACATCAGAAAGTCTGTGACACATTATGGTATTTTGAGACTTCTGAGAAGTTACAGAAAATGTAGGTTATTATTATATCTTTAGGATGTTACGCAAGAAAGGATTCCCCTGTGTGGCAGTGCTATAATACAATTCAGAGTCCTTCTAACAAGCAGTGTATTCCCAAGAGGCTTACAAATACATGTACACAAGGTGACTCTGATACCTCGGCCTGGGTGGGGGATGTAGTAGGAGACCTTGCTAATGTCTAAAACTTGGTTTGTATAACAAATGGACAGTCCTTGGCCTCACCTGCTTTGCTTCAAGTGCTCATCAACCTGGCCCCAAACTGATGCCTTCAGTAGGTGGCAAAAAACTGAACACCTCCACAGTCAGAAACTGGAAGCTACATGAATGAATGTGCCACAAGGCAAAGTATATTCAATCAGTTACATCAGTCCAAGAAAACACAGTATCAGCCAACCAAGTGGTGAGTACTAAGCTTCTCACTACTTGGCCTTCATTGAACTATCTGTCAATCCAGTGCTTAGAAAGGGACCAGGTATTTGCTACCCAGGAAGAACTCAGCAATACCAAAGCCCAAAGTCCACAGTCCAGAGTCCAATTTGATATCACCTTCCCATTCTGTCAAGCCTTATTGTGCAGGGTACTACACACACCTTTCTCCTCTGTCAAATCTTATACCCCTCTTACTCCTTGTTCTCCTTGACCCCTCTCCCACTCCCTCTCCCTCTCTCTAACATCATCTATTCCCAGAGTGCTGATTCTCTCCTTCAGATAACTCATTATCATTCCTATCCCTACCTGACACCTCTCCCTTAATTTCAGTTCTCTGGTGAGCCAGTTTTTCCTTGCATATGGTACCTCTACTGCATATTTAATCCTTTTGAACACTTTCATTTTTTGCTGCAGTATTATTTCTATGGACAAAGAGCTTCTCTATTGACTTCATTCATTTTTCCAGTAGCAGAATTATCTTCCCAGTCACCCAAGTCCTTTTTACTTATTCCCTCTTCTTCATCTTCCATTCCCAACATTCATGAAGGCCTATTGATTTTTTGTGTCTCAGTGCTATCTCTTCCTACTCCCCAGACCTGATCAGATCCTGTTTAGTTCAGAAAAACCATTTTCCTCTTCTTTGCTAGTGTTTCCTCTTCCCAAATTGGCCAATGTGCTACTGCCATTTGGATCTTTTTATCACTCCTCCTAGTATTTGGCTCTCCTCGCACTTTAAGAATTCTTGCCACCACCTTATATGGCAGTCTGTATAGCATAGCAGTGAGATGAAAGAAAAGCTAAAAACTCAGGCTCTAGATTCCACCAGTTATGCTTTGAATCACAGTGCAAACCAGCACTTAACAGCTGTGTACCTCAGTCTCCTCATCCCTAAAATGGACTTGATAATATCTCCCTCAGTGGGTTGCTGTGAAGATAAGATTAGTTAAAAGACGTAAGGAACTTGGAATAATGCCTGGTGCAGTAAGCACTCTGTTAAGTGTTAAACTGTAATTGCTCCAGTGAGACTGTGCCTATACCATGTCTCTTGGACATGTCTACTCATCCTCTCCTTCTCATTAAACTTTCCCTCATTCAGCCCACCCTGTGCAGAAACTCTTCTCTTCTTGATGGCTCTGTACAAATTCTAACCATTGTCAAGACTCAGGTCTAGTTCCCACCCAGCCAGTGGATCTTCTGATTACTCCAGTCATCCTCTGTCCCATCCCTCTGAACGTCCCCAAACCAAGTTGTTCTTTGCACTCCCAAACACAGAAGGTGGCCTAGACACCGGAGAAAGCACTAGTGTTGGAGCAGAGGCCTGGCTGTTCAGTGTAGATATCTCTAAATGAGTACTCCATGTCTTTGATCCTCAGCTTCTTTCTCTGAGAAGTAGTTAATAATACAGCATTATTTCATTTATAGGGTTCCCTCGAAGACTGAAAAACAGCATGTAGAACTCCTATCACATCATCAGGCATACACGTTGGTTCCTTTCCAGTCAGTCTGTAAACTCCACAAAGGCAGCTCACCTTTCTTCCACCCCAAGCACAGTATTTGGTAGAAACTAGAACATGGTGGTGAATAGCAGCCTTTTCTAACCAAATGATTCCATGATGGTATTCTGCAATGGGCTCTGCCGTGTGTGTTCTAAATAACTCCAGCAGTTCCATCATAAGATGCACCGTAATGTGCTCAGTCTTCCAAGAACAAGAACTCACTGTATTCTTGCTGTAATGAGGGAATAATTACTGACCTAAACTTTATATAACTTTTATATGACACTAAGATTTTTTTTTAAAGATTTTGTTGTACAAATTCCAGAGAGTCCATGTCAAAGAAAATAGAGGAAGAAATTGCCACATGGAATAATTTAGATTTTTCATACCTAAAAAGGGCATTTTTAACCACAATCTTACTCATTAACCTTCAACAGGCAAATCAGAAGCAGCAAAAGATAAAGTCTAAGGAGAGCGTCTGGTTGAAGTGCGACTTCAGTTCAGGTGGCGGGTTATGGGACTCAAGACAAGCTGACGGAAGTGGGTGCTGTACCTTTATCACGGCCGCCCCCACCTGACCACCTGTGGCAGCCTCAGAGGAAGTAGACAACCCCCGCACACTTTCCAACTGCATCTTGGCAGCCACAAAGTGCGCACACATAATCAGCCAACGTAGAACATTATATCAGCAGCATCAATGTGAAAAGGGAAAAATCTTTAACTCGTGATGAGTAACCTGTGTTCTTTAGATTTTATCACACAAAGACCCAAAGCTGAGCTAAGGGGAGACCCCTCTAAACACACCCACACAAACCTGATAATCAGCTACATAAGTACACAATCTTGGCAACACATTCTTCGGGTGTGTAAAAGACTGAGGGACACAAATCCTCTGGGAGAGGGAAAGGGCCAAGTGGGGGGTCCTCCGGGGGTGTAATTTGTGCCCCTAGTATTCAACGACAAACGGAAATGTCACTGGGTCCAAAAGCAGAGAGGACTATTCCTGGGCTTAGATAAGACTGGACAAAGAAAAGACCAGTAGCCCCATGATCCCACATTGTCCTGCAAATGAAAAGGCTCGATATTATTGAATGAATGTAATTCACAGGTTTGGAACAGGTTATTTGAGGCAGTTGCTTCAGCAAACCACATAAGTCACGTAAGTCGAGTGGAGAGATTATAAGGGAAAAAATTAAGAGCAACTGTTTACAAGTCACTTTTTAAACTTTGCTTTGTTCCACTTGAATAATTTTATTACCATTTTAAGCAGCTAAAATAAAATGCACCTGCACTGTAAATCATGAGCGAACACACCTGCTCTTTCAAATATGACTTGAAAATAATTTGGTTTCCCCAACTCCCCAGAATGCTCATATTTTATATTTAGTTTGGAGAATGAGAAGAAAAATTGAGTCAGTTCAAATTCTTAGGATTATAAGGCCACAGTTTATAATCCTAAAGAAGTCACCAATGGGCATTAAAGAAAAATGTGACTTTGAAACATACTTCCATAATCCAAAATACACCCAGTATTTGGGGGGTCAGTGTAGTTACACATAACTAACAGCATAATAATAAGGGCCAAACAATAAACGCAAGGCAAGCCTACTACAGCAGTACATGTACAAAACATTTATTCTTTAAGAGCCATGTCCTAAGTTAAAGTCATATATCTAATGCTCTAAAAAATATTAATTTATGACTGATAACATCAACAACGTTCTTTGTCCACTGAAGTCAACGAAACTATAGGAGTATTCCCATATTCCCACTCTCCTTGTAATTTGTCTAAAACTATTCTGAAAAAGTGGTGCTCAGCCTGCTTAAGTTCAACAACCCTTGTGAGTCTAAATATAAGACACAAATCTTTAAATGATCATTATGAATGTTAATAAGCTTTGAGGGTAGACACTGAAGTCTTCTGTGTTAGCAAAACTTACATGAATCATGAGCATTCAGACAGGATGTCTCCAAATGAATGTCTGCCTTAAATTTTTTTCTAGAAACAAGTTATAGTATCTGTAATTGCCTTCTATACATGAATATAAATTCTATTGCCTATAGACTACTCATAGCAAGAGAAGAAATTTCTGTTAACTTTTGAGAACTGTAGCTTTCATTATAGATTTTGAAATGGAATTTCCTGGCATTTACTCCCATCTCCATTTTCATTCCCCAGTAAATATACTCCACAGTTATTCATCACTTATTATGGCTAACATAATGGCCATCTTGGTACCAATCTCATCTTAATTTGCACTATCATCTTAACTTCTCTTACAGAAAAATGTATAACCATAAGAGAAACATGAGCAATACAAATTCAGTATCTCAACATCTTAACCCCTTCAAATTTTTTCTAGATGAAGGAGTTTACTACTTCCGCTATTTCTTTTCATTGTTCCTTTCAGAAATGTGCTAGGATAGTAAAAATCCTCTGCCTTGGACTCTTTTCTAATGGCTACCTTAATATTAATTTTGATACAGCATTTGAGGGACTAAGAGTTTGAAGCTTTTACTTTTCTTCAGAAGAGTACAAGATCAAATTTCAATCTTATCTATAGGATAATTTAAAATTTGTGTTGCTTTTGTACATATATGTCTTATACAAATTCCCAAATTCGCTCAAAGATATGTTCTAGAATGTTCAACAGCAGCACTATTCACGATGGCCTCATACAAGAAAATACACAATGGATAAATGGTGACGGTCACACAATGAAACACTATAGAGCATGGAGAATCAAAAATCGACCACCATACACAACAATATGAGTGATTTTGTGAACATGTTACTTAATAAAGAAGTCAGGCACAAAACAGTACATGTTATATGTCCCTTTATATAAAGTTGAAAAATAGGCAAAGCAATTTCATGCTTTTAACCACCAGAGTAGTCTTTATCATACATGGTGTAGTTACTGGGAGGGAGCCTGGGGGATTTGTGGGGCACTAATAACGTTCTATGTCTTAATCTGGGAGTGGATTACATCAGTGTGTTCACTCTGAAAATTCATCAGGATGATGAGCTATGTAATAGATAATACTTTTTTTGTATATATTATCATTCAATTAAAAACAAAAAGCTGTTATGGTGAGGCACACCTATAATCCGAGCTCCTTGGGATGCTAAGGCAAAAGGGTCACAGGATTGAGCCTGGCCTCTGTGATTTGGTGAGGTGCCCTTTCAAAGGGTGAGGATGTCGCTCAGTGGGAGAGCACTCCTGGGTTCGATCCCTAGTACCATGAAATAAAGTTACATAAATTAGCTTCTTTCAAGAAATAGATTTACACGTGTGTTATGGTTTAGATCTAAAACGTCTCCCAAAAGTCTCATGTTCAGAGGTGCAGCCTTTGGAAGGTGACTGGATGGTGGAGGTGCTGTATTCATCAATGATTTAGTCCACTGACAAGTTCACAGCTGACAGTGTCATTCAGAGGTGGAACCTGGTCAGAAAAGGCTTGTAACTGGGGGATCTATTCTTGTCCCTGGCTCTGCCCCTATCTCTCTACTTCCTGGCTACCATGACAAGAGCAGCTTTCCCCTCCCACGTCTTTCTACCATTTCTGCCTTGGAGCCAGCCAACCATGGACCGAATCCACTGAAATCATGAGCCAAAATTAACCTTTTCTCCTTTAAGTTGTGGGTGTTGGATATTTTGTCTCATTGACAGAAAAGTGACTAATACATAGGTATGGAAACTTAAGTGGGTCAGCATAGTAAAAAGGTGCTTAAGAGTTGCCTTTGAATTCCAAATTTTAACATTAACTATTTAATCTTAGCACCTCTGGCTTCCACTTCTTTATAATGAAGCCCAAAGCAAAAATTAAATGATAGTATACTAAGGAATTTGAAGTAATATTTATACAAATGCTTATCACTCTTGCCTAAAATACTAAACAAATATTTTATTTATCTAAGAATTCTTTAAATTATAAAGTTCTACATAAGTTTAAGTACAAATATGACTGGTAATCTAATATTACCAGTTTTGCTATTTAAAGAATTTCCTAACAAAAGTATTCTACTTCCAGTTAAAGCATCCTGCCCAAACTATCATCTGAGACATCGAAAAGGTCTTACTTAACATAAGTTTTGGAAGAGGATCATGCTGCATATTAGAAGATGAGGTCAAAGATTAAAGCCTGTATGCTAAGTGAACAGAGAATGATGTGCTTCACACCTTATCTACTAAATCTTTTGGTTCAGCTGTCTCTTTTTCTCACTTATTTCTCAACTTTTTTATGCTTTCCTATCTTTTCACTCTTGTTTCCACTCTACCATGCTTCCCACAGGTTATGCCCCTTTCTCTCTGCTCACTGAACTCACATCCACTGTTTGGCACCTGGTCAAGCCATTCCTCCTGTGGGGAGACCCTTTCAGGCCACAGGAACCTCTCCTTCCTCTAAAGTACCTTTTCATTTTTGCCTTTACCATCTGTTTGCTCTAACAGCCTTGGATAAGAGCAATGAACAGCTATTTTTCTCTCAAACCATGATTTAACAAGTCACATGCTCATATCTTGTCTCCTCACTAGTCTGTATTTTCCCTCCAAAGACAAGGATGTGTAACATTTATTTTAAGCCCTTCAAAGCCTTGTGCATCGTAGATATTAAATTCTTGCTACCTAGTGCTCTTCTTGTGGGTTCAGGAAAGCAAGTATATCTAAAAGTAGGGCGAAAAGTACAGACTGGGATTTCTCCTTTCAGAAAGTGGATCTGTCGGTGGCATCTCATCTCTCAAACTCTGTTAAGCTCTGATCTTCTTTCTGCTGAGTGTTCTCAACTCCCAAGACTTTAGAGTCTAGACCAGCACTTAAAATAGAAATATAAGGTGAGCCACATATGTAACTGTAAATTTCCAGTAGCCACGCTTAAAAAAAATAGGCCAAATTAATGTTTTTTACTTAAACCTACATATGCAAAATACCATTTTGACATCATAAGAACCATTAAAGATATTTGGTGTGTTTTTATGTGTACTAAATCTCTGAACTCTAACGTGTCTTTCACAGCATGTCTCAATTTGGACTGGCCAGGTGTCAAGCACAGTAAAGCCACACATGATCCGTGGCCACCATACTGGACAGTGCAACCTACAGTCTGGACTAGCTTTATGATTTCAAAACATTCTGTAAAGGAAAAATCTAAAATCTAACAAACCCTGTAGAAATATGTAGTAATGTTCTTAAACTCCACTCTTAAAAATTGAGTATACTTCAAGCAACTGTATTTCTAACAGCTATTAAGTTCAATTTCAACCTATTAAATTCAGCTTCAATCCTCAACACTTAACATGGAGAGTTAACAACCTAAAATCTGATAAGATGCTATGATTTCTAAAAATAAATTCGTACATTACAAAATTCTTTTGTCAAGACCAAAGTCATTCAGCCATAAAGCTATAAATCCTACAGATGTTAGGACAGTGTTATTCATTTTATGTCCTTCTGGGAGCACCCAGCCCAGAAGTTTCACACAGGAAATAGTCTATACCCATGGTGAATGAATAAACAAATATATGGAGTAAGCAAACATGAAATCTGGTAGAAAGTGTCTCACCATCTACCTCACAGTCAGTGTGGTCTAGTGTGGTGACATTCACAGTAATTTATGTTTAAGAAATACGCTGAAGAATCTCATGAAGGGAGAATTTAAAGTCAGTTCCATAAAAGGCAGGGAAACCTTGTTAAACTAAAATTAAAATATAGTTATAATATACAAAAGTTATTCATATGTCTATAGTATTTTACTACTTCATACAGCCCTTTGCCATACCTTATCTCATCCAGGTAACATACATACACTAAATGTTACCTAGGCCAACTGCAAAAGTACAGTTTCTTTGTCCTATATGCCAAAAGAAAACAGATCTGGAAATGTGCGCTTAAAATAAGTAACTCATAGTCACACAATCTTAAAGAACATCTATTCATGAGACATCTTCTCCATTCATTTTTATTTTGGAATTTTTTGACTATCACGTTAACTATTAGTTTTGCTACAGATGTCAAAAGAACAAATGACTAATAACAAGAAGGGGAAAGGAAAAGATGAAATTAATCATGGATTCCACTTGAACTTCATCAGTTAAAAGGATAACTAGTAAAATATTTAAGGGGAAAAAAAAAGAGAGGAACTTAAGTTAGTCATGATCTTTTGAGAGGGGAAAAGATAAAACTGTTTTATTTGCCTGATCTTAGATCTACAATCTGAAAGATAAGGGATACTGTGAGAAATCATTACAAAATACTCCAGACCTCCAAGGTCCCCATAAGGTCAAAACATGGAATATGTACAAGAAAAAATAGACAAAATATTAAATGAATATATTACAAGAATTTTTAAGTATTTAAATGTCTATTTTGGGTATTTTTAACAGATATTCAGAAGCCTAATCTACTTTGGAGTTTTTAATGAATATAGAAAGACTGAATGAATATAGGACACTAACAGAGAATTTTAAAGCAAGAAACCAGTCCTGAATTCAGTCCTCTATCAAAAAGAAGAGAATCTAACAACACTACATTTTAATTCCAATAGTTGCCCAAATGTATCAGCAACCTGACTTTTGCATCTGTTTAAAACTAATTTAGCAAGAGATACACGTTTGGTTTTGTATACATACAACTGCGTGTTTTAAATTGATAAAGTCACTATGTTCATTGGTAATTTTCAGTTCAGTATTTGTGAGAGATCTTAGAAACATTTAGTTCAGTGCCTCGTGTGTGTGTGTGTGTGTGTGTGTGTGTGTGTGTATTGTTGTGGGATTCCTAACTGCAGTTTCTGAGTCAAGTGTGGTGGTGCACATCTATAATCCCAGTACTCTGGAAGGCTGAGGCAGGAGGATCGTAAGTCCAAAGCCCAGCTGGAGCAATTTAGTGAGAGCCTGACTCAAAAGAGTGCAGATTCTGGCTGAGTGGTGGTGAAACCGAATTCCCTACATGTTCCAGGTGATGCCAATGCGTCCCTCACACGGGGCAACCAGACATGATGGGCGTGGCACAAAACCCTTACACTTCCCGGTCCGAATGGGACAGCTGTCTTAGTGTGTCTTTCGGAAGGTGCCACCTCAGGTAAAAACATTTAGGTTTCACTGGTAGCTCATGATATTTGGAAGAACTGGCACCATGCATGTGTTCCAAATTCTCTATCTGAACAATTTCGTTTTTCAATGCAAAGGTAGAAACTTCCAGTCATTCCTGTTTAATGTCATCTTGCTGCTTTGGGCCTTGCATTCTCTCAGGTCCTTTAAAAAATATCAGATCAAATCGGAAATATATTCAGAAAATAATAATTTATGCAAATCCTTTTATAGTGTGTACAATATACCTAATTATACACACCTACTGTGTGTATAATAGACTTAATTTAACAAATAATCATAAAAAGAACATCCTGAGACTACTGTCCCAGTTGGGAAAGAAACTATTTCAGGACCTCAGAAGCCCCTTCCTCATCTTATCCTCCCATCACTTCTGGAGATAACCCATTATCTGGCACTTAGTGATAATCTCCTAATTTTCTTTGTAGTTTTGCCATGTAGGTATGTATCTCTAAACATTGATTCATTTATTGAGTATCCCTTTAGCTCCTGACATTTCTAAGCCCCAGGGAATAAAAGGTAAAAAGAGTAACCGGGAGGTGCATATATTAAAAATCCAAAATGCTAAGAAGGTGGAAAGATACAAAAAAATTCCATTGAAAATAAAATGTGAAAGATATAAGACTGATACAAACTTTCAACTAATGAAATTCGAACTGTGAACTTCCCTATAAAGGGTTTATTTCCCAGACCAAGCAAGCAAGGTACAAAAGTCTTTGGCACTAGCAACTAGAAAGCAAATGACAAAGGAACATTTTAAAGGTGAAGTGTTCAGAATGAAAGACCATATAAAAGTAAATATGCATACTGTTCCATTATAGTCCAGAAATTCAGCTGCTTAAACTACAGAATGCAGAAATAAAGGCTCTTGGATAAGACTACTAGGGCACCGACCTAAGACAGTGACCTCTGACAGTGGCCAGTGGTCTAGCCAAACGGCAGAAAAAACAAACCAAAACTAAACAAACAAGCAACCTTGTCCCCACATAACCATGTAAATAGGCTGCAGAGTGCTAACACACACCCAAATCCCGGGGCGCTCAGGGCTGCCAGGGCAGCTCCTCTGTTGAGCAAAGGAGGTAGTGCGGCTCTTCTGAACAGGACTGCTGTTCCCGTCCACTCTGCTGCTTTCTCTGACTCGTGTTTTCTGTTAACACTCCTCTCGGAATCCTTTGACAATGACTCATATGACAAGAGGCTACTCAGCAATACCACAGCCCTCCACAATAGGTGCTGTGTAGGAGGCAAGCAGCTTGGTGGACCGTAGTCCAGACCAGCTTTTTCCTTTCTGCACTCTGGGAGAATGTGCTTTTTGGCCACGTTTCCCTCAAAACACAGCCCTGGCAGGAGATGCTCAGTGCACAGATTTCTAAATGATGAAATGAGCAGAGTTCAGCTCCTTGATCATAACAAAACTAAAAACAGTAAAATAAAAAATAGGGTCATCATCACGCCTACCAAAAAACCCAACTTTATACTGGGGTGAAATTAAGAGATCAGAAAGAAAAAGGCTCCAACTAATATTTTCCAACCTTTCACTAAGAGCAAGGCTAAACCACATGTTTTGAAGGTCTTGCACTTTGTTATTATTAGAAGTCACAATTCTATTGATACTGATGAGTCATGCATATTGGCGGAAACCAAGAACTTCCATCAACATCATGTTACACATAGTCATTGCGGCTTTTTCTTTATTACTGGTCAAAGCTGCTTCAGAGGGCTTATCAAAAAAAAAAAAGAAAGAAAGAAAAGAAAGGAGAAGTCTTCATTGTGTGCAAAGCTTTCCTTTCCCAGCTGAGTTCACCTTAATCAAACTTCTCCAGAGAGTTTAGGACGATCTGATCAACTTGTGTCTACAGAAGAAGTTTATGTAGAAACCTCAGAAAGGCACATTTCACACTTTCCAGTGAAAATAAGTAGCACTGAACTCTGAAAACAAACAGTGAAACCATCTCAGAATGTATATGCTAGCTTAAATAACTGGAGGGTAGGTGCTTTGCTTTTTTTTTTTTTTTTCCTCAACCGTAACCGATACAAAAATAAAAGCTACCATCACTCAGGGACTTGAGGCCCGTCACTCCCACTCTGCCTCCTTCCCTACTCCGGACACACTACTTCCCACAGGCAGAAAAGCGGGTCAGGTTTCAGGGACAGCAAGAAAGCCCAAGCTAAAGACTTACGAGAGTCCTTCTGGTGCTAAGAAGGGGTAACAGCACATTTCCTTTCCCTTTGTATCAGCCTTTTTCCCCTTAAAGATTCTCACGAAATACAGTGGAGTAACAATCAGTTTTCCTGAAGCACTTCCAGATACGCTGTGATTTTCTATACAGTCCCTACCAAGGCAGAAATGTGCCCAGTTTTTGATTCTGCAAACAGAAAGCCGTGTTTGGCTACAGGGAGGAAAAGGCACCCAGCTCGACAGTGACCACAGATCTGAAAATAGCTTCTCAGCGCCAAGCTGGCCGGTGCACTCAAGGGTGGCGCTGGTACCATGGGCAGTTTACAGGGCGCCCAGCTGAGCGCTGCAACGGCTACATGAGTCAGCAGGTGCTTCTGGTAGGAAATTGCTGACATGCTAAAATACTCCTGAACACACAAGATGCACACACCTACCTGGCAAAAACAAAAACAGGGTACATGCAAAAAAACAAACAGGAACCTCTCTACCCTTACAGTTCCTATTTTCTAAGGTAAGACCAAAAATATACCTAATTTATGCCCAGCCCCAAAATAAGTAACAACTAGTAATAATTGATAGTAGTAATAAATAAACAACTCACCCTCTGTGTGTGGAACAGCTGCATTCAAATCTCAAGAGCCAGTTAATTTTAACTGGCTTTAATTTTAACTAGATTTAACTGCTTTTCTTCCCTTCTGAAAAATCAAAATAGTTGCCATATCGACCACAAGAACTGGTAACAGACGAACACAGTTCCTGTTTTTCAGAAGGGACTTACTTTCAAACCCACAATGTCAAATGCTTAACATAAGTGGAAATTAAAATTCACTGCTTAATGTGGAAGTCTTAAACCTGCACACTAATTCAGGCCCCACAAACATTATACAGAGATCACATGCCACACTTTGTCCTACGTGTCTTCTATCAATGTCATCTCCTTTAATGCTGGATGTAAAAACCCAGAGGAGCCCTGATGTGGAACTCAGAATACATCTTCCCACAGAAACGGTGCCATGCCCACAAGACAGGGTCCCAGGGCAATCCGTGAAAACGTTTCTAATTTAAAATAAGAGAAACTAAATTTGCAATTTATGAAGAAGAAGATCTGTGAGCAAAGCTCCAGAACCAGTGAAAGGAAATCCTTCTGGACTGTGTGTTGAGGAAACATCCTAATCAGCAGAGGATGAGGAGAACAGTTTTCCAAGTGGACTCCTGCACTTCGTCTTTAGTTTCACTCTGATTCTTCGAGACGGTTTAAATGGTTAATTTTAATGAGTACCAAGTTTTGCTTTTGTTTGCTTCAAATGAACTAACCAAGAGTTGGATGAGAAAAGAGGAGAGTTACAAAGGGAGGTCACTTGGAGGTATACAGAAGAAATGAAGTCTGGGAGAGAGGAAGACACAGACTTATTAACTAAACGATGAAGATAAAGGAAAATTCAGAACTAGAGTGTGGGCCCTCAGTGGACAGTGCTCTCCCACAGAAAGAGGACTCCTACTCCTGGTTGTGGGACACACACAACCCACACCAAGAGTGAGGGATGGACTCCCGCAGACAGTTTCACATACTGGCACTAGATGGCGCCACCAACCCAACATAGCATGGTTGCTTGCAGAGGTAGTGGAGAGGGGTGGTAGGGAAGGTGGCTCACACGTCACAGCTCGATGTTTACCAGGCAACAATATCTAAAACAAGCAGAGTTCCATTAGTCAGTCAATCTTTCCTAATGTCCAAATGTCACCGGCATGCACACAGTACGAGGCATACCGATTTGAAGTAAATTCATCAACTCAATTTTTATCAACGAAACTGTAGTAGACAAGTAGGTAAGGTAGGAACTGCTGCTTTTTTCTCTTAACATTCAATACGCGAGGATAACAGAGACTTTCAGACTCATGGACACTGACTGACAGAAATCTCTAATCACAGAACAAGTGACTTTTCCCTACAGTTTTGTTTAAATGTCACATAACACATTGCCTTGCTAGATAGCTTTATACAGTACACCCAAATCCAGTGCCTGGCAAGAGGAAGGTGATGCTCGTTAATAAACATTTTATTAAACATCATTTGCTCTTTATATTTTTAATATGACTGTAGTTCATATCCTGACACCTTGCTTGTCTATGTTCTCTGTCCAGGGTTAGGTTTATTCTTCATTCAAAAATGTAGTACTCCTATTACCCATTTAGTATGTGAAATTTCGCTCTTCTTATCTTTAGGGTTTTACTTCTTTGGCTTTGTCTCTTATTAATATGTTGATACTTCAGAAAAATAATACACAAGCTATGCTCAGTTATTTATATCCTAGTAAAATTATGCTCCTAAAGTCCTTTTCTGAGATTGAGTTGGGAAGAGAAGGAAAGGAAATAATTAAGGGTACAGGGTGGCCAAAAGGCACCAGAACACAAGGCAGAGAGAAGAGAAAAAGGACCTTAAGAAAACTGATAGCAAAGTTGCCTTCTTTCTTTATAATTAAGACAAGGAAGGACCATCATCTCTGATGCTCATCTTCCCAGAAGGATATGTGAAAAGTAAGGGTTAACTTGAGGCATGTCTACATTTTCTTCTTGCTGAATGGGTAATAATATCTTTCACAGTTAATTTCATTTTTTTCAGTTTGACTCTTCAGGGCTTATTCATTTGCATAATATGGAATCTTGAACCCATATAGATATTCTACAAATCAATGCAAGTAATTCTCATACGAAATCAGCAGCTTTAATTTAAGCTCATCATTGTTTGCATAGAAATCTTTATGCACTCATCTGCTTGATTTTTTTAATCACTTAAATCCTCCAACACTGACACACTAAGCATCTCCCCATTTAGCCAGCTCCAAAATTTGAACTAAATGCTGAAAAATAAGCACAGTACATTCCTACACTTGATCACCTCCCAAGCTGAGCTTTAAACATGTGCTTGACGTCCAAGCAGCTCCCAAGAATAATGCCTCCTGACTAGAGACGACAACTTGGTGTCCAGCCCAGGCAGAGCTGAGCTGAGTCAGCACTCTAAACAGTGACCCTGCAAACTGAGGTAATTGGGGGCGCTGCCAAACTAACTGCCTGGCTGCGTCCTTTAAAATCATTCAACTCTCTGAGAGTTGCAACATGCTAATCTGGCAAGGTAATCTTTTCCTGAAATTGACCAGAATGAGAACAAAGGTTACTAACATGTATCTGTTACTGGTACCTAATATTTACAATTAGAAGTTTTAATGGAATTGGTTACAAAAGAAATTCTTCCTCCAGGGTAGAATACTGCTTTCACATTTTCCCTCCCCACTGAAAGAAAAGAAAAGAAGCAGTCAAAACACTTCTTCACCTAACAATAGAATTAGAGTGTGAGTTACAGATAAACTTGGGGGACAGAGCCATGGATTCATATCCTATGCCTAGTTCATCTTTTGCTTTTCCATGTCATCACTTCTATCTTCTGATCCCTAAGTAGATACTAAAATCTGATGAATGCAATTATTAGACAGTAAGTCGTGTCAATGACAAGAAACATACTCACTCAGGTTCCCTGAGAAATTATTTTTCCATTTTACCTTTTAGATCGCCATCAACATACCATCCGATATTTGAGGATGAGCTGACCTATATTTACCTTTCTGAGACCTGCCACAAAGAGTTCCAACTTTGAATGAAGAAGAAAAGGAAAAGTAGGAGGCACAGTATGATGGGTAAGAGCACAGTCTCTAGCATCAGACATCTAGAGTCCAATCCCAATTCTATCATATCTAAGTGACACCTATGCTTTGGCTTCCAGTGATCACACTTTGCTTTGGGTGGCTATGAAGATCAAGTGACTTCACATGAGCAATACAAATAGGAAGCTCTTAAGGCTGGTTAGCTATCACTGAAGAAAAATATGGGGATTACAGTGTACAATATAATCAACTCGTTTTATATTGATACTGTCAACATTTTAAGTTGTGCTTCCAAGAAAGGTCTACATAATCATCCATGGTCTGTAGACGATGGAGACTACCCCTTCTGTGGAGTGGGTGAGGGCTCCACACAGAAGCTAGATTTAAATTTTCACTAAAGTCCTTGCCTAAGTCCCACACACATTGGCTGACTGAAAGGGACTGTCAGTGCAGCTTCTGATCATTCAAATGTGGTCAAAATGCCCTAAATATGTCCTAAGTAAGAATGTAACTTGCATTTTTTACAAGTATGGAAGTTAACAGTACTTTTGGCAATTAGCAATTCTGTTTTTATCAGGCTCCAAAGACACAGGTAAATAAATCAATTCTGGACTCTGTATACAGGAACCATTATTTGCTAAAATGGCCCCAGGGGTTATATCATGGCTTATGCAATACTCCAAAGGGCCAAAGATAGTAGTAAATTAATAGGATTAGGCAGGTAGAGGAAAAAGCAAGCCTCAAGTTTCAGACTGCCTCTGAATGAATCTTACTCCACAATTCCTCAGGGTTGAGGCTTCCCTTACCTCCCAGCCAGGTCAATACCCCCGCCTCATACCCCGTGATACATGGAATAGTTGTCCCTTGCAGAAGTTTTAATGAGCCATCTGTTTCCAACTGGTTCACATCATGCTTCTACTAAAAGCCGTGCTCCATGAGGGCAGTAGCCTAGCTTACATTTGCTCCCCATCGACACTGTGGTCACCTGTCACATAAGAGATACTCAATATCCTTGTTTAATAGATGATTGGGGCATCTGCCTGTAAAGAACAGCATTTCTGGACACTTGGGTCATTCTGCAGCATCTACAAGTCTGCTGCTTAGAAGAATACAGGCTGGGAAGAAAATAAAAATTTCCAGTAATGTATGGATACTGTGATACTAGGAAAGCTGGTGAGTTTGCAAATTCACTTTGTTTTCCTACTCAAGGAATGAGAATTCACCTTGCTGCTGGAGTCTCCCAACTTTAAGGTCCAAAGTGAAGATCTAAGCCTTCCCTGGATTAGACTTGGGGAGTGTCCCAAGGAAACTACTGGAGCAACTGCCTTAAAGTGACAGGGAGACAGACAAGATGACGGGGCAAGATTAGAGTGCCAGGGCACTCGAACACCTCAAAGCCGTCTTCTGAAGGTGCCTGAAGGGAGTTTGTGCACGGCCAGCTACAGGCACAGCTGAAGAGAATTACACCAAGTAGAAGGAGTCGAGAGCCGAGGACTCAAATGCTTGGGAAAGAAGATGAAGCCTGCCACAGGGATGGAGGGGGGAGCTGGCGACCAAGCTCTTGCTCTCACCACATCAGTCGCAGCATGTCCTATACCCCTCAGGAAGAGAACAAAAAAGGTCAGGGAGAAAAATGACACATTTTCAAACCAAAGCACAATTCGTTACCAGGTTAAGGAACAATGTGCTGGCGAAACGGCGACTGTGAAGTCCCTGGGGAGGACTGTGAGGCATTTCAGCTGTCACACCAGTGAGCAGCAGGAACCAGTATGGGAAACGCTTTCGGATTGAGGAGATCTATTATTTTGGGATGAGACATGCTCAAGGAAAAACAAAGACAAAATTCCTGATTTTGAAGTAATGCTAGTAGTAGAAGCAGGTTCAATTTACACATTCTTTAAAAATGAAATGGCCCTGTAAGGGACAGGATAGTAAGATTATGAGGATTCTTCTCGCTTTAGGGAAGCTAAGGAGCATACTGATGGTATGATTTAAGTTTCAACTGTTAGTAGACTGACACTCAAAACTACCAAAGAGGTGAAAATGAGAAAAAATTCAAAGGAAAATCTTGAATTGACAAGTAACTTTTTTGTTGAATGCCTCCCAGAGCCACCCACCCACCCCCCAAAAAAAACCCAGAGCAGTTATACTTTGGCTAATCTTACAAACTGTTTAGTTTATAGCAACTTTCGATTTGGACTTGAATAATGTGTAAATATTTACATAAAATTTAAAGCTAGAACAGCACCAGGTCACATACTGTCATTGATGACACAGAGTTCTTCTCCCTCATTCCCACGGCTTGGTTGCTGCCTGCCCTAACATGACTTGGGCTTTGCCAAAAGCTTCTCCATCTGCTTTCCCTAAGCAATTCCAATCTCTGTAACGAGCCCTGACTTCTGAACATTGAGTGTCTCTGCTAAGGTCAGATGTCACTGGAGCTCAGTCACTCTGCAGACGGAAAAAACAGGATCAAGGAGGCACACGAGCAGTTGTTGCCTAAATCACTAACATGGATGAATACATTATATGTTGTATTGTTCCCTGTTCCCATACGTGAGGGCAGGGACTACGCTCTCTGTATACAGCGGTCCTACACCATGCCAGACAATGCTAACTACCATCACTGACTTCAGGCTGGATTATGCACTCAGTCAGGGAAACAACCTTTAGACATCACATTCGAAGTTCTGATTAACACCTTCCAATTCTGCCGAATGGGCACAATGCCTATTTTACAGGGTTGCTCGGAGGAGTCAATGAGATACATACAGATAAAGTAGTTAGCACTGTCTGGTACATGTGGGCATTCAATAAATCTAATGTATTATTTTAGTGGGTGTTCTCAAATATTAAAACTCACATAGAAGTCCTCGGGCATTAAACGGACACATTACTATCTGGTCAATAACAGCTAAACACAAGGTGAGCGCTTCGAAAGCAGTGGATTATCTGCCTGCAGAGGCTAACACTATGCTCGTGGTACTAATTATTTCATCTTTCATGTTGAATTCTCTGTTCAAAAGAGGTATCAATCCCCAAGCGAGGCTCAATGTTGATCTGGTTTGATTCAGAGTTTTGTTTCTCTTAATTTACTTGGTAGTTGCAAGCATTCATTTGGTACATACTCTCAAATCATCCACTAATGCACCAAGCCTTTAGAAAATAGTTACATATATAAATATTAAACAATAAGACATTTTGGTCTATTCAGTGGTAGAAGAGGGGCTGTCAGCAGGGCAGCTTTAGCTTTTACACATGTTCTTATCTGACATTTAAGTTTTTTGGAGTCAAAATTTTAAAATAGGGAATTCCACATAAAAATCTGGATATGCAGCTTCCCCTAGAAAAATCGAACAATGTGGCAAGACAAAGACGGCATTCCCACCAATTCCCGCCTGGCAACAGTAGACAATGAGTGAGGAGTGTAGTAGTTGCCTGCCACCCCACAACTCACCCTTTCCTCACCAGGACCAGATCAACAATTCACAGGATGCGGTGAAAAATGGAAATCAGGGGTGTTTTGTTCGGGAATTACTAAGTATTTCATATAAACAACAGCTGAACATAAACCAGGTGTGAGCTCCTTCTGAGCAGAATAGAGGAGGGGGCCATGGGCCATGAGCAAGTGTATAAATCTTACGGTCACCCCCTAGACCAGTGGTGGTGAACCTATGGTACACGTGCCGCAGAGGGCTGTTTGTTATCACCGAAAGCTCTAAAAGGTTAGCTAACACTGCCCTAGACAAACAGCAAGGTGTTTATTTACCTAAGTACCGTATTGTATTCTCCCATTCATTCAACAATCAAGGCAGTATTTGCAACACCCCCTGAAATCTGAAGTTCAAAGCCTAGATCAGCAGAGCCACACTCGGGAGCTCAAGAGCCACTGGGCCCTCTTCCTTGTTAAGGCTGGATCTACACCAGAGACACTAAGTGAGAGTTAATCCAAGTAAAATTAAACCGCTCCCAACAATAAAGATTGGCCTGAGCCCTTTTGTTGGCCTCACAGGAGCCTCCATTACAAATTCTAAGGAACAGCTCACAAGTGCTAATGAATAACCAAGTCCTGGGCTGTACAGACAGGGGGCCCAGAAGTGAAGGGCTGGCCTAGGAGAGATCTGAACGTGAACCTGACCATCTGGCTCTCTGCGACTCACTTTGATCACAAAATGAATTGCAACAAATTGAAGAGCACATGGCTAGAGTTAATTGTCTCATCTGTAATCTGAACCTACTTTTAAGCAGTTATTATTACCCTCTATCAGGTGGAAACGTCTCCTACCATCACTGCAAAGTGCATTTTCCTGATGAACTGTAATGGATCATTAAATTCCATATCTGAATAACAATACTTTGCACTTATTCAGTGTCTTTCATCTAGGGATTTCAAAGCAGTTTGCAAATAATTAAGCCCCTCACATAGCAGCCAGAGGTGAGTGACTAGAAGGGAATTGCCTGAAGATACTGAGTCAAAGGGCATAATTCAATAGAAAGAGAATAAATGGCTTCCTCCCAGCCACTGGTAAGACTGAAAGTGAATTAGGGTATCTCATTCCCTCCCTCCCTTTCTGCCTCAACCCTTTTCTCTATGGCAGATTCTGACATGCAACATACAAAAGACTGAAAAATAACGAGGGTGTTCATAATTTAGCTATGAGTTTGGACATACACATGCATGAGGAAAATGTATCTCTCCGTGTAATCTTGGCATATACACTGCCAAATGACATTTCAATTCACCTGCAGAATAGACAGATATCAGAAGAATTTACTCAACATATTTATGAATACCAAATGGCAAACCCGATGTCTTCCAAAATTCAAAGTGAAAATACCAACCAAAGTATTTGATTCCCTGGTTGTATATTCCATTTGTGATACTTGTCGCCCCTCCCCCACTTAAATAAGATATAAATTTCAGGAATAGAAAATAGAATGGATGGAAGGGGACAATCAATGCATTTAAAAAAAAAAAAGACCAAATACAAGGGGAGGGACACTGCAGCCACTCAAAGTTTTGCGGTGAAATTACAAACTCTTGAAAAACTGAATTTATAATGGAAATGCTGACAGACCTTTCATTGGAGCAGTTTGAATGTAACACTGTAATTTAGCAATCTCTCTTACAGACTAAAGCCTAATTCTTACAAGATGTCATTTTGACTCACGTTTATTATTACCTGGCAAGAATGAAAAATGCCGTTTACTTGGGAGCTGCCGAGAATCAGGGTGGGGCCATTTCACAATTTAAGCAAGCCGCTCGCTGCCTCACCGAAATAGCCCTCTCTGCCACCGGAGGAGGGGCGGCCCTTCAGGCTGGGCTTCTCATCATGTCAGCCGGAGCCTTCGCAGCTCGACATGCCTTTCCTACATGTTACATTTTAATGATCTGAGAAAACCGTTATCAGAGTTAACATCTCTAATTTTACTCTAAACAGACAAAAGCAAAAAATCTCATTAGGCATCATCTCTGCCAAGGTTCCCACTAAGCAGGAAAGGATTTTTATCTAAAGTAATTACCCTTTTTAGTTAAATACACTCAACAGATGAAATTTATACAGAGTGAGAGACTGCAGCACTAGACAGCGAAGGTGAAAACCGAGGAACGCTGCGTCTCGCCACCCGCGGGTATAGTAGTCTGCAGCTCCGTCTCGGGGGTGCGACGCCCTCGTCGTCTCTCTCCTCTCTGGTGGTCGCGGGCGACGGCGGTGACTGGGTGAGCACGTTGCGAGGTGCACCTTCCCGGCCACCGACGAACCCACCCGGACAGCGGCCGCGCGGGAACTTCCCTCAAGTTGCTAAACTGGCCTCCGCGCGCGAGAGGACGCTGGGGCTCCCCGCACACCCATGACCCCCGAAGCCAGGATCGCAGGGCCGCTCAGACACAGACACCCGGCCCTGCGTGCTTCCTCCCAAGGTCCAAGATTCTGCAAATCCTCGGCCAGGCCAGGTCGCCGAGATGTTCCGGTCGAGATCCCCTCTCGCGGGCATCAGGGGAAGCCCATGGGCGCCCTCTCTGCCCTCTCCCGGCTCCTCGGCACCCACTAGGTGAGGGAACTGAGACGCACCGGTGTGGGGAACCTCGGCGTGGGCAAGTGAAGTGTCCCCTGGATAAACTCCTCTCGTAGGTGGAGCTCCGCGGGCTGGAGACCGGAGTGCAGGGAGTGGGTGTGGGGCAGGGGGTGCCAGGGGTCCCCCTCGGAAGCCGCAAGGTCCTAAACTGGGCTCCGCGGGACGCAGTCCGACAGCCCAACCACTGGCCCGGAAGGATTCAGCCTGGGTGTGCACGGCGAGGGCCCCAGCCGCCTCTTCCCAAGACCCTAAACTTGAGCTCGGTTCCCCCAGCCTGTCCCGGTGGTCCGGGCCACCCGGCAGCGTCTGACAGCTGAGCGCGAAGGCGCGGCGGCCGCGGTCTCCACGGAGCAGCCCCGGGCGCGGGCGCCAGAGCGCGCGGAGGCCGCCTGGCCTGGCGTGGAGACCGCGGGCCGGGGGCGCCGGGGCCTCGTCGGGCCGGGGCAGGGCCGCAGGTCTGACAGCTGCTCCGGCTCGCGCGGACGCGCGCCTCCCTCCGCCCGCCCTCCCCGCGTCTGACTTATTACCCTCTGCTCCTCCTCCCCCTGCTGTTCCAAAACACCCGTCGACGCGAGCAAAATACAATGCCGCCTCGCCCGCCGTAAACAGCCGGGCGCCCGGGCGAGCGCACGTTCGCGCGGCGCGTCCGCCGGCTCCGTGCCCGCCCTGCCCGTTCCTAGAAACCGCCGTGAGAGCGGGCAGGGCGCGGGCCGGGCGGCCGCTCCCGCGCCTCCCCGCGCGCCCCGCAAACTTGCCCCGCCGCCCCGCCCGGCGGGCCCGGCCCGGGACTCACCGCGCCGGGAACTTTGCGTCCTTCTCCGCCTCTTCTGCGCCGCGTCTTCCCAGCCCGCAGCCCCTCCCGGCAGCCGGCGCGGTGGGCGGTTCGGGGGTCACCGAGAGCTCTCGGAGGGGACGCGCATCACATGGCAGCTCGTTCCCAGCCCCCGAGGGTGCGGGAAGGGGGAGGGGCGGGGCGAGGGCGGCCCGGAGGACGGCGGGCGACGGCGGGCGGCGGGAGGGCGGCGGGCGCTCGCGTTGCGCTGCTGCGACCGCAGCCCGGGTGTGCGCGGCCGCGCTGCAGCGGAGGCGGCGGCGGCTCTGCCGTGTTTGCTCCGCGCCGCGCGGCTCGCGCTCTCCCCGGAACGCCCACACTCTCAATCGCTACATTGTTGACATTCGGCGCTGACGTCACCCGCTCCCCATTCACAATAACTTTACGGGAGCCGGGCAGCGCACCTCCCCGGCCGCTGGGGCTCCGTACGCCCGGCGACTAGCGTAAGCGGCTCCGCGAACGGCGCTCCGGGGACTGGCAGGGGCGGGGGCGAGCGCGCCTCCCGCCGCCCATCTCCCCGCTTTGTGCGGCCGCGCGGACGGGAGCGCCCTCTTCCCAGCCTTACTGACCGCCCGCCGGGGCCTGGCCTTGCAGGTCTTGAAAGACAAGGGTTGCGGGCTAGTGGGGTTAGAGTAGTAGGGGAGGGCTAGCGTGGCACGCAAGGAGGGTGCCAGAGCCCCAGGCACTACACCCAGGGAGAGGAACCAGACCTCCAAACCTGGGATTCCTGGGCTGTCTGTCCGGTCCCTGGGGGTACAGGAAAAGATGCTCCGTGGGCCCCCTCTGTGGGGTGGGGTATGCCGTGGGAGAGCAGTCCCTTGCCCAAGAACGATGCTGACGCTTGAGTCCTTTTCCTGGATTGCCTCGGCCTGCCCCACTGAGCAAGCCTTTAACCTCCCCTGCTAGGGTTTTGCAAAGAGCTCAGTCTATTGCTAAGCCTCAGTTAAAAGCCAGTCTTTCCTAGGTCCTTTGCGCTGCAGACACTTTTCCCTGCCTTTCACTCTGGACGCTGGTGGGGTGGTGTTGCTGCCCTGTCAGGAGAGAGCTTGGTGGCGGTTAGAGCTTTAAAGAGAGTAATTAGGACTTAGGCTGAACGTACATTCGCAATAAAATAAGATTGTGTTAGTGTTGTGCTGGTGCCTGCAACTTTACCCCTTGCCAAGGCTAGGAAATTCTTCCATGTTTCCCTAAACACCTATAACTTGGTCCCCCTGTGTAGGGCAGTATTCCATATTATTACATGTGGTGCTGATTTTTAATGAATATTATAAAACTTTGGCTCGCTCTACTGAGAGAAGGATCATAAATCCCCCCTGTAAAATGGGCACCGGCATATGCTGAGGAAGCAGTGAAGCGTTGCCCTGGGAGTCTTGTGATATCCAAAGTGTCGCTCAAACCACCTTCATTGGAAGGCAGAGTTTTAAAAGGCCCCGTCTGGAATGTCTGTGTGGAAAGCTGAGCTTTGGCCCAATCCACACTGAAGGTGCTGAGCTCAAGTTTTCTAACTGCACTGCAGGGCTTCAGTGTGGAGGTCTGGTAACACACTGGGAGATTTCCTCTGCCAGCCCTTCTTCTTTCAGATGAGGAAAGTCTTAGTGCCGGAAGTAGCTCTTGGTCTCCTGATTTCTGATCAGCCCTTTGGGACAGACACTCTGCTTCTGAAGTTCCTGCCTGATCCTGCAGCAAGGACAGAAAATTGATCCTTGATACGTCCTGCCTGGGTCGTTTCTTTAGTCTTAAGGATGATTCTGCCTTCACATTTCCCAGTTTTAAAATATGTATTGGTAAAATAACTTTATGCACATTACTAGCACCAATAAACATTTCTCTCACAAGAGGCAGGCTTGAGAATATCCCTATGAAAATGTGTAAATTCATTTCTTTTCAAGCGGGCTATGGCTGCCCTGCCGTGTGAGTGGAACTAGGGAGATAAGGCTGTGTTCTGATCTTGGTCCCAGATAGATACTACAAAGGCTAATAGGTACTTCCAATGAGTTTGTCTAAAGACTCAGACTCAGACTCAGCTTCTTTTGGACAGAAATTCTCAAGTATGAAGTAGACAACAAGTAGATGAAAAGCCCCTAATGCAGCTGTGATAGGGGTTGCATTATTAAGTCATTCAAAGAGCTTGAGTTAGAACCTGTTGACCTGTAAGGTTATGTCGGGTTCTGCAACCATATACCTCTATGGCTTGGAGAAAGACAAAATCTTTGCCCTTGGGGGACTTGGAGAAGTCTGTCTAGAAGGGAGTTAGTTACTTCATTTTGTTTTCAACAGTTAGAAGTGGGTTGTTTGAATTAAACCCTAAAAGATATATTCAGAACCATTTGAAATTAGAATGGTGAATCCAGCTCTGTTGCAGAGGTCAGGCTGCGCGCAGCCTCCACGCCCTTGTGCTGACTGTCCCCTGGGTGGCAGGGCAGTTCTGGCACTGCAGGCCTTTACAATGGGAAACAGATGCAGGGCTTTCGCTCTCCGTGTAACCTGAGGAGAGGTCAGTGTATTTCCTGTACCTGGGACATTCGTCCTTTTCTGATACACTGTTTTTCCTCTATATTATGTGTGTGTTTTGAACCAGAAGGTAGCCTTCACCCGTGGTACACTTCTAAGATCAATACAGCTTCAGGGGACAATAACTTTGTACCATGGCACCAAAGCAAGCCAACTTTATTTCTAGAGTGTACGTGATTTTATAAAATAAACCAGGAAAAGGTAAGAAATGCAGGAAACAAAAAAGATGAGGAAAAGAAGACAGAAGAAAGACAGTAGTTCTGGAATCCAGCACTCTATCAGGGCTCTGATTGAGGTCAAGGACAGTGGTTTTTCTTTGGCAAAGCAATAGGCAGAATTTCAAGTGTGGTACCTTGAACAAGACACAGCGAGGCAAGGTTAACATGCAGTGAAATCTGACAAAAGATAGCAGAGTGGGATGCTGAGAGGAAGACCGAAGCCAGGAGAAGTTGAAGGAAGTTCTGTGAGGAGGAGAATTCTGTTCTCTGGGGCAAGTTCTTTGGAATTATCACCAGTGTTTATTATTTCAAAATCAGATGTCATGAAGTATAGACCATGAAGCCTCAACTTAGTACTGCACAGGTGATGCTTTGGAGAACTGATGGAATTTGAATAGCTTTGAGTAGTGTTTTATTCAACAGTTGTTGAATTGCCTCTCATATGGTAGGTGCTGTTCTATGAGCTGGGATGTGACAGTGAACAGAACAAAGCCTCTGCTCTACTGCAGTTCTCATTCTAGTGATGAGACTGGGATGGGGAGGGAGACACACAGTGAATCACACACCCAGCCCCCCCATGCAGACACACACACACACACACACACACACACACACACAGTCAAGGCATGTATGGTGGACTGATATGGTCAACTTGAGCAGGAACGCCCAGCTGGACTGAGTTGGTGGGTTCTGGGCATAGAAGATCCACCTGAGGATTGTTGCCGACACAACATCAGAGAACAGAAGCAGAAGATAGGAGGTGACTGTTCTCATCAAAGAAGGAGCTTGGGGCCTTGCTGTCAACCAGGATGGCTGCTGTTTGCGTCAGGGGAGCTCTGGTCTTCATCTCTGCTATGGGCATTGTGTCCTGATTCCATTAAAGATTTCTTCAGCCATTTAGTGCAGATACAGATGTACATAGGACAGTGCTGTGGGGTCCCAGCCCTTGATTGGCTCTTTTGGGTCTCCAGTGCATAGATAGATACTCAGCAATCTTTCTGCGTATGGCTTAGGGGTGAATGTTGCAACTTGTATTTGTCCTGTATTAAAGCTGCTCTCCTGCAAACCATTGGCTCTAGGAAGGTAACTAATATGGTGTGTGTTATAATAGTGGAGCATGAAGCAGATAAAGGAGCTCAGAAGTGACAGGGTTTGGAGCTTTTCTTAGGTCGGGTGGTTGGGACAGAGCATTCTTCCTTGATAAAGGAACACTTGGACAGAGGTATGAAAGCAGCAAGCAGGCAGTTGCTCCAGTTATCTTAGGAGAAAAGCTTTCCAGACATCAAGAAGAGCAAGTGCAAAGGCCCTGAGGTGATGTAGACATGGCTTACACCAGCAACAAGAACAGCAAAGAGGCCACTGTGACTTGTAAAGAAAAGCAGGAAAGGAGAGTTGCAAGAGGTGATACCAGAGGGATATCCAGCAGATTTTTATTTAAGCATAATGAGGAGATATGTATGGAGGTTTCTGCAGAGAAAGAACATGACCTGGCCTTTGACTCTGAAAGGATCACTTTCTCTGCTAGTTGGAGGAGAGAACATGAACAGAAGCAGGGAAACCAGGTAGGAGGCCGTTGAGATAGTCTAGGGAAAAAGTGATAGTGATTTGGACAGTAATAGATATGAATGGGGTCTGAATACAATTTCAAAGTAAACTGGATAGGATTTATTGATGACTCAATTGTGGAATGTGAGAGAAGAGAAAATCAAAGGGAACTCTGGATCTTGGCTTGAGCAGCTAATTGATAGAGATTCTATTTAGTGAGATGGAGAAAGTCCCAAGGAGGAGCAGGTATGGGGGAAGCTCAAGATTTGGTTTTGCATGCAATAAATTTCAGATGTCTACCAGACATCTAAGTGGGAAAGTTGGACAAGCAATTATATGTGGGAATGTGGAATTCAGGAGAAAGATCCAGCCTGGAGATGTAAACCTGTGAGTCATTGACGTGGAGCATCTGGGAACATAGGTTGATAAGATAAAAGGAGAAAAGTTCTGAAGATTAAGGCGTGGCACATTCTGACATTTAGATTTGGGAAGATGAAGAAAATGAGGAGCATCTAGCCGAGGAGGCTGGGAAGCAGCAGCCTGTGAGAGAAAAGGGAAGAGGGGAGTGCAGCATCTTGGAAGCCAGGTAGAAGAGGACGTCTTGAAAAGCAGGAAGTAATCAGCTGTGCCAGTGCCACTGTGGGATACATAAAATGAGAGAACTCATCATTGACTGTTATGTTTGGTGACCTGGAGGTCATGAGTGTCTTCGTCAGAGGGATGGTGGAGATGCATGGTGGCTGAAAGGGACCTGAGAGGGGGTGGGAGGAGAGGAAGCTGGGGGGCAGGCATAACCCCTCATTAGAGAAGGTTGGTTGTGAAAGAGAAAGTGGAGAAATCGGTAGAACGTGATGGAAGAAATTAGAGCTCTTTGGTAGAAATGGTCATATTGAGAGGCAAGTAAAGAGTGATGAGAAGAACCGGATGTGGTGGCACAGGCTTATAATCCCAGCTATTCAGGAGGCTGACACAGAAAGATCAAAAGCTTGAGGCCAGCCGGGGCAACCTGGCAAGACCCAGTCTCAAAAAGAGCTGAGAATGTGCTCAGTGGCAGAGCACCCTTAAGGTCAGTGCACAGTCCTGAAGAAGAAAGTAAAGGAAAGAAAGAAAGAAGAACAAACCTCAAGGATGATTTCTGGAGTGACATTCTTGAGTGCAGAGTGGAACCACAGGGTAGGGCCAGTTCGTCCCTGGCAACAGGAAGGAAGGCAGCACAGGTGGGGCTGGGAACCAGAAAGAGGTGGTGGGAAGTGTGGTGAGTCCTTGCTGAGGGAGTCTATTTTCTTAGTGGACTAAGAAATGAGATCGTTAGCTGATGGTGGAGGAGGACAACGTGTGGGAGTTGGAGGAGAGACAGTAAGTGTGAACTGGCGCCAGGCAATGGAGCGAGATTGCGGCACTACACAGAGACCTTGGAGGGTCACTGCACGAGTCCTTATGGACGGACGTGCCACTGCCAACAAGAGTTATTTCTCATCATACCAAATCTCACACAACTTCTGAAAAATGATTGGTGTATTCCCAAATGGAGACTACTGTAGTTTCTAGGGTAACTGGGACCACACAAAAATTTGAGTTTGAGTTATTGTTAAATTTAGGTGGCAGGATTTTCTTATTGAAATATGCATCTCTCTTATGTGTCCCATCTGTCTCCCCAAAGATCACCTCATCTCCCAGGAAGGACTTTGGAAATAGTCCCTAAAGGAAGCGATGTTCTTACATAGCTATCCATAGTGATATAGTCCAAGACCTGCTTCTACACTAAAGAATTGATGCCTCTATTACCTAAAAACTTAAGTGAAATAAACTAATTCTTCAACACGCATGATATGAGCATCTGTTATACTGATGAAAGATAAAAAAAATTACAAAACATTGGACCCTATCCTTGAGGAATCAATATACATGAAACAGTTGAAAATGCAATTATTTTATATATTTAATTGCTTGTATGATTTTAATATGTTCTAATAATTAATATTTTATTTACATATAAGTTATGTTCACTGGAATTTATAGTAAAGCAAATATTAAGAATATACAAAAAGACTTTTTGTATCATAGCAAAAAGAAAATGGAAAATATAAATGCCTTATAGTGCAGGATTGACTAAATAAGTGGTGGTTCATGTATAAAATTGAATACTATGGATTCATCAAAAAATCATGATGAATCATATATTAGCATACTAATACTTCATTAGTATGTTTTCAAAACAATTCACAAAACTAGGATATGATCCAATTTGAGGAAAATTTGCCTGCGTATGACAAAAAAAAAGTCTGGAAAGAATTATGTGTAGTATTAAGGTGATCCTGTCAAGAAGAGTGTATGGGTGGTTTTTCTTTTGCTTAGCTTAAAATTTTTTTCTCCAACATAAATGTATTACTTCTATAATAAAGAAAGCCAGTAAAAGTTATAAAATTCAATGTATGTGTAATTAAATTCTAATAAGGACTTAAGTGTTGTAGGTGTTAAGAGGGGGAAAAAATATGAGGTTTGAAATGGCCAGGAAAGGTTTCACTGAAGGGTGCAATTTGTGTTGAACCTAGAGGCCGGGGAGGATCCAGAGAAGAAGGCAGCTAGATGCTCCATACAGAAGGCTCCCCAGACATGGGCTTTGGTCTGACCAAAGCATCCACAGCTGGAGTGTTGAGAAAGAGCGAGCAGTAAACACATGAAGACAGGTAGGTCAGATCAGAGGTAGAAAGCATAAGAGACCACACCTGCTAGCACGTCTCACAGGAGCCTGGCACGAGGTCTTGCAATGACGAAATGTCACTGTGACAGTGGCTTATTTTTATGGGTTTTTTTCCTTCCCATTGGCAAAAATGTTGTACTTGTTAGAAAACAATCCATTGTCTTCTCATCTTCTTTTTTTTCAGACACTCCTTGAGCATGCACAGACTATATGCAAGCACTAATCTAGTCTTTGGAAATACGTAAGTCAAGGGCTGCTGGGCCGGGTGGGGGGGCAGCGGGGAAGAAGAACAGGTGAAAGAGTCATCATAGTTCACCATGTTAAGGGCCTGAATTTACTGATTCTCTTTTGGAACGTTTAGGGTGGCTTCTGGGAGAAGTAAAAACAGAGCTGGATTCTGAAAGAAAAGGAGAGTTTGTCAAAAGATACTGGGAGGTCTTTTCAGGCAGGAGAATTGGTGTATAGTGTTGAGATGATTAGAGGAGACAGCCAATAGTAGAATGTGGAACTGGGAAGATAGACATGGAACAGAAGCATGGGGACTTAATTTTATCCACAGGACAGAGTTGTCCTTGAACTTTTCCAATGAAGTGCTCATCATGGCAGAGGAGGTGGAATGCTAACCTCCGAGGGATCCCAGAGTATGGCCCCAAATGACCTTCTCTAAGCGTAAGTGTCTTTCAGTCTCCTGTTATCTTTTTAAAATTCACTTGAACTTCTTTTGACCTCTATTATATACGTGGGTTGGTTTTATGCTAAAGTTTTTTTTTTTAAATTTGTATCCATCAGGACTAAAAATTCTCTCTGACACTCAAAATTGGGCCTTTAAAGTTTCCCAGAGGTGCCAGAAAGCCTGGCTGGGTGTACAGAAAGTCAACCTCAGTTTCCAATTGTCAGAGCTGTCTCAGATCTGATTTTGGGGAAAAAAATGCAGCATTGGCCACATGAAGGTGCTCAAAGAGGCTGGAGAAAATAGCTGACATCCAGAGCCCAAGAGGGGCTGGAACCACAGGAGGTGAACTGAAAAATATTTAGGGCGTAGTGGTAATTTGTATGTGGGAGGTAAGCGAAAGAGAGGAATGACAAGAGGGAAGGGGGATTGGAGATGTTTAGCTTGAGTGACCAGGAGCGACCTGGACGTGGGATGCAGGAGAAAGGTGAGCTCACTCTGTTAAGGGTGGAGTCAAAAGGAAGGGGAGCCAAGATTTGAACTTTGAGAGACAGCTGTGTCGGGGATGGGTGTGGACAAGAAGTTCATGAAAGATAAGAATGGCGCAATCAGGAAGGTAGATGATCCAGAGACTGGGAAGTTGAGGAAGGCAAGGGAAAGGGCATTTCAATGTCGGGTCTGAGAATGACATCCCATGACAAAGAAAGGTCTGGTAGGAAAGAGACTGCCTGATGACACAGCAGAGAGATTCTAGACTCATTGCAGGGGAGGAGGGAGAAATGGGAGAAGTGGAGCCCTGGAGGAACAGAAGTCAGTGAGAGGGAGCATGAGCTGAGAGCAAGGTTGGACCGGAATAGTTACTGGCGTGGCACTGTGTGTGGAAAGGTATCTGGAACTCTGGGCAGGGTAGCTATGGGTGGCTGGGAGAAAGAAAGAACGTGAGCATCAGACATAATTTGCAAGGTGGGGAAGGGACATCCAAATCTACTATGAAAAGTGGGATTTGAAAATTGGGTTACAGGGATGATGCTAAGATTTTGAAGCTTCAGGAGGAATGTTGGGGCAAGAGGTAGGGAACTTGGGGAGAGAGCTGGGTTTTTTTTTTTTTTTCCCACCTGAGAAACTGGGAAGAAGAAGATGAGTTTAGGGTCAGATAAACAAAATAATATTCATAATATCAGTTCTTTTTGTTCCCTCTTTTAAAAAAATAGCTGTGTGACAATGCCCCCCTTCCCATAGCTTGTGATGCCTGGCTTTTACTAAACTAATTAACTAACCAAGTATCTATCTCTTTATTCTGATCCTGTCAAAAAGATGTTTTTATCAATAAATTGATATTTTCCTTACATTTGTGCTTTAAAGAAACTTGAAAAAGGTTGACTGTAGACCAAAGTAATATGACAATTTTCAAACCACTGTAAGAAGATAGCTGATTTTCTCTAATAAAATTTTAATTATTTTCCCCAATACAGCTTTTTTTTTTTTTGAGGGCATAGAGGCTTGAGTTCATTAGCCCTGTAGTTATTGCCCTAAGGAATATGTAAGACCAGACTTACAGTTTCTAATCTATTTTTAAAAAATTGTTTATGTGATATAATTACACGAGGGCATCCAACCTGAACGGTGCTAACAGCTATGTGCTGGTCAGCACAGCTGTTAGAGCCCACGTGTGTGCTTCCGGCATGGCGCCTATGCCCCTGACAAGATTTGGGCCTCCCCTGTCTGCCTGTTTCCCCAAGATGCTCCCTATGTATGTCTCCTACCCTACCATTAAATCAGCATCTCAGTTGTTAGGTGCCCGTGGAAACTTGTGCTTCATACTCAGACTTACCTGGGGCCTTTGGTGATTTTGCAGATGGCTTAAAAACACTGAGGTGCACAGTGGTGTTCCAGTTTCACTTCAACACCCTCTGGATTTACAGCTTTGCCCTGGTGTTGTCAACAGGCAAGATCCTGTTGGTAGGTTTCCTTTCGCCTCAATTTTCTGAGGCTGGAAAGGGGGGTGTCCCAGAAGTGAGTGAGTTTGTGTCTCGGGATTGGTGCTGGGCCATGGTCCAGAGAGGGAGCCTGCGTTCCCAGGTGCAATGACCAGCTCATGCTAAGGAAAGTAGGTGTGTGATCAGAATGCCTGTTTATTAATTCAACTTAACGCTAAGCATGTTGTTTACAGAAGAGCCTACTTCATTCACGAGAGAGCTAAATGAACATTAAAAATTCTTTTTCTTTGAACTTTACTCTTTCAAATTTGGCAATAGAGAAAATGTTTACCAGCTTGGTGCGGTAGCACCCTCCTGTAGTCCCCACTACTCTGGAGGCTGAGGCTGGGGGATGGTTACTGGAGGCCAGCTGGGCAATATAGCAAGACCCTGCCTCAAAACAAAGAAGCGAAAAGAAAGAACAAAATGTTTATCTTCATTTATTTTTTGCCTGCTGTCTCATCTGTGGGTTCATTTCAATAACAGACAATGTCTTTTAAAAATAATTCATCTTGAAAAAATGCCAAACTTTTGAAAAAGTTGCAAGAGTGATACACAGAACTGCCATATCTCTTTCAGCCAGATTTCCTAATTGTTAATGTGACACATTTGTTGTCTATTTTTCTCTTTCTTCCCTCCATATATGTATATCTATATGTCCTCATACACGTCCATTACCCTTATTCTTCCTCTGAATAATTTAAGAATAAGTTATCAACATGATATTCCATCAACCCCTAAATGCAGCAGTGCATATTTTCAAAAGCAATGATATTATATAATCACAATACAACTTCCAAATCAGGAAGTTAGCATTGCTATAACACAACCATCCAATCCAGAGATCCTATTCAAATTCCCCCCGTTGTCCCAACGGTTATCATTTTCCTCTATGAAACAAGATCTAATTCAGGATTGTGGGTTACAGTTGCTTGTCATATCTCTTTAGTCTCCTTCCATGTGAAGCAGTTTCCTGCTAATGTCTCAGCCCACAGCCCCAACACTGACTCCAGGGGAAGGGAAGAAAAGGATAAAGGAAATACAACAGTATCTCTTTAGACTGTGACTGCACCCAAAGGGTTTTTCCTAAATTTATGGACCTATAGTATATATTTAAGATTTGTGTAAACTATACTTGTTAGCTATGCCTCAATTAAAAGAGGGGAAAAAAGAGATCAGGTGGGAAAAAGTGCTGTACTTAGTCTTTGGGTGGGGGGAGGAAAGGGAAAGGGGATTATAAAAAGGAGCTAAAATGTGTTATGTACATGTAACAACTTCCCACAAGGAATGTACACATTACGTACTACACACACATGTACTAATAAACCAAAGAAACACAACAAAAAAAAAAACCCCAAAAAACAAAACCCAAGTTTGGATTCTGGAGCCACATTTCCCGAGTTTGAGTCTGGTTCTGCCATTTACAAGCCATATGACCTTTAGTGAGTTACTTAAATCTCTCTGCGCCTCATAGTCCTATAATATAGGATACCTAAAATACATACCTCTTTGGTTTGTCCTGAGGATTAATTAAGATACTCTATATTAGGTGCCTAGTAAACAGTAAGTGCTTACTAAATACTAGCAATTATTACCACAGTGTTGCAAATGTGGGAATCAAGGTTGGGGGAGGAAGGCTGCCCAAGATCATGATTGTATTATTTACTTTTCTAGTCACTGGTTTGCAAGAGAGCAGATTTAATATACAACAAGTCCAAGTTACAAGATTCACACACACAAGCCAGATGCAGGAAGAGTACAGAACATCTGTCTATGCACCAGAGACCCGAAAGATCCAATCAAAGGCAGGGAGCCCTCAGCGCTGTCCCATGTACATCCGTGTCTTCACTAAAAGGCTGAAGAAATCTATACTGGAGCCAGGGTATTGACACTCACAGTGGAGACGAAGACCAGAGCTCCCTCAAAGCAAACAGCATTTAGGGAAACCAGCTGCAACAGAACTTCTCCTGGGAAACAGCTGGAGCCATCTTCTGCTCCCTTTCTCCTCTATGTTGAGTTGGCATTTACCTTCAGGTGGATCTTCTACACCCAGAACCACACCAACTCAGTCCAGTGGGGTGTTCCTGCTCAAGTTGGCCACAATCATAAGTCCACCACAATAATCCAGGCAGTCTAGAACCCCTAAGTATTGCACTTAAGCCACACGCTACGGGGCACACCATTTCCTTCTGTATCTGAGGCCAGACAGTGAGAATGCACAAGCTCCTACGGTATGAAGTATTTGAAAAGTCTGCAAGAATGGAACCTCCCAGGACTCCTGATCACAGTGTGCAGAAGTGCATGATTTTACCAGCCCCTTTCATTCTTCAAAAACTTTCTTGGAACTCTTAGGGCAGTCAGAATGGCATGACAAGAAATCTGACTCCAAAGATGAAGATGTTATGACTCAGTGGATCAAGCTCTGAGTGCAATCTCCAGGGCCACCAAAGCCTGTGGAGTGTCTGGGTAGGAGCAGGATGTCTGATACTACTTGGGGGTGGAGGAGGAGCCTGGGGTCTGATCTGCACTCTCTCTGCTGGTGGGCTTCCCTGCCAGCGCGGGCATGCCCACCCTCAGCTTTGTCCTGTTCTCAGTGATTCTTAGGCTTTGGAGAAATGGAAGCAAGAGCCACAAGTTCAGGGGAAATGACCACCCTAGTTTTCACATTAGCAGCGGGTTCACATAACATTGATGGTTAATGTGGGGAACGTTCACTCTTCACAGTGCATTATCTTATTTTGTCTTTGGGTGACCAACTTATCCCAATTCACCTGCTATTTAGTCGGGTTGTTTTCTATTTCAGCACTGAAAGTTCCACAATGCAAGCCTTTTAGTCTGAAGCTGTCTTAGTGTGTTTTGCACTATAATTTCAGAATATCTATAACTGGGTAACTTACTAAGAACAGAAATTTATTTCTCACAATCCTGGAGGCTGGGAAGTCCAAAACTGAGGAGCTTCATCTGATGAGGACCTTCCTGCTACGTCATTCTTGGCAGAAGGATGAAGGAGCAGTAGAGCGTGTGGGAGGGAGAGCAAGGGAAAGTCAGCCTAACTAACAACAAACTCATCCCCATGACAAGGAGCTCACTCCCATCACAATAACATTAATCCATCAAGGAGGTCAGAGTCCTCTGAACTGATCACTTCCTTCTTAAGGGTTCCACATCCCAATATTGCATTGGGGATTACATTTCCACTGTTGAGGGACACTTTCAAACTACAGCAGGGGAAAACCCGGAGGCTTGGTCACCCTAATCAACCTGGGAAGTAGGGAACTTGGCACAGAGGATTGAAGAGACTTCCTAAAGACACCCCATCAAGTATTGGAAGCAGGACTTGAACTCACACAGTCTAGCTCCAGGGCCTGTTCTCATACTCAGTATGTGACGTTGCCCAAGCCCGTAAAAGCAGCCTTTGCCAGCAAATGCTTGAGTTTGGTCCAAAAACCAAATGGATGGCAAATAACACTGGTGGCTGTGGAGGAAATAGTAAATTGTGCAATATGAAATTTCCCAAAATTAAAAATGGAAACTTGTACTTTATGCTGACAAAGTGCCAAAGATTGCTTTCTAGACTTGACTGACTGGTTATCGGATTTGGGCCTGACTTTTTTCTTAATATTGGCTGTGTCTTTTATTATGGTGGACATGAGATTGGGGAATATGTACCAGATTGACCTGGTTCCCAGGGAGCTCTAAAGGAGAGAGGTGCAAGGTGGAATTCAGGGTCTCTCTGAAGGAGCTTTGTATCCCTCAGCTCCTCAACCATCCCTATGGAACATCATTTCTCAGCTACCACCTTGTCTAGTCTTTTTTTGCTTCTTTTCTTTTACTTCCTATACAGTTCTGGTCCTTCTGCCTGTTTTTACACTTGGAGGAGCTGTTTTGTAGTGGTGCTTATAACCTACCATATATAGGTGTAAATATTGGATGACCCACTTGGATCCCCACACTCTCTAAGTTGAGGGAGGACTATACAGCTGGCACAAGCTGTAGCACCGTGAAGACCTGCTATCTACATAAGTGACTGCTCTCTGCAGCTTCCTGTTACATCATTTTACTTCTCTGAGCTTCTTTCCTCACTGATAAAACTACTATTTTAACCCCGTAATGGGTGATCATAAACAGTTTGGTGAGATGACAGGTGTGACAGCAACCAGAAAATTCTCTTGAGTATTGTAGGTGCTTAATTAAATCTACTTTTCTCAGTTCCAGTACCCATTTGTAAACTTGATTCGGACCAGAGTTGAGCAGCCAGCCTCCAGCATCGCAAGAAGGGCATAAGCCAGGCAGTTATTAGGGCAGGATGGGAGTGGGAGGTGGGGACATACGGTAGAACAAAGACACAGGCATGTGTAAACACCAAAAGCTTGATGATTTGCTAGAGGTCAAAGAATTACGGAGTTATTTCTACCTTGAGGTTTTAATTTTATTTAATTAGATGTATTTGTTTTTCTGTTGCAATAAGTAGAGACCTGTTCAGGCACTGCAAGAAAGAGATGGGGGAAGTTAGTATAAAAAATATATAGGACTCAGTTTGAAACTGGAATTTCAAAGCTGTTCATAGTCCCAGGGTCCATCTTTGCTCTTCTCCACTCTGCTCTATTCTGCTCACTATTAGCAGATTTGTCCGCTCACTCAGAAAATCCTGATGTCACTCTTAGCCCCACCAGCTGGAGTGCCTGGTAAATCTCCTTGAGTAATATGTCTCTGGATCCATTAGATTACTAGTCTCCCCTTGCCAGGTGGTAAAATCTTAACTCTGCCACATCTCAGAGTGTATGGAGAAGTGGATCTTTTAGCTTTGGTGGTGGTGCTGTCTGCACTGTGGCGCTCCAGCCCTCACTGTGTTTCACGACAGCAGGGCCACACTCTTCCACAGTGGCACCTGGGAACCGGCTCCTCCTTTCTGCCTCCTCTGGTCTAGGTGATTTGGGGATGAGTGCTTCCTATGGCAAGGGATAAGAGCTCTTTGTGTTACAACACTCTTCCTGGGCCAGAGATAATGAAGGAAAGCCTGTGGCTTTCGGATTTTGTCTTGGACTGTACTCCGAACCACTTTTCCCTCTCAATACCACAGCCCTGTGACTTCTTCTAGCCACCCTCTCGGATTTCTTCACTGCTTGTGGGTCTTTCCTCTCAGAAGGTCTGCAGTTGCTCCTTGCAGTATGGCCTCCAGCATTCTTCGCCTCTCCTTCCCCAGATGCTTGTCTAGTTGCACACTCAGCAAAACTGGGGCCATAGCTGGACCTTATTGCTAGGCCCTCTCATATGCTCTGAAAGAACAGGGGATCCCAGAGGCTCCTTCCACCTCACAGGCAAGCCAGTCTGAGTCCAGCCAGGATGCCTCCTCTTTGTGTAGATCTAGAATGTCCTCCAAAACCTCATGTATTCAGAGGTGGGGCTTTCGGAAGGCGGCTGGATCGTGGGGGTGCTGTACGCATCAGCAGATTAATTCACTGATACATTTATGGCTGAGGTTAGGAGGTGGGGTCCAGTTGGAAGAGGGATTCACTGGGGGCAGCCCTTGGAAGGGTGTATCTCTCTCCGTGGGTCCTCTCTTCACTCTCCACTTCCTGGCCATTATTGGCTGAGTACCTTTCCTCTGACAGACCCTTTCACCACGCCCTTCCTGCCTTGGAGCCTGCTGACTATGGACTGCATCCTATAAAAACCGGGAGCCAAATAAACCTCTCCTCCTTTAAGTTGGAGATGTTGGGTATTGTGTCCCACGAAGGGAAAGTTACAAAGACACCTCCCAATGCCCATAATTTGTGTTTCCTAAAAAATCCAGAAATGAATGAGCTGCCCTGTCTCACTGTGTTGCTCTAGCTGACCTCATAGCCCAGCTCATATGATCCTCCTGTGTCACCTTCCTGAGTGGCTGGGGCTGCAGGTTTGTGCCACCACGTTGGGCAAATGAGGCTTTGTTTAAGGCTCTGGCTCTTCTTCTTGGCAGTTCCACACACATCTTTCCAGTGCCAGCCCCTATTGCCGATTTTCTTATTTTCTAGCTCTTCTTTAGTTCAAATTTGTGAGAGAAGAAATCTGATGTCCTAGTTTATCATCCAGCACAGGTTGATGGCCAGGCAGGAGTAGGTGACCTTGGATGATTTGGGGACCCATTCCTGGTCTAAACAACTGTTACCAAGCTGGGGAGGGTGTGCGAGTAAGGAGGTGTCCCAGGGAACAAATCTTGGCCTTTCTCTTCAGGAGAGTGTATGTGGAGGTATTCTTTCTTTAGAGGCACCATTGGTGGGGAAACACAGTGGCTGAGGTCTGAAATACACTTATACTTCACTTGATCTTAGCCAAATTATTTTACTTTTTTCATTCAGGTATGAAAACTAGGGCTATGGAGTAGAAGGATGCTTGGGAGACATTTTGTGTTGTTATCTAAGTCTGCATTTTATAGATTTAAGCACCATCAGATTTCACACAGATGAATAATGATTCACAGCTTCAGACACTGCTGTGTCCTTTGCTACTATCTTTTCCAGGATGACTTCAACTCTCCAACATGCTAACAGGACAAACAGGTCTGTAGGACTGTGACATTTTATGATTAAAAATACATTTATTTAAATGGTTGAGTTGTCTCTATTTGAATGTTGCCTACTGCTTCTGTAATAATCACAGAAGTTTCTCACAAATGTGTTTTAATGGGTAACCCCTGCTATAACTCTAGGAACAGTATAAAACCTCGAATAACATGCCTTGATTTGATATGTGCTAATTGCTTATCAGAAATTACTCAGTTGCAGGCTATCATTGCTGAAATTACGTCCAAAAAGAAAACTGGGCCCTTTTGAAAGGTACATTAATGCCATTAGGCCACTAGTGTCACATTTAGTGTTCTAAAACAGTAATGACAATGCCCTGAGAGAGTCATCACTCATCCAGAGGCATCCTGTGTTCCTAAAGAGGAAGGCATAAGAGAACCTAGCCCCAATTGGGAACAGAAAGCAATGAAATTACTTCAGTCTACTATTATTCAAAAATCATGAATACCAGAGCTATTGATGTTCTCCAGCTGTATGGACATACTCCATCAGATAATCCAAACCTCACTAATTCAAAATTTTGTGGAGTAGTGTGTGTGTGTGTTACATTGTTCCTGCTTTTGATCTCAAATAAATGAGATTGTACTTTGTCTCCAACTCTGTGGTGTGCTAGTGCCATATTTTACACTTGAGAAAAGCTCAGAATGTTTTAGAAATAGTTCCTTTTCGGGTTGAAGTCACCCCTGGGGAACACCAGGAGAATAGCATCTTGCCACATGTGTTTCCCAAAGCTCCAGGGGGAGGGGATGCCTGTGGGTGGGGCACGGTGGGCAGAGAGGACCCAGAGCAAGAACACGCCGAGGGCAGAGAACAGGAGTGGGTGAAATGAAACACTGATCCACAGTGATAAGAAAAGTGTGTTGGTTCATTTCATATTGCCCTCCTGTGCTGCTGTCCTTGTAACCATTTGCTTGTGTGATAGCAGGGCTGGGGGCTCTACCCCTTTTGGTTCCATGTTTCTCTTCCTTGGTCTCATTCTCAAGCAGGTGTTCACTGTGTGTAGGAAAGGTGGTCGCCCGCAGCCGAAGGCTCACATAGTCCCTACTGCTCCATATCTATGGGGAGGAGCAACAGCACCTTGTCCTCCAGAATCCATGCATCAGACCCCCGAGGGTCTTTGCTTGGTACTGAGGGATTACGTGCCCTTGTGTGGATGCATCGGTGAGGAAAGGGAGAGAAACACTTTGGCTGGCCCCTTCCCATCTTGAAAGAAAGAGGGCTGTTAGACAAAGTAGCTAGTGCTCTACAGCAGTGATGGTGAGCCTTTTAGAGATTTCTGTAATAACAAACTGCCTGTTGTGGCATGCATGCCACAGGTTCACCAGCACTGTCTATGGCTTCCTTCAGGAATTTACTCTGGCCAGTCATGTGTCTAGTTGTGATCTGATTGATATTTTTGTGAAAGGCATTCTTTTTAAAAATTTTTATTAGTATGTGTTTGCAGTACATTATGTTTACATTTCTTGTGTGGAATTGGTACATGTACATAATACATCTTAATTCCTTTTTCATCCTCTTCTTATCCCTCCGTCCCCTTCCTTTCATCTCTTGTTCTCCTTCCCGTTTGAACAGGATCTATCTCCCTACTTCCTACTATCTTTTATTTTGTTCCTTGTTTATGTTTTGGGTTTCTCATATAAGAGAAACCATGCAATATTTAAGCTCGTGTGTCTGATTTATTTCACTTAACATTGTGGTCTCAAGATGCATCCATTTTCCTACAGATGACTCAAGTTTATTCTCCTTTATGTCAGAGTCATATTCCAGTGTGTATAAATACAGTATTTTCTTTGTCCATTCAATCTCTCGATGGACATGTGGGCTGCTTCCGAGATTTAGCTTCTATGAGTTGTGGTGCTATAACCATGGATATCCTTGTGTCACTACAGTTTGATGGCACTGTGCTGTATTACAAAGCCACAGTGATGAAGGGCCTCCTTGGGCAGGAGCAGCTTTGTGTGTAGATGGACAGCCCAGCTGAAGCTCCATATTCTGTCCCCATGTTCGACCTCAGGGCCATCCTTTCTGCCTGTTGTTCCCAATGGTCATGAGGTCACGCCACTTCTGTGGAACTTTCCCCTAAAGTGTGCTGGCGTGTATGTGTGTGGCAGAAAATCCTGCATGCCAGACGTAGATGTTTGCACTTGATTTCTTCAGCAACAGGGAAACATTGATAATTTTTTAGCATGAGTATGAAGTGACTGGATTTTTCCCTAAGGGGAAATCAGTCTGGAAGTAGAGTGCAGAATGGATTGAGGGAGCTGAGGTGGGTGGCAAGAGAAGGTTCAGGAGACTCCAACAGTGCCGGGGCGGTTTGGGGCATGAATGAAGGGGGAGAGCAGAAGGAGAACGGAATGGAATTGATGACTGTCCTGGAGGGAGAGTCATTCGGATCTTGGAAGATGATCTGATATTGTGGTGAAATGGAGAGGGAGGTAGATTTTTTTAAAGACTCTCCAGTTTTAGAATTGCTCAAGAAGACAAAGCAGATGATCGCACTTGATGCACAGCAGGCCATTTACAATGTAGATCTGAACTCAGAGGGAGGGTGGAGCTGAAGAAGATATAACTGTGAATAGAGTTATAGCCGAAATAATGAGAATACTGAGATTCTGTTCAAGTACTGCAGAGAAGAAAGGGACAAGCAACCGACTCTTGGTCACTCATTCTAGAAACCTGGGAGTTATATCTCATTCTTTCCTCATCTCACAACCCTACAGTCCGTCTTTCAGCCAGACCTGACAATCCTACCTTCCAATTTTACTTTGAAGCTCCTACTACTCCCTATTTTCACTGTCTTCACTTTAGTCCAGCTTGAGGGCTGTCTTTCTGGACTGGTGCAAGCACAAAGCCCCCTAAACAGCCTGCCTTCCAGTCTTGCTACCTCCGACCCATCCTCACATGACGATGGGAAGATTTTCTTCAATGTTAATTGTATCGCTTATTCCTCTTCAAAACCCCTTTAAGGATCCCACACTGAGGTTAGACTAGAATTCCAGCAATATGCATGGTCTAGGCCTTGCACATCCTGACTCTTGTCTGCCACTCAAGCTTATGTCATGGTCTCTGTCACTCATCACATTCCAATCACATTCATCTTTTAAATTCACAACTCTGTCGAACTTGCTACCTTTTCTGATTTGAACACCCTCATGGCCATAGCTTTACTACTTTTTCTTACTTCCCACCTGTCTAGTGCAGGCTTCTGTTCTTCATTCTCCCAGCCCTCCCAATAACAGAGTGCTTTTAATTCCTTGAAGAACAGACTACTTCTTGAACTCCCCACCTTCCTACCTTAGCATGGCCACAAGGAGCCGGGCAGGAACAGGGTGGCTATTCAGACACCTTCCCTGGGCTCATGCAATGTTCATAGAAATCACCATACTTTCCTTCTTTAGATGTGTTCCAATTTCCAAGAACATAATAGCAAAAAACAAACGTATTTTAAAAAGTAAGGTGTATAGGATGCCTCACCTGACAAAAAGATTCATGGGAGATTTCTTAAAATACTGTTTTTTTCCTAACATATTCAAAGCATGTAATTTTATTTTCCACCACTCAGTTCACACAGGTGGTCAAGGGTACACCAATTGCAGAAGATGAAGGCTGTTTGTATTTTTCTTGTGTTGTGATAGTGAAATTGAGGCACAAAAGTTTGTTGGGGTGACAAAGACTATCAATAACAGAGTACAGCTAGAAACCAGAAAATCATTAGCATCGACTCTGCTCAAATCAAAGATTAATTCTGTTTTCCCAATAATTTCCTCTTTAAAATAGAGACAAAGCTCCTGCCATTCTTTTCCAGTACCCAGAATGAACCAGAGCATAAAAACTTGATTTTTCCTGGGTAGGGAATTCCCACATACTGGTTATTTCTTTCCTCAGTCTTTCTCAGTCAAACCTAACGGTTGTGTCATGTGGCCTGCGCACAGGCTATTTTTGATGATGTGTTTGTGTTTTATCCAGTGAGCAACCAGGCAGAGAAGCAGTCTGGGACGTTGACTTACATTTTTGTGTGATTTAGAAAAGTGAATAACAAGTTCACTTTTTTTTAAATAAAAAAGGAAATGAAATTAAAAACAAGACTTCAATTTAATCCCAAGGCCTTGAAATGGTAAGCTTGCCCCTTGTGAATTTGTTTCCAGTTCAGCAAATTGCAGCTATCAAAGCAGCAGGGCAAATGAAGGAGGGTTATCACTCTGCCTCTGATCTACCTTGCCTTGGTAGGTTTCAGCTGGGCACCATAGTGTTATAAAGGGTTTTTATGTTAACAGATTTCTGTTTATATTAACATAGCTTTTTGTAGATATAAATCTATTTGATGCTAACCAAACAGCATATGATTACCCCAGAGGTAATTTATAGGGAACCCCCTCACTTAGGTATTTAAATAAGCACACATAAATAACATTGTGCTCGAGATCCAAGCCCTGTTTAAACACAACTTCATCGTCACATTTTGATTTGGGTGGAAAGAGTTAAAGCTAGTGCTTGCTCAAAAGCATTTTCACATGAGAACTGTCCGGCCAGTGTGACGGCTCTTGTCACCTTGTCTGTCCTCCTGAGTGTACCAGGAGAAGGGCGATAAATTCTACTTAGGCAACCATTGTAAGAGGAAATTGAAGGCCATGTAAATCCAGGGTTTATATTAACTGCTAAGAGTTTACGCATCATCAGTCAGGACCCACTTACAAGCCCTTTAAGTTATATCTTCCACGTTATATTAAAAATCTAGAAGGAGTGCCAAATCATACATTTTTAGCATGCAGAAATGATTTATTGGTCCTAAAATAATGACTTTTGTTTGTTTGGTCAGTTTTTTCCTTTTTTTTTTTGGCACTGAAGACTGAACCCAGGGGCTCGTACATGCTAAGCAAGCAGTTTACCACTAAGTTACATCCTGTGCCCTTTTTATTTTCCAGACAGGGTCTCAGTTAATGGCTCAGGCTGACCTTGCACTTGTGACCCTCTTGCCTGAGCCTGTGAGTAGCTGAGATTATAGATGTGCTCCATCATGCCCAGCTGCCTAAAAATGGTCTTAATGCTACCAAGGCAAAATAAAATAATTTTTTTTACCAGAACATTCTATCTTGTCTCTATGCCAATGTTGACTAATACCAAATGGAAACACAATTTTTCCTCAAAACTTTTACATCTTGTGACAGGAACAACAATAATAATTGTTACTTAAGCTAGACATTGGACCAGTGTCTCAATATCTTATGTGCTTAATCTTCACAACAGCCCTACAAGATAGGTCTCATCGGCTCCCTTTTACAGGTGAATAAATTAGGGCTCAGATGAATTAATATCCCCGATGACCTTTGAGTGGCCAGTTCAGCACTCAAATCCTGGCATCTATGGTTGCATAATACTTCCCTTGAAAGTGGAGTTCCAGTCCTACAGGAGAAATTACATTGCTTCATAGCACAGATTGTGTCTATATTGGTCTTCCTTTAAAAGGAGACTAATAATATTTGTGAGCTCTGACTTTAACCTAAAACTGGTCACATTACACGGTCACGTCATCTTACTGACACTAAGTTATACTTAACTCCAACCTGGCTCCTCCTTTTTACTTAATGCAATTTTATTCATTATAGTTCAGAGACTGGTTCTATCCTTTTCCTTTTTCCTTCCTTGGTTTTTCTAACATGTCACGGACAAAAACTGGAGCAGCTTTACATCCATGAAAGATTATATGCACACTGGATTATAAGCCTAATGAATTATTAGCCAAGCTTTTAACTAAAATACAACATAGTAACTATAAAGGACATAAATCATAAGTTTACAGCTCAAACAATTTTCTCAAAGTGAACTTGTCCATACAACTTGCACCTAGATCAAGGAATAGACTAATACCAATGATAATTTAAATGTCAAATGGAATACAGTATTCTGATTTGTTTTTATTGGTACTGGGGTTTGAACCAGAGCTTCACACTGAGTTTCGTCCCCAGCTGTTCGGTTATTTTTAATTTTGAGACAGGGTCTCACCAAACTGCTAAATTGCCCAGGCTGGGTTCAAACTTGTAAAAATCCTATTCTGATTTTTGAATACCTGTAGTTTATTTAATCTCATGATGTGTTTAAAGTGAACCTTTGTTGAACAATGTAAGCACCAAGATATGAACATTTCTGTCATCCAAAGCCCACGTCTAAACATCCTACAATCCTTGGGCTATTTTCTCCTGGTTATTGGATTCAAAACGTTCTTTTCATAATAACCATCCAGTAAGGACATTTCTATCTTGAGTTTTCAAACTGCTTGTCCTCAAGTAGTGCCTCTATGAGGACATCTTGATTTGGCCCATCAGTGGTCCAGGCTATACCTACGGGATAACAAAAGTCCCAGACACAATCTGCTGGCTTTGTTCCTCGATTTGCCAATGCAGGGAATATTGACTTTTGGATATGTTCTATTAAATATTCTACTAAATATATATACAATATATTACAATATATATTTAATAGAATAAATATATATTAATATTCTATTAAATATATATTATATATTAATTCTATTAATATTCTATTAAATATATAGAACAAAATTGTTTTAGTTTTGTCTCCACGCTCTTTTGTTTGCTTTCATGTCACCAGTGGAAGATGCTGCTAGTCCATGTACCAAAGCAAGCATGGCTTGTGTCAGAGAATGAGGCTTCCGGTGCTCCTGGGAAAGTGTGTGTATCTCAGAGTCAGGCTCTGCACGTAAAGTGAGTCTGTTGTGTTTCAGAGATGGGGGACATAGGCTGGTACAGACGGTGCAGAATGACACAAAGGTGTGGGAAAATTTTGATGGATCCTGGATTGAAGGTTAACATAACAAGGCGAAAGGGGTAAGTAGATGAGTTTGAGTGAAGTATTTTAGAACAAAACTTGCCCCAGTCGTATAGTTTAGTGTTGGATGATCTCAACCAAGACTTACTGTCTTGCACCAAATAATTTCGTTTATTAGATAATTCTAAGACTTCAAGTTTTGTACATAGATTGTAACATTACAATGGCTCTCAAATGTGGCTGCATTAGAATCTCCTGGGGACTGAGAAAAAAATGCAGATGCTGCACAACAGTCTAAGCTACTGACAGAATCTATAAGATTGCAACCCAGGCGTCTGTTTTTAGAAATCTCCCCTCATGATTTTCACACTTTCCGAAGTCTGAGAATTGCTTCAATATCAGGATGACATGCCATATATAATTATGGGAAGGTAAAACTATAGGATCATGGAATATTAGGGTTCAAAAGAAATTTAGAAATCATTTTTTTTCATGGTAAGAGCCCGAGACCAGTGGATAAGAGATTTGGGCTCTGCCACCCATTAATACCGTCAGGGAGCCAGAATTAGAAGGAAGTGCTCTGATGCCATGTATTTTTTATTGCACTAGACAAGACTCTCATCCTCCACCTGTAATTTAAAACCTTATTATATTGTGTCTAGCTATCCTTTTTGCCCTATAATTCTTTTATTCAGAAAACAAACATTTATAAAATTTAGACACAAAGAAAGTAAGTTACTATTTTAATGTTTGGGGGTTTTTTGTTTTGTTCATAGATTAGTTTTACATAGTTCTAATTTATAAGTAATTTTAATTTCTGCTTAGAATTTTTTTACTTATACTATGGTAAGTTTGGTTTTACAGTAAGAATAGCTCTTACTGAAAGTAGTTTTGTGTTGAAACCAGTTTATCAGTGTTGTAAAAGCTGCAGTGGTTGCTAAGAGAAACTGATAGTTTGTTCCCATAGGAACCATTGTTTTAAAATAAGAAATATAGAATCTTTAGTTTCAAAGGATAAAAACTTAAGTTGGAGATGGCAATTCGTTTACTCTTTCTGGAAAAATGTGAAAATTACAGTCTCCAGATTGGAAAAATCTGGTTATGTGGTTGCAGTCTCTCAAATGGGTGAAAAAGTTCTAGGTGACTTTTTTCTTTTTTTATTTAACAGTGCTGGGAATGGACATAGGGCCTCCCACATGCCAAACAAGTGCTTCACCACTGATCTACCACCCGGCCTTCAAGATGACAAGCTTATTTTTCTGTCTGCTTCGCTTGTGTTAATGGTAATGTTTAGTGATGCTTAGTAGGACCGCGAGAGGAGATGAAACTAACTTGACTTACAGCAGAGTTGTTAGGCAAGGCAAACCTACACCTTTCACTGGATAATACCTAAGTTGCTGGTTTTCTTATTGGAGAGGGGGAAAAAAAAAAAGAAGAGATTTTTTACTGCAAGTTGCATAGAACATTTGAATACCAGCATAACTTTTCCACATCATGTATTGACTCTTGTCTTTAAGTTAAATGATTTGGAGTGAGTGGAAAAAAAAAACTGCTTATTTATGATCAGAAGCCAAGAATCAGAACCAGTCATAACCGATCACAATGGTAGTTACAAACTCAGTGGCAGATTGGCAACAATTCCCAGGTGGGCACTATTCCCCGAGTGCACTTGGAGTAGCAAGCATTTATAATAAGGTCCACTACTGGTGGGACTGACTCCTTGCTGGACCTTTCCTGTTTGACTTCGCTGCTCCTCTGCGGGCAGTCCCCACTTCTCACAGAAATCCAAGTCACCATTACAGAGCCTGCTTTTGAGAAAACACACACTCAGACATGTATTGAGAAGTCCCAAGAAAGATTACGAAAATAAAATCTACTCAATGGTATTTCCAAAAGGGTTGGAATTATCCCTGGAGCAAATGCATACAAACATACTCCCACGGTTGTTTTTTCAGTTTGTACTTGTGAAGGATGCTATCGCAATCCTTTCCTCATAGGAGTTAAAGACTCACTACCCCCAGCTGTTGGGAGCGCTGTTGGCAGACAGCCCTCAGCTGGCACCACCCCTTCAGGAGTAGATGTGCCTGAAGAAAGCTGCTTCCCTCCAGGTCACGCCTCCTTCCCAGGGTGGCCCCATGCAATGACAGATCCAAGTGGGTCCCTGAAAGCGCAACCTCTTCAACTCATACAGCTCCAAAGCGTCTTTCCATCTTCAGAGCACCCCGTGAAGTCAGTCAGACATTCCACGGAGACTGCGCTGAGGTTTGGCTTCCCGATCTGCCCTGGCATGGTCCTCTCCTATGCTCTGGTGGTGCCTCAGGAGCCTCCCTAGGAACCTGATGCAAGCCTATCTCCGTTTCTGAGTGTGTACTTAATTGAGCAGTGTTGTGCACTAGACACTATTCTGAGTGGAAAGAGATTGAATGGAGACCCACTGAACCTCCTAATCTTACATTTTGTTGGGAAGAAATTCACATTCTAGAGCAAGGATTTCCACACGTATTTTGTAAAGGTCCGGATAGTAAATTTTTTAGACTTTGTGGGCTATATGGTTATCAGCCACAACTACTGAACTCTGCTGCTATCACACAAAAGCAGCCTTAGAAATGTCTAAATAAATGAACATGGCTGTATTTCAATAAAACTAAAAAATAAGATGGGTGTTGGGAAGAAACAAAGAAACACATAATTAAACAAGAAAGCATCGAATAGTGATAAGTGATAAAAGAAATAAATCAGGGAGATATAAATACCATTATTTATTTTTAAACTCAAGTTATGCATAAGTAATATATTCATATAATTCAAAAACCAAAAGGATTGAAAATTATTCTTTTAGATGTATATGTCCTGGCTCACTCTGATCTCCAATAGCATAATTTTATTTTATAATTTTGTGTTTCTTTTCAGTTTCTTAATGCAAATATAAACATATTATGAATCTGTATCCTCATCCCTCCTTATCTTTTATGCAAAAATTAGCTTACAGTGTATACCATTTGGTACCTTACTATTATCTCAGTATGTCCCAAGGATATTTCTATATTATTATACAGGGATCATGCCTGTTTGTTTGTATATAGTTGAGTACTATTCCTAATATATGCATTATAATTTGTGTAATCAATTCTCTATGTATTAGGCAAGAGTTCTTCAGATAAATTAAATCAATAAGATGAAAATATACATGGGAAGAGATTTATTACAAGGAATTGGCTCCTATAATTGGGGAGGGTGAGAAGTTCCAAGATCTGCTAATCAAATCAGTGAGCTGAAAACTAAGGAGAGTCAATAGTGTAATTCTAATCTGGAGGCCAGCAGGATTGAGACCCAGGAAGAACCAATGATTTATTTCAAATCAGCAGGCAGAAAAAAACCAATGTCCCAGTTCGAAGGCCATTAGGCTGGAGAAATTCTTTCTTACTTGGAGGACTTTGGCGCTGTTCATGCCTTAACTGATTGGATGAGGCTCACCCACACTAGGGAGGGAAATCTGTTTTATTTAGTTGACATATTCACTGTTAATCACATACAAAAACACCCAGAACAATGTTTGATTAAGTATCTGGACACCTCATGGCCTATTCAAGTTGACACATAAAATTAAACTTTACACCTATTATTTGCACTTGGATGGTTTTCAAACTGTTGCTATTACAAATATTACTACAACAAATAAGTTTGTATGTACATCATTTCATAAGCGTGTGAGCATGTCCATTTGCAGGATAAATTCCCAGAAAAGGGTTGCTGGGTCAAAACAAATGTCTTTGATAGGGATTGTCCTATTTCTTTTCTTTTTTCTTTTTGTTTCCTTTTTTTAAATGACTATATGTTTGCAATACATAATAATTACATTCACCTTGGGGAACTGGCACACATACACCTCACATCTTAATCATTTTTACTTCCCCTTTCTCTCTCTTCCCTTCCATCTCTCCCTATCCCCAGATCCCTTTTCTACCTATTTCCATCCATGAAATTTATTTTAATTTGCAGTCCCACAAGCACACATAGGTGATTTCCCTGTAGCTTTGCCAAAAATTATATTATCAAACTTTATTTCTTTGATAACTTGGTAAGTGAGAAATGGTATAATGTAGTTTAACTTGAATTACTCTTTTTTTTTTTTTTTTTTTTTTTTTTTTTTTTTTTTTTTTTTTTTTTTTTTTTTTTTTTTTGTGGTGCCGGGGATGGAACTCAGGCCCTTGTGCTTGCAAGGCAAGCACTCTAATCACTGAGCTAAATCCCCAGCCCCCTGAATTACTCTTTTCATAAGTAATGTTATACATCTTTTATGTTTTAAGTCTATTTGTATTTCTTTCTCTGCCTGTTGTTTCACCTCTTTTGTTCAGTTTCTATTAAGCTGTTGAATTTTTCTCAAAATCTCTGACTTTAAACATTAAAGAGGTTGACGCTTCCCAGTATAGGTCATAAATAATTTTTTAGTTTGTCATTCATATTTTGTGCTTATGTTGTTTTTGTATTAGTTGGTAAGAGGCTTTTCTATTATGGCTTCTGGCTTTTGAGGCAGGATTCAAAAGGCCTTTAAGGGGCACAATCTACATGGTGCTCCAGGGATATAGTGCGCTCCAGCCTCTTGTGCCAGGGAAATGTAAATGGAAGAGGCACTGACCACATTGAAGTAGATACATCAGAATGGGTATATAGTGGAACCCAAATGAGGACGGAAACTAAAAGTAGAGTTGGACCCAAAGTAAACACTAAAAGTGAGGAAAAACAAACACTATCAGAGAATCACACATATAAAAGGAATTATATTGATTCTGGACTTGAAAAATATAATGTATGATTTGTTATAATTCCTCTATCTGAACTAGGAATGTATAGACTTAATATAAGTTTTGATAAATACAACTTGACTAATTTAAAATTGATTTAAAAATCTTGCTGTTTCATCTTTATAAATTGAAAAGCAGATTTGCTTATATGGGTAGCCTTTTATGGTACTTGAATAGTGGTCTGACTACTTTTAGAGATGAATAATGGATTAAAAGTACACTTTGCAGCTTACATTAGTTACTTTTGTAATGCAAAATAGAAGCATGATAATGTACTATTCAGCATGCTTTAATATGATTTATACATACACTACACAGCATAAGTAATTCATTATGCCCTTCACAGTACATTTCCTGGGCCCAGAAGCTCATGTTTACTAGTATTTCATCTCATAATCAGGCTGTCTAATGGAGGGAGTCTGGAACTATGAGTGACGATTCTGCAATTTCACTTGCCCCTGACTTATTCAATGACCTTAGGCAAATACTTTTCTGGATGTGGGGATGGAAGCTTGTAAAAATGGATGGGAAACATTTTATAGATCCAGTCTAGAAGAAGGGATTGTAGACTAATTATTTCAGGGTTGTAATGACTTTGAAGTCTGGAACTAAACAGCCATCACAGTGCAATAGTTGTTATTCCAAAGACTTTTCTACTTCGGAAGAGACAGTCTATGGTGGTCATTTATGTATAGCCACAGTTCTTGTCAGCGTATCTGAGAAGAAATCCTCTAATGTTTTCTAAACAGCACCTTGTCACATACACTACTGTGTAGTTCTGTTTTCAAAGTGTGGCGTTACTGAAAATTGGAAGCGATGGCCTTAGAAATCAGCTGCCCTTAAATTTCATTTCATATTTAGAATTAGCAGATTTCATTGATGCTTATGAGTTGGAAGTGTGTGTGTTGGTGGAGGGATTCTAAGAAGTAGACATGCCCTAACTTTTGTAGGGCCTAATACGATGGAGGTCCACCTAACATATGCTTAAATATTTAAATGGTATAGATCAAGCTAATAGACTGCTAAATAAAATATGTTTTATCCTCTTACTTTGACAAATATGTCTTCATAATAACCTACAGGTTTTATGACCAGGTTTGAGTTTTAGGTTTTGAACTTGAAGGTCCCTGAAAATTTAATAAAAAGCACATTTCTCTTCTCCTTTTCTGATGCCAGTTACAACAGTGACCAATGATGGTCCAGACCAGAATTCGAACATACATACACTTACGTGGGGTTTTGAATTCTGTATGTATTTGTGATATGCAAGTCATATTTTTTTACTAATATTTTTGATAATGCTGATGACTGTCTAAGAAAATGTATCTGTTAGGATAACGGAAACCTCTAAAATAGTGAGATTTGTGCCTGTAATAAATGCTTTGACACAATTTGATTTCTTGACGATCTACATTTTGACCTGGTCTATTTAAACTCTGCTGGGAATGTAATTTTCACATCAAACTTCCATGGTAAATTGTAGGATGAGTAAAATATGCAGGTTTTGCACACTGACTTATTTTTTTTTGCTTGACACATAACCTGTTATTTTAGATCCGAAAGCATCTTATTGGTCCAGTAGATCTAATAATGGGAATGGTACAATAGAAAAATTTATATCCTTAGAGAATGCACCTTAAGAAGTTTATTTTATAGCTGATATTTTTATTTTTGCTTGGGTGTAGGATTCTTGTTTGTCGAGAGACTCCACTTTCTTTGTTAAAACGTAAAATGCATATTGGGCAAATGCTCCCAGGCAATTTGCATAAAAAGTGATGACAAAGAGCAATTAGTACTTCATTATTATGCAGTGAAATGCTACTTTGCTCAAAAGTGACTGTAGTCCCGCCACCATATAAATCTGCTATAGCATTGTTCTAAAAATAGTTCTTAAGAACCCTCTGTTTGTAAATCAGTGTCTTTGACTTTCTACTAGCAATCCTGGGGAAAAAAATCCAAGCACTAATAAAGTTATTACCCCAGATCTTTTAATGAATAACAAGCACCAGAATTCTGTTAGATAAGACAAGTCAGAAGATTTTAGTGTCTCATCAAATTAGATCCATATCTTATTTTACCTCTTGGGATTAGCTTTGAAAGCAGATTCTTGGATACACATTGATAGCAACATCCTCCTCTTCCTGCCACACACACTCTCACATGCACATTTAGAAAGAAGGTCATGCCACACACGGCTACACTGCAGAGAACAAACAGTCCCAAGGTACGCCTAGTTAGAAAGGCTTGATTTTTGAGTACTGATATCATTACCATGAAATTCCTTTAGGGCAAAAAAAAAAAAAAGAAAAAAAAAGAAATTCGCATCAAAGAAACTGTGTGGGGAGGTGGATTTGGAAATGTTTGTCTCATCATCACCTGTGTTACTAGGCACTTCCTGTCTTTAATTTGCTAGGAAATGCTCCCTTTTTTGTTGTTTCTCTTGTTGAAACAAAGTATCTAGAACTTTACAAGGCAAAATGTGCCAGCAGAGTGTGTGTGTGTGTGTGTGTGTGTGTGTGTGCGTGCACACGTGTGTGATAACCAAGTAATTGGATACTGGCAGGTCAAGAAGGAAAACATGGGAAATTACCAAACTTTTGGAAATAACCTCATAAGGCTGGAGATGGATATTGATTACAGTATTTTTCTTTGGGCATCCCCAAAAGCAGGCTTCATGGGGAGGATAAGGGTGGTGTGGAGATGGGAGTTCGGTAAATACTGTTTGTTCTTGGTTCTCCCCCACCTGAGTCTCTGTGGGCGAGAACAGATCTATGCAGTGCCTGTGACCATCCCTCCCACCCTGGCAAGACTCCACAATAGCTGGCCCAAACCAGCTTTGCCAGCATCCTGGGGTTTCTCCATCTGAGGAGTCTGGGTCAGTCCAGTACTGGGGACTTGTGTGAACTGCAACACAGGCTCAGAGGTTCAGGGCTTTGTGTCAGATCTTTGAGAATGCAAGGGTGGGGAAAGACTGTTAGGCACATGGATTTATAAGCATAAGTGGCTTGTGTAGCTAAATGCCCTTCACCCAGCTCGACTTTTATTTGGTCTCCATTTTTCCTGTTTTCCTTAGGCCACCTGTGAAGACTGTGAGGTCACAAAGCCCATAGCATTTCAGGGATGCGTTGCCTAACCTGGAGATAATGTAAGATCATTTTGTACACCACAGATTCATTATTCATACAATTTTGCCATTAATTTTTAATGCATCCAAGTTCCTACTTATTTCACACACGATGCAATTGGCCAGACATCTTCATAAAGCTACGAAAAGTGGCTCCGAAGGACCCTTCTAGAGCATTCCAATCTGCCGAGCAGCTAATGAGCAGTACTCTCTTAACCTGGAGCAGGACCCCTTTCTGCGCCCCCACCCCTCAGGGCCTCCACAGTTTGGAAGGGAAGCCCCTGGCCTACAGTACTATTTGGGTGGGGTGTCCAAACCAGATCTTGTTTCTCCTCAGGGCACTATCCTACTTTTACACCATACTCTTAAGAGTTTGGCCAGATGTCCAGAGAAGCTCCTGGAGCTCCTATTTAAGGGATTGTGCTAAGGCCAAGGTGGAGCCTGGCTCAAGACAGCAGCTTGATGAGTCTGGTGATGCTGGTGGAGCTTTTGAAGAGGAAATGAGTGAAGAGATATTTTAATGTAATGCCAGTGCTGGTAAAAATGATGGCTCACAGGTAGCTCTGTCATTCTGAGGGCTTTACACATATGGCCTTGTTCAGTCCTCTCACCAACCCTTTGTTATTCACTTTCTCCCGCCGGGAAGACTAATCAGAACAAAGGCTGACTACCTAGATGAAGTCAAATACTAACATTATTGACAAATTTGGTAGAAGAGCTGGAGAAGTGAGAGGGATTACAAGTATGTTCGTGGTTATGAGACTGGGGGACAAGGAACACAATTTGGATGATTTTATGGTTTACTTGCTTTTTTGTTTTTTCGTTGGTGGCAGCAGTGGGAGGTTGTTGTAAGAGTGTCTAATTAGCTGTGACTGAGTCACCTCAGTGGAACTGTGCTGGAGACACTTGGGAATACCACCCTAGAGATCAGAGGAGAGGTTGGGTGAGCTGTTATGGAGTTGGGAATTATGAAGGGGATAAGAGGTGCTGTTGTGTGAGTTATGTGAGTATGAAGCCTTCAGACCTCCAGGAGAGTGTTATGTGAGTGTGCAAGCCTTCTAACCTTCAGGAGAATTTAAGAGACTCGGGAATCTGCTTGGGAAGGAGAACTCCTCGGGCCAGACTCCAGCATCAATTCAGCAACTAAATTCCCCAGCCACTTTTGAAGAGCTGTTCTATTATATAGTTGGGTCAGCAGCTCAGCTCCATATTTTCATCTACTAGAATGTTCAGATCAATACTCTGAGTCCTCATGATTTACTGAACCTGAATTTCTCTAACTGCTCCATTAACTCTTTGGAAAGGTTTCTTCCTCTGTTAGCACTGGATCATGATTTTCCATAAAATTTGCCCTTGAGCAAGCAATTCTCTCATCGGTCTCACTAAGAAATTGTCTGATTTCCCCCCCAACCTCTCCATCCTTCCTCACTTTCTTAAGAGCTCTGTTTCATGAACCTGCATTTTGCTTGCTAATTAGTGCTTTTGAATAAACACTTGGTACTGGGGTTGGGATCTATGGGGGTTTTGCTCATGCTAGCGTGTGAGTTCCTAATCCTTTATGTCAGTTAATATTTTCCCAACTTGGTTATTAAATTTAGGATCTTACTGTTCTTCTGGGCAGGGGAGCTATTTTGGCTGGAAGAATGTGGAAGAGTCCCTGCGTGCTCCGTCCTGTGCTCATGTTCATGATGTTGCTCTCCTATATACTGGGCACAGAGGGGCCTGATGCCAGGCAGCCTGTTTGGAAAGGTGAATTCCCTCATAATGTGACCTTCGTTCCAGGAAAGAATTTCTGCTTCTGATCTTCAGCTTCAGCACCCTGAAAAAGCATTTGTCAAGCACCTAATGGCCCAGAGTGCTGCAGTGAGCACTCCACAGAGTTTCACAGCCGGAGTGGGGCAGAGTGGGACACAACAAGGCCTGGGTGTGAGAGAAAGTTGCTATGGCAGTAGCTTTTGTCCAGAGTCCTGAAATTTGATAGAAAAATGAATGTCTTTAAAGGTACCCTCAGTGATGCTGAGATACCTGAGTTGGAAGGCGAGGGGCGGGTAGGGCAGCAGCGTGGAGACAACAGCACAGCGGCAGTGGTGACAGTACAGACACCCCATCGCAGAGAACAAGAGCATGACAGTTAATTTTCATGTTAACTTGGCTGGGCCACAGGATGCCTAGGAAACTGGTATTTCTGAGTATGTCTGTAAGGTGATTTCCAGAAGAGGTTAGCATTTTAATCTGGAAACCGAGTAAAGCAGACCACCCTTCTCAAGTAGGGTGGGCAGCAGGTAATCCACCTGCTGCGCCTGGATAGAACTCAGCGTCTCTCTGTCGCTCTCCTGTTTCTTTGAAAGCCTTGACTAATACGGAAGTAAGCTATTTTCTGAAATTGTGGAAGGTATGACTTTCCTGAGAGGAAACAGGAACACCATCAAGTGACATAATCTCCAATAACCTGTCAGGGAGGAAACAAATGGGGAAATTTCTGAAGGTCACAGCATTTGGATGTGTCAGCATAAAATTTTTCCTGTTAGGAGCCAATAATTCAGGTTGGAATGATACAAAATGTAATAAATAAGGGCAGAATGTATAACCACATAGAGAAAAACCAGAGAGTTCTTGATCTTTGCTTGCTAATGGTGGTACCGGAGCAGATGCTTCGGCTTTTTGAATTTCTAACCTGAGTTCTCTCAGTGTGTGGTTTCTCTGACGTCTGTATTCTTTTCCGTACTTTGGCCACAGGAGGGAAGTTTTAAAAGCCCTTTAGTTGTTACTGGGAATCAGATTTCTGAGTTGAGCAACCCTAAGATAATTTGAATATTGTGATAGGAAACATTCCCCAAGCAACAGTTTAGGGAATTATCACTATTCAGTGTCCGATGACAGCTTCCAAGACCCAAAACTCTCCTCTGAGGGTTGAGAGTTCCACTGGGGCTCCCAGGGATTTCTGATATTCAACTCCAGTCACCTGGGAAAGCCTGCAAAGGTCATGCCTCATCTGGGATTTCAGAAGTTGTAGTTCCTGTTCAGCCGTGCAGCAGACATCTACAACATCTACAAACTTCATTGGTTGGCTTGTTCTTCCCAAACATGAAGTTTGGAGAAGCAGAGGTGTGTGTGTGTGTGTGTGTGTGTGTGTGTGTGTGTGTGTGTGTGTTACAGGGGATTGAACTGAGGGCCTTTACACTGTGCTACGTTTCCAGCTCCTCTTTTAACTCTGTGTTTTGCATTTTGGAACAGATTCTCACTGAATCCCTAAGTTGCCCAGGCCGGGCTTGAACTTCACGATCCTCCGACCTCAGCCTCCTAGAGTGCTGGGATTACGGGTGTGCACTACCACTCCTGGTCTGACAACTTTTGTATTCTTTTTTGAATTTAAAAATTTGGTCAATATTTTTGCACTTTAAATTTTTCCATGTATTGAATAGTATAATGTTTATCACACCAGCTATCAGTTTGAGCATGTGACTTACCCAGCGATAGCTCTAGACAATAAATACTGTACTATCGATGGCACTAGTAAGTTATCAACTAAACAAGAAATTCTGTGAAGCAGAATCATCCTATCCAGGAATTACAGGGAAAGGCAAAAATGGATGCTATCAGTTCTTTTTAGTTGGAGATATGTAGAATGTGATCTGCTAATATACTACTTGCCTAGAAATAGTAGGGAATATCACAATGATTTTGTAGCATCTACTAAATCCTTTTCTCCGAATCTCCTCTCACTCTCCTCTCACTGTTTTTTCAGTTCTGGAGATTCACTCCAGGATCTCACTGCAATCTAGGCAGTCTCTGCCACTAACTGCATACTTTCATTAGCTTGGATGTTATGTTTTTGATGCCTATGAGTGCAATAGAGAATGTGATCTCATTTATAACTGGAGAACGATTAAGCGATGGACTTTGTGCTGTCATTAAAAAGAAATGTCATAAGTTAGCTACGTAAGTAGTAGCAATTATAAATTTCTGTTTGTGCTCTAAAATCGTATGTAATACTACTAGCGTGCATATGATATTTACATGCCAGGCATTTTTTTAAACTGAATTAATTCAAAAAAATAGCATAGAAATAATAGTACTTGCTTTTTTTCATATGTCAGGCATCGCTTTTATATTGATCATTTCTACCAGTAACCCTGAGTAAATATTCCTATTTTACAGATGGGACAGCTGAGGTGTGGAGAGGTGCTAAGTGGCAGAGGTGTAACTTGAAGCTGGGTACTCCAGCTCAAGAATCTGTGCTATCATTGGGTGGGAAACTGGCAAGAATCTAGACCAACAAGTACAGGCAGTGACTAGTTTAATACTCAGGCATAAAATGAATGGTTATGTCTATCAATTTTGTGCATCAACAGTATGACCATGATAACTTGGAAAGGACGGGGGACATCTAAAGCATTTGTTACAGTAACTTTAAAAGATATGAAAACCCCATAAAGGGACAGGAACAATGGTTGTTTATAATCTACCAAACCACTAATGTAACACAGTGTACACCCCTTCCCCATGGTTAAAGATAAAAATCTTTCCAAAGGGACAGAGAAGAACTGAGCAGCCAGGAAAAGTATAAATGGCCATCTTCTTAGATGATATTAACCTGGATACCCTGTCCATTAAAGGTGAACTAAAACCACAGAATACGATCTTGAATTAACCAGGAAGTTAACAGTATTTCTTTTTAATCTGATGCACGTGTGAGCCAAGGCAATCAGCAAGTAGGGACAAAGAAACATCAGAGAAGCCATTAGAGATGCCACTTTAGAATTTCACTTAGTGAGAGAGGATACCTTTCTTAGTACTTATAAAAATACATAGTTTTGATAAAAATCATGGCAAAATTTTTGCAACGTATTTCAGCAAATTTTATTAAAAATGTTACAGGGAATGAATATCTGTGAAATTTAAAGAAAACCTAGAAGGACTTTAATCCTTCAAAATTGTGTGTAGATGGGTTTTAGCACATCCTATTGTTTAACAAGGGAATCTCAAGTTTTCTAGATGTTATATTTGATCTTTTAATTCTCCAAGTTATTTCTGGTAATACTCTTTAATTTTCAGTTCAATGGCCATGAGCCTTTTTGAAGTAATACTGTCAACTCTCAGGTGTATATACTAAAGGAGACGGTAAGCTTGCAAAACAAGATTAATTCTTTCATCTGGGTTAAAGCTGAGCCCTTATTTTTGGAATTAAATAACTGACAGATGCTACAAGTCTGTGGCTTGGTGAGCCAGTTGTGTGGTGTGGCGTGTTGCTGAACTTGGAGTGGAAGTCCAAGGTGCTACCTGCTTTCCTGCTTCTGGCTGTAGATTCCACTGCAGCTCAGCTCCCAGTTAGTTTAGGGTTTGTTCCTGCCGCTTGACAATGCTCCACCAGAACACCGTGGTAAACAGCACCTTGTCTTTGTGGAGTTCCTTTTCAGCCACTTATTTCATTGGCACACAAAATACTACGATGGCAAGTCTGACCTGGGGTGGTGGACCCTGCAGTGTGCACCTGAACCATCTAGCCCTGCTTCAGGACTGAGGCTGTCATTCCACCTCTGCTGATGGTGGCAGCCAAGTCACCCCTGAGGCACTGGCTCTCAGCTGCAGAGAACCATCAAGCCCCTTCCGCACCGGCAGAGAGGAGCCTGCCTTGCGGCCCTGATGGAGTTGACTCTGTAGAGGCGTCCGAGCTGCAGAACATTCTTGCGGGGTCGGTCGAGGCTTTAGTAACTAAAGACAGCCCAGCTTCTCCCCCTGCCCAGTCCTGCTGCTGCTGCTTCCCACCGGAATGGTTCCCGATAGTGCTCCCCAGCAACGTCCTGTTCCCCGCTCTCTTTCTGCGGGACCTGATCTATAACTGCTGGGAATGTCTTCTGAACGCTGAAGGATGGAGACTACTTTGGGGGAAGATTCAAATGAATTTTCACAAATTCTCTGGGTAAGGGTGATGTTTATCTTATTTACTCAAAATCTTTTCCTAATTCTTTCCCTGCTCACACGCCCTACCTTTATCTGATCCCTGATTCACACATAGGTTCTTTAAAAATAAAATCCTGCGCTTTTCTGATAGGAGATGTAATTTGTGTTAAATGTAAAATAATTAGATAATGTACACAAACGCACAACACCTCCCCCAATGGTTAGTCATCACTTATTAGAAGACCCAAGTACTGTAGTTACCTATATCCTCACACATCTCTGAGGGAAGGCTTAGAGTTTTGTTTGTTTTGTGGTGCTGGGGACTAAACCCCAGGCCTCACGCATGCTAGAGAAACGCCGTACCACTGAGCTATGTCCCCAGCCTGATAGTAGTTCTTCGTGCATGACATTTAAACTTGGAATAATATATCTGAAGATAAGTGAGCATTGATGATAATAATAATGCTATTTGGAACTGTTAACAAGTCACTTTCCACCCATTAGACTGACTTATTTCCCAGGAGCCTTGAGAAAGCCCATCTATTTATCTCTATTTTACAGATGGAGAGTAACTTGGTGAAGACACTGGGTAAATTTCTTCTGACAAGCTCCAGTTTCTGTTATCAACCAATAGGCTCAAAGTCTCTTTTGGGATTTAGTAAGAGGGCACATTCCAAAGTCCCTGTCGTTGACAGCAGGATGTAAGCTCTGGATCAAAGCATCATCTTCAAAAAGGGTGAGGTACTTGTTAATCACTCCTGGCAATTGCTTAAGTATTATAATTTCAGAAAGCAGGAACAGAACTAAAAATAGACAAGTGGTTAGGGACAGGACCAGAGACATCTTTATCACTGAAACGTGTCACCTTTTGACAGCATTTGAGCAATTGATTCTTGGTTCTCCACAGTAGGAATTTAGAAATCGTTCTTTGCTGTGACAGCCCTCAGGGAAGAGAAGGAGTAGGATCCTTCAGGAGCCCTGCCCAGGAAGAACACAAAGAACGAAAGTGGGGGACTTATCAGCCTGAGCTGCCTCTTTTCTAGTCCAGATTCCTTTGATGGCCACAAGCAAAACACTAAAAGGTCACTTGAGCTTGCTCCAATGCACTGTATATTAAAGGATGATCTTATGGACGGGAAATACACAGACCCTGATCAGTCAAAGGCTGGACCCGAGACGCAGGAAGCCTCCAGGAGCTAAGCATTCTTTCTATCTCCAGGAGTTGCAAGATCTTTTCCATTTGTCCCCTCTCTTGACCTAGCTTCCTCGGGATACTAACCTTGCTTACTTCATCCAACACAGCTGTAGTCACCCTCAATATCACAATTTCTAGGTTACAGAAACTACCACCAGTTGAAAACAGTTTCCAGTCTCTGGGTCCCTTAGGGCAGATTCTCAAATGTGAGAGACCAGTTGATCTAGATAATGTGTTGCCTCACAATAAAAACAAATCTGCTTTGGGGTCAAATATCTAAACCCACAGGCAGCCAGTGGTTGTGGGAGAGAGAAAGAGAGGTCACGGGTAGGTAGGGGTGTGCCTCCCAGGTAACCTGAGCAGACTAAATTCTCTAGAAGGGGCTACGGGTTGGGCAGGCAATGAGACCTGCTCATTCTGTTCTTGTTTGTGTATGCTTCCATTCTGTTCCGTATCATGCTTCATGATCTAGTCTAGCACACAAAAGAGGTAATGCCAACATATTTTGACATAAGTAATTGTGCTGGGATGTATAAGAAGGTAAGTTTAGAAAATAGGTAAAAGGGAAACTGTGTAAGACCTCAAATACCAAACTACATAGTTTGGATTTCATTCTGAAAATTTTATGAAGGATGTTTGCTCAGGACATGGCATGGCCAGGACAGTGCCATAGGATACCAGCCTGCAGGGGAGGAGGCCAGAGATCTCTGGAAGACCCTTACAGTGTCATCAGGAAGATGGGACAGGCTGGAGGAGGGGAAGGCTGGAGGAGGGGATGGGATCAAAGACCTTAGAAGGAAAATCTTTGTTATTTAAGGCCTCAGCTGCCTGTTCGCTGTGTATTTGACAGAAACACAGGTCCAGGAGAGCAACTGTCTAAAGCCACTGCCTTGAGCCACCTACAGCCCAGATGTCTCTGGCTGCCATGGCCTGTGAGGACAATTGCTACCGCATTAAAATTAGTACCCAGACATTAAGAGCTCTGAGATTTCGTGCATAAAGTATTTATAGAGTCAAGAAGTCAAATTCTAGGTAACTTGCTCAAAACAGGAGTTTATTACAAGTGCCCCCCCTGCTCATAAATGGTTAGGAAGGACAGGAAAAGAGGGTTGGAAAATAACAGCCAACTTTCTGTCATTTATCCTTCCCAGTGAACCCCAGACTCCATTGTCACAGCCAAGAATAAACTCCTCCAAGAACCAAAATTTCAGGTGGGGCATCTGATTGACTGAGCCTAGGTCATTCCCCAAACTATGGATTACAGTGAGTTATAAGAGGGAAATCAGTCCCCTTTAACTTTTACAGAGGGAAATGGGGCAAGGTCTCCCACTAGGACCTACACACTAGGTGCTATTCTGCATTAGGAAGAAGAATTAGATGCTGGCCAACAAAGGGCAATTGACATCATGCTTCTTCCTTGTGTTTCAGAGTCCCAAGACAGGGGTGCACATGCTCTGAGCTACCTGCTTCCTTTCACACCCTGTTAGGCAGGAGCCCACAGATGCGGCTCTAATAGTGATCCCATGAGTCCACCCTACATGGTCAGCACATTACCACGTTCTACCTTCAAAATTCACTTTCACTGCAGTTATGGCTTCCCTTTTCTATTTCCATAGCTGCAATCTAGAGGTTTGGAAGCATCCAGAGGAGTTACTCACACACGTGTCACTGGGCCTCCCTTTCAGAGTTTCTGAATCACTGAGTCTAGGCAAGGGCCTGAAAATTTGCATTTCTAATAAGGTTGCTGGGTGACAATTCTGGTCAATGGACCCCACTCTAAGAACCACTTTCCTGGACCAAGCCATCGTCGTCAGTTACCTGGCCTGTCACTGTGCTTCCTGACTGATCTGCTTCCACTATTACCTCCATTCTCTTCTCAAGCCAGAGTGATCTTTTAAAAATGGTAAATCACATCTTTCTCCTACTTAAAACTCTTCAGTGGCTTCTAACTCTCTCGAGATGATACCAAGAAGGGAGATAGCTGGGTCAAATGGAACCTCTAGTTTTAGTTTTCTGAGGAATCTCCACACTGATTTCCATACTGGTTACACCAGTCTACACTCGCACCAACAGTGGAGCTGGTTCCCTTTCCCCTGCAGCCTCACCAGCATTTGTTATTGGTTGACTTCTTGATGATGGCCATTTTTCTGGAGTGAGATGGAATCTCAGTGTTGTTTTAATTTGCATTTCTCGAATGACCAGTGATGTTGAACATTAAGTGGCTCCTAAGTACTCCTTGCCATGGTCGATAAAGCCCTGGGAGATGTAGCTTCTGTCATAGTTATCACCTCCAGCCATTCCTCTTCCTGTTCTTTACCTTGACTGTATGGCCTCAGGCCTTTACACTCGAGTCCTTCCAAGATGCTCACCTTTGAGGGAGAGACGGGCTGGCTCTTGCTCTTCCTTAATGGCTGAGCTCACATGTTACCCTTCCAAGGCCATCCTTCATCATCTTGTCTGAAGAGGCCTTCTGGTTTCCTTACTTCCTCACTTTTGCTTGTTTTCCTTCCTTGTAGTTACCCCAAATCATTAATTTATCTTGCTATTTTGTCATTTGATTTATTGTTGTCCTCTCTACTGTGACTATAAGCTCCTTAAGGGCAGGGCCCCTGACTTCACAGCTCTATCTCTAGCATTTTCCACAGTGTCTGGTGTAAGTAGGAGCCATTCGATAAATTGTAGAATGAATGTACATAATTGTATATGCCAGAGGTGGACCAAGTTCAAGTATTTTCCCCTAATGTTCCAAGTAGGTAATAGCTGTAGATAGATGCCTTGGGGACAAATAGCATCCGAGTCTAGCTGTCAGATTGATTTAGTCTGATTCAGACCAGCAAGGATTTCCCTTATATAACTTGTGGGCAGCTGAAGACAAAGGCAATATTCAGGAAACCTCATCCTTGTCCTCGGCTCCAACTGCAGTTGTCATCTTTTTTCTCTTTCTGTTTTTACTGGGCTGCTCAGAACCTCCCTGCAGCACTGAATGAGTGTGATTTCCTCTGCAGTAATCTAGTCTGGTGTCAGACCTCTCTCTTCATTGTCTCTTTTTAAAAAAAGTGTATTAGCACAATTTGCAATACATAATGTTTGCATTTATTGTAGGGCGTTAGTACATGTATATAATATATTTAATTCTTTTTATTTCTCCTTATCCTCCCCTGTCTCCCTACTCCTACCATGGTTCATGAACTTAATTCTTTCATGATTCTGGTTGCAAACTGAATTGGACGAGAACTGAATCAAAATTACCCAAAAGGTCAATATTGAACCTAACTGTTGAATTTTATTCTGTTCTTGTCTAATTTGGTTTGCGACCAGAATTGTGGAAAGACTTAAGTTTGTGAACCGAGGTAGCTCCCTCTTTTCCTGGTTTTGGAGGGCTGCTGTTGCTGTGTGACAATGGGAAATGAACTGCTGTGACTAAGAGGTGCCCAGGTCTCTTTGATAATAAAAGATGTCTAATCTGCGTCTAAGGGTTATAGAGAACAACAATAAGCCATTTTTGAACTTGTATTTGAGTTTGAGTTTTTATGTAAGTATGTATTTTGTTTTGGATTTTGTATGATTTAAAGTACATTGAAATGTCAAGCTACTATTGGAACAGCAGGGTTATGAAAACATTAAAAGTGAGACAGAGAAGATCCTGAAAAACAGGTTGGAAATTGGCTCTTACATTGATCAGCTGAGAGTTTGACATTTGCCTCTTTCTCAGAGCATACAGTGATGCTGTAGGAAACATTGCAGTATCAAAAGAAAGTTTATTTACAGACCTCAGTATTGGATTCAGTAACATTCTTGGGCAACATCAAAACATAGAATGTTTTTCCATTTAGAAAAGCAGAGTCACTTTGTCTGAGTCATGACTGCCCACTTCTTTCCATATGGCGGAGTACTGCTTATTGGCTGAGGTTGACAATTTAAAGACTTAGTGGCTGATTAGTTCTATTTATAGCAGCAGTTGAGAATATTGGGTAATATTGAGAAGAAATGACTTGACTTGTTAAAAAAAACACACCGCAGCAAAACATTTTTAAGGGAAATTAAGTAGGAATCATGGAAGTTATGTAGCTTCCACAATACATTTCTCTTCACCTGATGTTCACCAGTCCCCCTGATTCATCCTTTGTCTGGCTCTTAGAGTTAACCTGTCTGCTCTGTTTTGAAAATTTACACCCTACTCTGGTGCTTGGCATTGATCCAAGCTTCTCTGCCTTATCGCTATTGATCAGTGTTCTTAGAACATTTTGATAGCTCTCTCTTCTGACCAAGACTCATCTATAGGGACAGTCGACAAAACCTCACTTCCTACTTAAGCATCAATGACTGTACATCGTGTGTGTTTTTTTAAAGTGTGGTGAGGTATATTTTTTTTATAAGTTACTATTTTACAATTTTTAAGTGTTCAATTCAGTGGCATTAATTACATTTGCAATATTATGCAACTATCTCTACTATCTATTTCCAGAACTTTTCCATCATGCCGAACAGCAACCCTGTACTTATGAAAGGGTACGCTCTCCTTCCCCAGCCCCTGCTGTCTCTATCATACTTTCTGCACCTATGAATTTGCCTATTTTAGGTACTTCATATAAATAGAATTAAGTCTAAGTGAATATAGTATTTGTCTTTTTGTGTTTGTTTAGCTTATTTTGACTTAGCATAATATTTTTAATGTTCATCCATGTTGCAGGATTTATCAGAATTTCATTCCTTGTTAAGGTGGAAAATATTCCATTGTATACACCACAAATTCTAGCAATTTGTCTGTAGATATTTGGGTTGTTTCCACTTTTTAGCTATTGTTATTAATGCTGCTATACTGGCACTGGTGTGCAGGTTCCTTCTTTCAATTCTTTTGAAGTAGAATTCCTGGATCACATGGTAATTCTGTGTTTAGCTTTTGGAGGACCTGGCCCCATGGTTTCGATACACTCGCACCTTTGATTCTCTTCTAGCTTTTGGTGCTTCTTCTGTAGGAAGGCTGGCTCTCAGCACTTTTCGTGTGCCAACCCACCCTCAAGCTGGGCACCAATGCACCTCCTCTTCCCTACCACTGGCCAGTTGCACTCTTCTTCTAAGTATAACTCAAGCTTTTCTTCCTTGACAATAAATCCTGGCACCTTCATTCTGGACATGAAAAAGTCATTTTAAGAATGTATCTCAAGTCTTTATTTTTTTTCTCCCAAGAAAGCACATGACAGCACATTCTAAGAGCCCCTTTCCCTTGTCACCCTCAGCTTTCTCTACGCAGATGGCAAAAGCTTCCTAAGAATCTCTGTTTCCTCTTCAGTTTCCAATTCTCAGCACTCAGCCTTTCTGTCTTTCTTCCTTACCTGTCACTTAAACTTAGGGTAAGGCCAATTTACCCATTCAGGTTTCAAAACTTTGTGTTCATTTCCCCATTTTCTTGACTCTTCACAGCTGAGTGCACCAGGATGCTGATCCAAGAGCAAGACTTACTTTATAAAAGTTAGGGAGGGACAAAAAATTTGAGTGCTTATACATTAATAATTTCCCCTTTCTTCTATACATGGCTTGAAAAAAGTTCATTTTTTTGCATTATAAGAACATTTTCCCCAGACAAACTGAGCCATGAGACTAGGTTACTTCTTTGCTTAGACAACTTTATTGTCCAAAGCACAGATTCCTTATGTGGGTATTCCAAACTCGCAATGAGTTGGTCTCAATCTGCCTTTCCAGTCTTATCACCACTACTATCTTCCATGCTCTCTATGGCTCAAATAATAGTATGCCAACTGTTCCCCAAACTCTTCATTTGCTTTCTTCCATTTTCCTTCTTTATGCCCCTCTTGCATGTCCAATTTCTACATGTCTATAAAATTCTAAGTTGAATATTACTGTTTCCATAAAAATAGCTGTTGCAAAGATTAAATATAGCAATGTGTGCAAAGAGCTTAGCAATGGTCCAGCATTTAGGAAGTACTAAAGAAATAGTACATAATAGATATTTTGCCTTGTACTGTTATTATTCTTGTAAATGCTTATTTATAATTGATAAACTTTTTGTCCTATTTGTTTTTATATGTCTTACATAGCCAATATCAGTTTATACTCTTTTGGCGACAGACAACACAATTCAAACTGGCTTAAACAGAAAGTGGAATTTATTGGGTCACATAACTGAAAATTCCAGTGGCCAAGTGGGCTTTTCTCTATTTCTAAACTCAACTCTCCTTTCCTTTATGTGTTTTCTCCTCAGGGTCTGGACGAGGGGCGAGGGTTGCACTAGCTGCAGCCTCCAGGTTCAGGTCTAGGAGAAGGGATGGTCTGCTCTCCAGGAAGCTCCAGCAAATGGTTTTGGCTCTCCTGGGGTCATAGTTTCATTCCTGAATCGATCACTCTTGATGAAATGCTTATAGGTCATGTTTCACCCTGTAGTTCCACCAAAACCGCACTGACTAGGAGAGAGGGAAGGAGGTTGGATGGACCTTCACACAAAGATTGGAGATGTACCAAAAAAGGGTGAATGGATGTTGAGGAGCTATGAAATACCAAACATACATGCCAGTGCCCTACATAAAGTAGGTGCTCAGTGGATCTTTGGTAAATGTAGTCGAAGTAGTGTTCTTTTTGGTGGTCAGTATGTGAGACCAACTGCTCACCAAATGATAGCTGAAAGGTGGGAGGAAGCTAACTCGTGCTGAGCACCTACAGGAACCAGGCTAGATTTATGAAGTTATACTTTGATTTAATCCAACGAAAACCTGTGATACACTTGTTATTATGTCTGGCTTACAGATGAAGACACTAGGGGCACAGAGGTTCAGTAGTGTTCCCAGATAGTACAGAGGTGCTGCCCAGGTCTGCCAGAGCCAGGTCTGCTCTTGCCCTGGAGTCCCTGGCCCTTGCCTCTGAGTGCCTGGTTATCGCTCTCCAGAGACCACTGGGAATGGAAATCCTACAGTTTCTCACTGCAGACTGTTCCGTGTTGTGTAAATGGGGGTGGTAAGAAACTCCTTGATCTTTCTGTTGTTTTAAAACATCACATTTCACTCTTTCTGCCTCTTAGAGAAAGTGGAAAATCACCGATCAACTCTCTTTAAGGTAACCTTGGATTTGATCTTTTATGTTAAAGGCATTAAATCCCTTTAACCTTTCTTTGTAGGGCCCATTTTCAGACTCTTTGACACAGACACATTTTTTGATTAAGATCTGGACCTTACTTTTCAGCCAGAACATGACTTGTAGCACCTCTTAAATCCAGTGTTTCTTTGACCTCCAGGGATGTCTGGAAGAAAATCGACTCAGCTGTGTTGACTCTCTGCTCACCCTCAGTAGGACCCTGGGCTGCTGCTAAGCCCTCTCTGCTGCTGTAGCCCCTTGGCTTACCCTGCACACACACATCACCGCATGTGCACACACACCACTCTCATGCCCAGGGCCTCACTGGAGCTGGGGTTTTATTTCTCAGTGGCAGCTGCTGAAATCGCCTTCTCTAACCTCCTGACACAAGGGACTGCCTGGGCTTCTCCTCTGAACTAAGGCAGAGTCAAGTCATTCTGCTTTGAAACTCCGGCTATCTAATCACTTTATTTCTGAGCTCCCACAGTGGACAAGAGAGGAATGTGATTTGCTGTTTTGGACTTCAAGAAATGAAACAGAAACAAGAGCTGTTTCTTGATGACTTTGTCCCTCTCTGCTCTGGCCTGTGGAATGATGCAGTTTCTGGTTTAATTGGTCTCTGACCTGCCTGCCCCATGTGGGCTCTTCCAGCTTTCTGTGAACATATCAAAGAAAATTTAAAAAGAAGAGGGAGGGGAGAAAAGTCTGGTTACTGGTAATGGTTTTTCAAATGTGTGCTTTTCTATAGTTGTCAAAATTTATGCTGTGATCATGAATTCAATTTGAAGTTAGGAAAAATACCAATAATATTGAAATGAATTCTAAATGGTCAAAAGAATAGAATGATGGCCAAACATTTTTCCACTAAATGCACATAAGAAGAAAAGAATAATGGCAGTAAGGATTAGACAAAACAAGATTCATCATAAAGTGATACACGGGAAAAGGGAGACATTTTGGCATTTTATATTGACAAAGGTACAATGCAAAATGAGGATACTATAGTGATAAAAGTCATGTGATGCTGGCACATGCCTGAAATCCCAGCTACTTGGGAGACTGAAACAGAGTCACAAGTTCTAGGCCAGCCTGGGCAACTTAATGAGAATCTGGCTCAAAATAAAAAAAAGAGTGGGGGATACATCTCAGTGGTATAGTGTTTGCTTAGCATGCATGGGGTCCTGGGTTCAATTCCCAGTACAGTCCTGAAAAGAAATAGTTGTGATAAAAACACAGAGTTAAATATAAAAAATAAAAGTGGGCACAGAAGGAGAAATCCATAGAAAAGTAATTGTTATGAGAAACTTAAGCACCAGACTTTGACAATCGATAGAGTAAAAAGACACCAAAGTTTGGAAGACTATAATTATTACAGTTGATCAATAGGCAAATCCTCAATTTTGTTCCCTAGCAACAAAGAATAAGCCTTTCTTGAAGTATTATTTAAAATCCTTAGTGAAACAAATAATATATGAAGTCACAAATAAAGCTTTTGTCCCAATTGCAACAAAACTAGAACCAAATCACAAAAGTTTAAACGAAAAATTAAAAATCTAAACTGTCAAGCACTTGGAAATAAACAAAAAAAGTTCTTTATAATGACTGCATCAAAAAATAAAAAGTATAACTATAAACTATTTATGAAATAATAAAAATCAGAATATTATATATTGCATTCATGGAATGTAAAATATAATTGATAAATCCAAGTGTTTTAAAATTAAAAAAGGAAATATCTTTCATCAGTCAGATTCCGGAAAAGAGAAAATATAAACAAATAATGAGAAATGAAAATGAGAAAAGAGATCTGAGCATATTACAGAGAAGAGTAAATTGAATAAGATACTATCTTGTTAGTAAAATGAAAATGTTGAAAAATGGTTTTTTAGGGGAAAGTGCTAAAATGGATTAAGTAACTTATGCAAATGAAAAGATGAATAATCTTTGGAAGGAATTGACAAAAGCATCAAAAATCTTTTTTCTAAATTCTCTCAAGTCCAGAGGGCTTACTGAGGAATTCTACAACATTTCAGAAAACATGATTTCTATGTGATGTAAACCATTCTGGAATATAAGTGAAGTCTGGAGTCTACCAAATTTTGTTATCCATTCAGCAATTGATGAGCATTTTAAAAACTAGAGGACAAGGGTTGGGGATTTAGCTCAGTGGTAGAGCGCTTGCCTAGCAAGGGCAAGGCCCTGAGTTTGATCTCTGGCACCACCTTCCATAAAAGGAAAAACACACAAACAAACAAAAACTGGAGGACCCTCGATTCCACTCCTTAGGAATCTTACGAGAGTAATGAAAATATCCACAGAAGATGCACATTCAAATATAATGTGTTATGACCCAAAGTTGAAACAATCTTAATGTTTATCATCTGTTGAAAAGATAAAACGCAGTACAACCATACAAAAAAATACTGTTCGACAATATAGAATGGATTAAATATGGATACTTGCAGTTGCAACATGCTAAAACATGGATAGATCTCAAAAACATTATGCTGAGTAAAAAAGTGAGATACAAAATACTATGTATTAATTCATTTCTAGGAAAAGTCCAGAAAAAATTTATAGAGACAGCAGATCAGAGAGGTTTCCCAGGGATAAGATTAGGGAGTGAGGATTAACAACAAGTGGGCTGAAAGGAATTTTTTGGGGTGGTGAGAACTGTTTTAAAATTATAAATGTCCTATAATTGTTCTAAAATTGGCAATAGTTGTACAACTCTAAAATTTTTCCCCCCAAATCTTTGAATTGTGCACTTAAATTGGGTGATTTTACAGTATATACCATATGTAAATTATACCTCAATGAAGCTGTTAAAAATATTTATCAAGGAAATACAAATTAATGCCAATAAGATGCCATTTATCAACCTATCCAGTTGATTAGATTTTTTTAAAAACTTAAGATAGCAAAGATTCAGCTCGATGGATATTGTCATAGACATAAACAGCTACCAGGATATAAATTGGTACAATGTCTTTAGAAAACAAATTGAAAAAAGAATTTTCAAAATGTTAATGGACTTTGACTCATTAGTTTGATTTGAAAAATCTGTCCCTCCAAAAATAATGATGAGGGCAAGTAAAGGGATGTGTATTACAGAATTCTTTGTAACTACAAAATAGAACAACCTAAGGTCTAACATCAGGGAGACCAGTGCATAGATCATAGCACATGATACAATGGAATTTATGCAGTTGATAAAAATTGTATTTTTGAAGACTACTTAATAAGAGAACTCAAGAAATAATGGTAAAAGGAAAAGAAAAGTAGGATTTAAAATAAATACACATACTAATCCTCAATTTTAAAAAGTGTTTGTTATGAGTAGAAGAACCAAGTGTTAACATTTACTATTAGGGTGATCTAATTATGGGTCATGTAATTTTCTTTTTACTTTTTGTTTTTCTATCCCCCACCCCAAATTCTTAACAATGAGCATGTATTGCTTTATCATTTGCAAATCAGAAATTTAATGGGAAAACTGTAAATGATTTTTTAAATAACCCAAATAGAAGATAGTTATATCTCTCTCACTCTACATCAAATGCAATTTTCACATAGAAAATGGAAAATGGGGATAACTATCCTGATTAGTTGTTTCTGTTAGGCAAGGCAGTCAGTGGTGGCACTTACCTCGTTTGCCTTCTTCCCATTTCAGTGGCGACATGGAAGCAACTGAGCCGGCCTGGGCCAGGGTGTGTGTGTGTGTGTGTGTGTGTGTGTGTGTGTGTGTGTGTGTGTGTGTGTGTGTCTGCATGCCGACACACAGGTGTGTGAAATGGTGAATCTGGAGAAGCACTTTCCCATCTTCTGCAGTGGAGCCTTTTGGTAACTTAGCTGCACAGTGGCTGCACTTTGGTCTCATTCATCCAATGCAGATAACCAAACTACTGCGTTACACAAGTACCTGAATACAATTGGTAACATGAAGACCCATGAATTTGAGAAGCTCTGGGCTCTGAAAGATAACAGTAGCTATTACTTTCAAAATTCAATGTTTTGTGTAAGTTAAGCGTATGAGTTGAAGCAAAGAGGCAGGAAGAAATCAGAGGGCAAAACAGCACAACCACAAGAAAGAAATTAGGACACAGCAAGTAGATAGGGAAAGTCAAGTTCAAGTAGCCTCTGGAGCAAACAGAAGGATGTGCCAAAGTGATCCATCCCTCTCTGAAGTCACATTATTAACTGCTTCACAAACACTTTTCAACCTAACTTGTTAAATAATTAAACAAATGAGAAAGAAACCAGATTCTAGTACGAAAGCTCCTAGAGCTTTTGTTTTTATTACTAATACTTCTCTACCAGCCTCACCACCCGCCTTGACAAAGTGTGGGAGAAGCCAGCCAGTAACGAGACTCTGCCACCCTGATGAGCGTGCTCATTAGGGAAGCTGCTCAGTTTGAAGACCCACCCCAGCCGATCTGATTGTGGATTTTATTGAAATAATTTTATAAACAAGTCTTCAGACAGAGTTTAGTCGTGATGAATCCTCCAAGCTCATTACCACCCTCAGGAAGAAATTTAAAGAGATAAAAATAAAAGTATAGGATTAAAACAACACTTTCACCTTTAGGCAAAACAGTCTCCCTGGGCTTCAGACTTCTCCATCTGTAAAACAAGGATAATGATATTCCCCTCTCTGGCTCATCAGAAGAGCAAGTGTTAAATTCTGGGGTGCATTCTTGGCAGTTGGGAAGGAAGGTAACTTATAAACCTGATTATTTTTAATAGCCTGAAGAACATAACAATGATAAGTGGATGTCTGATTTCTCTTAAGACAGGGTAAAAACAATGTAAAAAAAGAGGCATACATATGTTGTAATAAATCAGCCAAATATCTTGGAAATTCAGCTGGCTTGAATTAGAAAGCTGTTCTGCCTCCAATATTTTCTTTGCTGTTAAGGGGTTTTTGCCCAGTGACTTTCACCATAAAATAATTCAATGTATTTGTTGCAGCTGCTACTACAGAATCAGAGTGACCTCGGGAAGATGTGTGCAGAGGAGACCACTGTGCTGACATTAGATAGTTCCAGGTAAGTGGCAACAATTTCAAAGCAGCCTGGCTCCTTTACCCCTCACCCAGTTGCTGTAAGTCAAGAGGCAGAGAACTTCAAAATCTCTGTTGACCAAAAGCTGCTCCAGCTCCCTGGGGAGAGACGTGACTGCATTGGAAGATATTTCCACAGAGCTGAGCTCAAGAGTCTGCACAGAAGCATCACATTTTAAAAGTGTGAAAGAGCTGGATGGGGCTCAAGAATGATCGACATATCCCTTTCTGAAGTAAGTGACAGCATCTTCTGGTTCTACCCAGTTTCTTATTTTTGCATCAAACATAAATAGTAAGTGAAAAAAATGTAATTCAATAGCAGAGCTTCAGGTTCCTGAGATTACATGAAATGGGTCCTTAGCTTTGAGGCACAAAGACTCAGAGGGAAAAAGACAGAGACTAAAGGAGACATCGAAAGCAAAACTTCAGTTGAAAATCTTGTGCATTTGAGTGGGTGTCTGGAGCGTCCCAGACCCGAGCATATATTACACTGGGATCAGCTGCACTGTGTACTGTCAGATGTTTTGTATCAATAATTAAAAAGTTTCTGGCTGCCAGGGCAGGTCCAGATGGACAGATGGGGATCTTGGGTCTCTTGTTTTCTGGCCGACTTGACGAGAAGGTGGCCAGTGCCCTGGGAGATGAGGATGCGCTCATGAACGACTAAGGAACAGCACCCATCTCCAAGGCTGTCTCCCCACAGCCTCCTCCAGGCTCACCTTCCTGGCTCAAGATTTTTCATGTGTTCTTTTTTTTTTCCCCTCATTTTTTGGTACACAGCTTCTATGTGCATATTAAGGGACTCAGACTTGCCTTCTAGAAACTGGAGCACCTCGCCTTGTCCTGTACTGTTGCCTCTCCTCAGACACCAGCAGGCCGGGAGTGTTTAAGATAACAGCATCGCAGAGTGCAAATGGCCCCCAAAGTGGAGCCAGAGGAACCTATGAGATCATTTGGAAAAGCTTGTGAATTCACTGCCATTTGCCTACTTGGCTTCGGATGAAAAGCAAATCTTAAAGCTGCTCGAAATGTGTCTGATTCATCTGTAACTGAGAATGAGACCAATCAGGGATAAGAAGTGAGTAAAATCCTTGTGATCGCAGAGCCAAGACGGCCTATTTTAAAGCACTTAATGTATTTTTTTCTTAAAGATATATACACCAACTGTAATTAAGCTCTCCCTTTCCTTATGATCTTGGCAAGATGTTAAAAAAGAGATAGAGGGAGGGAGTCGACTTGCCAAGTGGATTTTTCTAAGCATTCTCAGCCCTAATTAAAAGTCCTTTGTGCAAGGCCAACCAGCAATCAGGTTCCTAATTAGAGTTGAGCAAACTGCCTTGGTGAACTGTGGGTTTCTCTGAACCGAGGAATCGGGAGAAAGTCTGTGTCTCAAAGGGGCCATTTTCTGAAGCTCATACACACCCAGGTCCTCAAAGGCGTGCATCACAAGGGCAGTGTCACAATCCTATTACTCTTGGGTCAATTCCTTTTTTGCTTTGAAAAGGCTCAGCAGTGTCTTCTCCATTGTATTGTTACCTCTGTGGTGCTCATCAGTGACAGTAAAGTATTTTGATAAAATGATGTCTTTTTAAAAACCTGTCTCCAGGATCTGGGATTATGAGTAATATTAAATGCTAACATTTCATGACTTATATCCAGATACAGACCATATTGCCATTAACTGTATTTTCCTAGAGTCTTGGGGATCATAATAGTAAATATGCACACAAGGTCTAACTACCTGCCAAACATAGCTGTAAGAACTCTATAAACACTAACTCCAGCACCATGAGGACCCCGTCAGACACCTTCTACTCTTTCCCATTTACAGGGAGCAAACTGAGGATCAAAGTTACATTAGCCAGGGATCGCCTGCAGTCTGTTGCGTCCAGTCCTCTGTGCAGCTGCTCGCACCCCCAGAGCCCAGCTCTGCCCCCGGCCGGCCTGGCACAGAGGAGGACTCCTGACTGCCTGGCTTGGGGCCACGGGTCAGGGCATCTGCACAGCAGCGCAGCAGTGGCACAGCTCAATCTCTTGTGTGCCCGGGTCTCTTTCTGAATACCAGGCGGGGTTTCCTAAGATCCACCTTTCAAATTGAGGCTGCCGAAATGTAGGCCTTCAATAAAGAGATTATGCCAGCATGTGCAAATAAAGAACACTGTTATTCTTCATTCCAGAATTGTGGGGAAAGCAACAATGACACTCTTGTCTCAGAGACAAAGTACCCGAAAACCCCAGCACCCCAGAGATGCTGCAGCATACATGGTGCGCACCCTTGGCTTGCCTCAGCTCTTAATTCTCCATTTCTTTATTTTTCCAGAAACACAGTCATTCAAAGATGGCAAATACTCACAATTATATAATTTTCTCTTTTTAATGCTTTCATTTGAGTTAGATTCGTGGATGTGGAGAGGTAAAGTCTCTTTATAGGTTTTCTTTAAATTGTTAATTAATAGCTTTAATAGTAGATGTAAGCTATCTATAAATTTGTGCTCTCAGTTAATGTAAACTTGGTAGTGTCAAACTCTTGAACTGTTAGAATATATAGCAGAGTTACCCAAACTACAATAGAAATACTTTAATGTATTCAAGAGAGGTGGCCACTTATGAGACATTTAGGGGAAGCCCGCCATGATGGGAGGAACATCAGCATGGGAGCCATAGAACAGGGACGAAAGTTGCAGACGCCAGCAGTGGTGGAGAAATGGAAAAACAAAAACAAAAACAAACAAGACGACACTGAGAATTAAGAGAAGAGCCAGATGCCTCAGAGAAAGGCCTTTCTGTCTAGAGCCAGAGGCAAATCCTACAGTTCTTGTGAAAAGCAAACAAACAAAAGGACCCCTGTGGGAACATGGGAAGATGGACCCTGGCACTCGGGCTGGATTTCCGCACATGACCGTGAAGGAACTCTGTTCTGGTGCTGGGGTCCTGTGCGTCTTCTCCAGGAGGTGCACCAGCATTGCCCCACATCTCTTCACACATTCCAACAGGAGGGGTGAGAACAGGGGAAAAGCCCGCAGACCTGTTGGTTGTTGGCACTTTCACACTGTGCTTTAATTCCTTAGTGCATGCACACTACTCTCCCTTGTCTACACATTGCGGAGCAAAGGCTGGGCTTAATTCACATTTACATCTTCGGAGCTTGTCGAAGAGTTGCTTCTTGATATTCTTTGCAGATGAGTAGAGTTTGCAGTATCACCCCCTCTGCCCTGTAGAATGCCTTTGAGATAGATAGCAAGCACTTAATAAATGTTTCTCGAATGAATAAAGTCCATAGCCTCCCTGCAAGATAGCAAGTCATGAGTTCCAACTTAGAAGGTCTAAAAAAACAAAGCAATCTGAGTAGGAAGCTTCAGTCGCTGAGACTTCTCACAATTTCAGCGTTCTCTGAAAATAAGTCTGAGGGATTCACCTGGATGCCACAACCGTATCTGGAAATAGGTAAACCATTTCCGTCTGAGTGAGTGCTGATATGTGTAATTTATCTGGCCCTCAGGCAATATGTACAATTATATATATCCAGATGATCTAAGTTACAGAACTATGTGACCTGATAAATTTAGAGGTAGTGTACATAACCAGAGACTGATAAAATTTGGAGATTAGTTTGTGCTGGTGTTTCTTCTCCTTTCTCTGTTAAAACTTTCTTCAAAGTCATGATCAGACACCAGTCCAATCAGGAAGACACCACATTACTTCTGTTTCATCCCAGCTTGTCTTAGGTGCTGATGATTTTTCAGGCACTTTGTTAGATTTTACATTCCTTTTCTTGCTGACAACTCAAGGTGGCTTTTCCTAGTTAGTACATGAGATGATTTAGTCTTGTGTATGTTCACAAAACTTGGTTCTGTAACTGGGGATTATCTTTTGAAGCGGAGCTGCGACATTGTTCCTCGAAGGAGAGAGCACTGAAGGACAGAGTGGGTCAGTTTGTTCCCTGGATAGCAGCTCCAAGATGGGTGGAAATATTTTCCAACCAATCCCGCAGCCCAAGGCAGTAAGAGTAAAAGGAGTGTGACCCATTTTTAATGGCTGGATATTTGCTATGGACCTTCGATGTTAACTTTGCCAAGCAAGATATATGTGGAACTCTTCCAAAAATGTCTTTGGGGAGTATAGAGTTGAAACTGCCATCAGAGAAAAGAGCCTGGCCAGGCCTCTGACATGGAGTCCCTCTAATCCTTTGGATCTGCTCATCTGCTTTTACTCATGTTGGTAAAGGGCCGAGATCCAACGCGGGTGGCTTTGCTGATGATAGCCAAGATTTATTGAGGATTTGCTATGTCCACGCACTGGCCGGTGCTAAGTTCTTAGGGTGAATGATCTCTTTCCTCTTCAGATAATCTTATGGACAAGGTTCTAGTAATGTCTTCAGTTTATTGCTAAGGAAACTAAACTTTAAGACACTAAATATTAAGACACTTGACTAAAATCAGACAAGAAATGTGTCTCTACTCACTCTGGGGTAAAGCTTCTGTTTTATTGTCTATTAAAAATGTACTACAGAGAAACCATAAGTGTAAATAAGGACAAAGGGGTAGAATAGATATTTTGTTTAAAAAAAAAAGAGAGATAGTATTCAAAAGAGAGAACTAGATAGCGAAAAGGGGGATAAAGAAGAAGGTTAAAAGAAAAGTAAGATGAAAGGGGAAAAAATGGTAAAGTGTAGCTACACTTGTTGCAAATAGGGAGGGGTGGGTGAATGGAAGGGAGGGGAGGGGAAGGGGGGAAGAGGGGGGAAAACCAAGCTGTATCATGTACAGGTACAAAATAACCATGTTGATTATGATCATTATGTATACAATGTACCGATACATGTTCTTGGTAAAAATAATAAAAAAAATTAAAAAAAAATAAAATGTACTACATTATGTTGTGCTGTAGATATACATGGGAAACTGATTACTGTAGTCAAGCAAATTTGCATATCTGTCACTTTAATAGTTATACTCATGATAAGAATACCTAAAATCTATTCTGTTAGCAAATTTCCCATATACAATGCAACATTACTAACTACAGATCCTATGTTGTACATTAGATCGCTAAAATTATTTTTCTTATATGACTATAACTTTGCACCTTTTGATATACATTTCCCCATTTCTTCCCCCATCCCTCTATGCCCCTCTTAACCACTGTTCTACTTTCTGTTTCCATATATTTGATTTTTTCTTAGGTTTCACATGTAAGTGAGATCAGGCAGTGATTTTCTTTCTGTGTCTGGATTATTTCACTTAGTGTAACATCATCCTGGTTCATCCCTGGTGTCACAAATGGCAGTATCTCCTTTTTAAAGATTGAATATTATTCCTTTGTATGACTCTACATACAGTTTATTTGCATATGGTGCTATAATTCAAATTCAAGGCCTTGCACATCGTAGGTATGTGTCTGCCACTGAGATAGAACCCCAGCCCTACACCACCTTTTTTATCCACTCATCCAATGATTCATCCTAGGTCATTTCCATATATTGGCTATTGTAAGTAATGCAGCAATGAATAGATATTTCTTTTGCATATACACTCAGAAGAGAAATCCCTTTAGATATATATTCTATGATAGTTCTATTTTTACATTTTTGAGGAAATTCCATACTGTTTCCTATGATTGTTATATCAATTCACATCCCCACCAATGGTGTGTGAGCTCCCATTTCTCCATACTCTAGCCAACACTTGTTATCTTTTTGATAACTATGCTAACACACAGGTGAGAGGTCATTGTGGTTTTGATTTGCATTTTCCTGGCAATTAGTGGTGTTGAACTTTTTGTCTTATACCCATGGTCTGCTTTTATGTCTTCTTTGGAAAAAGTTTTATTCAAGTACTTAGCCAATTTTTAATTGGGTTATTTGACTTTTTGGTATTGAGTTGTACTTATATATAGTTTGGATATTATGCATTTATTAGATATATAGTTTGCAAATACTTTCTCCCAATCCACAGGTTGCCTTTTCATTTTATTGGTTGCTCTCTTTGCTGTGTAGAAGCTTTGTAGTTTTATGGAGGCCTGTTTACTTATATCTGCTTTCGTTGTCTAAACTTTTGGTGTGATATTAAAAAAAAATTGCCGAGGGCTATGTCAAAGAACTACTCCCTTTACTCTCTTCTAGGAATTTTATGGTTTCCAATATTATGTTTAGGTCTTCAGTCCATTTCAAGTTGATTTCTGTGTAGAGTATCAAATAAGCATCCAGTTTCATTCTTTCACATGTAGATATCCATTTTTCCCAACATTATTCATTGAAAAGACTGCCCTTTGCTCATTGTGTTTTCTAGCTGAACTTGGTGAAAATTAATTGATTATACATGGTTGGGTTTTTGTTCCACTGGTATATGTGTCTTTTTTTGTTCCTGGAACCGTACTACTTTGATTCCTGTAGTTGTTTTGTTTTGTTTTGTTTTGTTTTGTTTAGGTGCTGGGGATCAAACTCAGGGCCTTGTGCTTGCTAGAAAGTGCTCTTCCACTTGAGCTAAACCTCCAGCCCCCAGTAGCTTTTTGATGTCATTTGAGATCAGACAGTGTATTGCTTCCAACTTTGTTTTGCTTTCTTGAGATTGCTTTGAGTATTTGGAGGCTTTTTATTATATTGCAGAATATCCTCTGAAAAATGGTTTTATATTATGTGTATCACCATTTATGGCATATTAACTTTCTTTGACTAGCTTTGCTTAATTGATACTCACTTTCTCCTTTGATGATCAGTGGCATTATCTTTATTTTGCACCTGAGGTAACAAGGGATCAGCTCACTTTGCTGTCTGAGAGCAGAGAGGGTCTAATGGTGAGTTATGACAGCATCCTGTCATGCTCTGTGGCAGACAGCTGACCCTCCTGCCTGCGGCAGGCTGCCTTGTTAGGGTGGAGAGGAAAGGACATTGAACTGAGGGTGCTTGGCACCAGCACCTTCCATGTAACCTGGGGACTTCTCTTTCCACAATTGTAGTGTATCTGTTTCTCAAGGCTGTTTGGAGGATAAAATGGATTTTGTGGAAATTGTGTGCTGCCATGTAAATATAAGTTATGAATAATGCTATTAAATAGCCACTCTTCACCTTGCAGAGAAGTTCTCCCATTTAGGATATAAACTTATAGTCTCTTTTTTCTCCCCATATTCAGTGAGGTTAGGGGATAGGGCAGTACAGTTGAAATCAGTTTGAATAACTTTATTCATTTGTATTTCTATAATATCTAGTACCCACTTATGAATGAATGAAAATTAAAAAGCGACTAAAAGCAGAAGAAAGAAAAAGCCACTCAACAAGAGACGACCAGACACTGATAAAATTGTCCCTAAAAGTGTTACAAATGTTCAAAATGCTTCAATATACCAGTGCTGAGGAATAAAATAAAGAACAAAGACTTATGTGGCTATAATATGACAATAAGAAAAACGCCTTTTCACACACACCCCGCCCCAATATTCACACACAAACCCATACAAAAAATAAGCTCAAAAGTCTATTTGCCTGGTCTTTATTGATAGTGGTTTTATTTTATTCTTCCTGAAGATGTTGAAAACATCTGGTGATACACACGGAGGTGGGGTGTGACTCTGGCTTGCTCTGATTCTCCCAGGAAACATCATTTGGTTTCTTTCCTTTTGTTTGCCCCTGGATTCCATAGCAAAGAATGCTGCTTTTACTGCTTTTTTTCCCCCTTTAGTAATAAGGAGACATCAAGCTGAGCTGAAGGTATGAGAAAGCTTAATAACACACACGATTTGGGTTCTTGATGACTAGCCAGTTCACAAACTGCTGAGTAAGTGAGATTTGTCCTCTCAGGATTCATAGTAAATCTTTAACCCTACCCTTAAGAAAGTATTCAGGAAGACCCAGGGAATGGAGCAGAACAAAATACACAGCTAAAGACAACTTGTGCTGTGAGCGGCAGGCATGTACTGGTCAAGGAATTAGATTACTCAAGGTGATGACTCATTCAGCAACTATGTAGTGTTTGCGGTTGATGAGAAACCTTTGCCAGAGAATGACTAAAATCTATTGGCAGTGGCTTTAAAGGAATCATGACTGGGCCTAAACCAGTGAATACGCAAGTGTGCCTTTTTTTTTCCTCTCTCTCTCTTTTACTATTTCAAGACAGAGAGTAAGAAAATACCATCCCTGTTGATGTCTACTATTACAGCATGGTCTCTGGGTCATTCCCAAGGGCTGCTCTCAGCGGGGCCTTGTCCAGACACAGAGCTGTGTTTGGGTGTGGTCACGTAATTGTGTGTGTGTGTGTGTGTGTGTGTGTGTGTGTGTGTATGCATTCGTAGTTAGTGAGATGAACATGTCAGACTTACACAAATTGTTAGAGACTTTTGTTCTTGATCATTTGAAGAAAAGCCCCAAGAAAAATGTCTAAATTTTGGTTATTATATTAGTTGCTTCGGGGTAGCATAACAAAGTTTCACAAAACAGAGTGACTTGAGCAACAGAAATGTATATTGTCTCATAGTTTTAGGGGCTAGAAGTCTAAGATCAAGATGTCAAACGGGGCTGATTTCTCCTGAGGGCCATGAAGGGGGAGCTATTCCTCTTCTCTCGCCAAGCTTCTGGTGGCTTGTTGGCAATCTTTGGTATTTCTTAGTTTTTAAAGGTATCATCCTCTTTGCCTTCACCTCTACTTGGCATTCTCTTTATGTGTACCTATCATTAAGTTTGTTCTGTAATAAGAAGACCAGTCATATTGGATGAGAAACCCAATTTCACCTTGACTAATCACACCTGCAATGCCTCTATTTCCAAACAAGGTCACAGACTTAGGTATTGGAGGTTAGAATTTCAGAGTCAGAATATAGGAGAGGAGAATAGAATTTGACTTACAACAGTTGCCTATATGTCAGCCAGAGGTAATTTATTGCAAAAATAATGAGTCCATTTGAAATTCTGTAGTGGTCAATGTTAGCCTTTTATTATGTCCAGAAGAAGTGTTCAGTTTTCAAAAAGTTTGAATCTGTTTCATATTATAAGGAGCAACTATTTAAAAATAAGAAAGAGAGAGACTCTATCACTCAAAACAGAGTTATTCAACCCAACAAATATATTTTTAAGTCACATGGGTAAAATGCCATATAAATACAATGACATTTATGAATGCAAATACTACACAAGCATTCTCTATTACTAACAATACAAAACTCAACATTTTAACAACATTACTAAGACAGGAGACAATTTGGTATCTACAGTTTCAAAACTTATTCCAGTTCTGTGCTTGCTCAAGAATCTTATGTTTTAGTCAACAGTCCCCTTAAGGAGAGCGTGCACATGTGTGTGCAGAGCCATGTACACCCACACTCCCAAGACAGCCTGTGCATGTTTACATCAGTGATGTTTCCAGCAGTTGGGAGTCCATCATGAAAGTCTGGGTGAACATAGGCAGACAAGGGATCTTTTCATCACCACAATCAAAGAGCAAGAAGAACAGAAAGGAGGGCTCAAAAATAGATGGAGTTCTGGGTAAATTCTAGGATGCAGGAACATATCAGGCTTATAGTTTGACGTTCTTTATCCCTGATTCTAACTACGAAATAAGCACATATTGGCCTTACAGTTGTCTGACCAGCCAGTGTACTAACCCATCCCTTCAGCAGGAACTCGGGTCCATCCGTCCACAGGATCTGCATATTCATGTGTGAAGTCACTGCCTGTCTCTTGGTCATAGTAGAGGCTTAATAAAGGACAGTCAGGACTCTTGGGGCATCCAGTGGGTGAAATCATTGAGGGGGGAGTGAGTTGAAGCCGTAAGTCTGGGGTTCTGACCTTTCTGTGTGAGAGTTCTTTGGCTGGTATCTAACACTCTACCATAGCTAAGAGCCAGAGCGTGTGCTAATGTTCCTTAAGTAGGAATTCTGAGCAGATTCATTCATTAGAATCTGACTACTCTCTTATTGTTAGCTATAACTATTTCTCCCTTTAAGATCTTTTTAGCTCACTATAGGGCCAAGTATAGCAGGTTCATACCAGCATAGTCATACGTGCTTCTTCCAAGAGAGTCATGCTTAGAATCATAATGTTTTGTAGCAGGAAGTGACCGTGGAAATTATCTGGTTCTGCTTCATTTCACAGATAAGGAAATTAAGTTCTTTAGAGTTAAGTGGCTTGTCAAAGGTTAGCCACCAAGATGGGGCAGAACCAGGACTAAATCTCTGTTTCTTGACCCTCTTTTTCTACTGAGGTTGTCACAGGATACTTCCAAGGGCTAGATTGTAAACTAACAAAGGATGATCCTACAACGGGAATTTTGAATAGACTCCTGCTCAGTGAGTTGGCTAGTTTTTTATTCTTTTACAGTGGGCAATAGTCTCTGTTGTATATATTCAAAGAAGATGCTAATGATCCCTTTTTAATTCTTACAAAATTTTAAATTTTCTAAGAATCAAAAAGACTGCCCAAAAGTCTTAAGAGAAAAAATGTGGGTTATTTGCAGGAAGGAAAAGAAGATATTCTCAGCTCATACACCTCACCTTTTCTTTTCTCTGGGCAGTATCCCTCAAACAAAGGACATTTATCAGATATTAACATGACAGAAACAATTCCTAATATTAACAAACAATATATGCTATTCTCCAATAAGATTTAATTTACTGGTAAAGGAAATATAGAACTAATTTTATGTTTTTACCACCCAGCCAAATACAGTTTCACATTCTCTTTGATTTATTCAGAGAGCTCCCCAAAGCTCATGTCCCCAGCATTTTGTGTCATCTAAGGAGAAACTGTATTTACTAGTGGAGAGATTTAGTGCTGCTGGAAGTTGCTGAAGTGTTCCTTTGGCCAGCAATATAGGGCTGGGGTCTAAACAAAATTAATTTGAGTGTATTTGGCTGATTTTAGTAGCTTGACCTCTGAATGTATAAGCAGCAAGATGGGGGGGACAGCAGCAGGCTGTACGAAGCTGAATTAAAATGAAGCCTGGCATTGCTCAGAGAAGCCTTCCCACACCTGCTTCTCATTTCCTATATTTATTTCTGGTAATAAAAACTGGAACCATTGCTATATATTTTGGGGTCTAGAAGGTCTATACATTTTTCTTTCATACAATATGCTTGTGATTAAGTTTATGTCTCTGTCTACAAGAAGACAAGACATAAGTGTTCCTGAAAGAATACAGGAAAAAATCTTAATATTCTCTTAAAGATAGATTTTTTGTTTTGTTTTGTTTTATTTTGCAGTTCCAGCTGGAAGGCTCTGCCGTGCAGCATCCTTCCTACCTGTCCGCTGATATTTTCAGCTACTATTCTCTTTGCTTTTCTGCGTGCTGGCTTTGCCCTTCATTAGGGAACAGAATGACAAAGTAGAATAATAATATCAGTTTGTTTTAAAGAAACAGATAGATTTCTTAGGAAAGTTGAAAGCATTTGGATGGGAAAGCAGCCCTCCCCAAGTTCATTTCTTGCTTGGGATTTTTATTCTCTGATCATCTCCCTGACAGTCCTAATGTCTGTATCAAAAAAATGAGATGTGTATCTCAAAAATGCCAAGTGGAGCCTTCCCCTGGGAGCTCTTAACATAATTTGTGATGAGTTCAGGGCTGGAATTTGGCCCAACCCATAATCAATCCTTAGGTGTTCCTGTTCTTTTCATATTGTTGAGGGCAACCTGCCCACCTTCTCATCACTGCCTTCGACTGACATTTTGAAGTACAGCTGTATTGGTTGTGACTTTGCTCTCCCCTCTCTGGTAGCAACTTGGAGTCTCATTGATGAGTAGTAATAACCTGATATATATGCATGTGCACATATGCACAAACTACTGTGTTCAGTATTTGCATTTGCCTACACGTCTGCTGTGCAAGGGTATGCCATGCGAGAGAAGAAGCCTCTTCTCGCTCTGCCATATGATGTCTATATATTTATGAGGAGAAAGAGAGGAGCACTTGGTTATATGAATCTGCTTGCAATTTCCTAATGGAATCTGGCAGAAGAGCTTTGCAATAGGACAAATTCCATAAAAAATGTGTTCATAGAAGAACTTTCCCCTCATGCCTGTCACCTGTTTGTCCTTCCAGAGCACTGAAAAGATTAATCGTGAAATGAGCCAGGTTCTCTTTCGGTCAGCAAAGAAAAACCACTCAGTTAAGGAAGGGAGACTATTACTATTTTGTTCCTTTTTTAACAGTGCCTCTCCGTGGAAAAAGAGTGCAGGGAAACAAGTTCCCAGAGAGGAAAACTATCTTGTTGTTAGCAGTCAACTCTTCTGCAGGCGACTGAGCGTTGTTACCTCTATTTGGAAGGCGTGTGCTAGGAATATTCTCTAAGGAGAGACTACGGAAGCCACAATGGAACTAGAGGAAAATGGATTTGAAAAGTAGGAAGCTCTTCCTCTTGTAGCTGCCACTGTGTTGGAAGGGCATCTTGAGACTAGAAGCCCTCACAATACAGAAAGGGTTTCTCCACCTCCACTGATGCCATGAACTTTTATTGTTCCCGTCTATGTCTGAATGGACCTGGAGTGTAAATTTAAGCTATGAGTCTTAAGGAAAACCTTTTAAAAGTTCTCTCTTGCTCCACATCCATACTCCCTGGGCTTTGTCTGATCTACTTCCATCATGTCCTCAGCACTGCAAGGGCCCTCGGGGTGACTGGAGTGCTGGAAATGTGATGCGCAGTTAGAGATGCCAACAAATTGAATCCACATACCTAGGAAATGTGTAATTCTCCATGTGCAGGCTTTTAAACTGAAACTCTACCTGAGTGAATGCAAAATAAGTTGCTATCTGGAGACACTGCTCAGTTCACCTAGGATAGGAAGGCCCTTGTATCACACATAAGTTATTCCTCAGATGCTTCACATGGCGGAATACTGTCATGTAGCTACACAGTCCCAGGAAAGAATTTCTAAGAAGTAACCTGATCTTTCACATTCTTCAAAGAGAATATTTTTTGTCATTTTTTTCTTCAAATATGATCTTTAATTAGGTTTGAACAATTGCTAATGAGTATTTTTTTTTAAAATGAGGACTGTATTTGTTTAGAATTCACCTAAATGGCAGAGCCTAAATATAAATTCTTTTGTTTTGGACATTTTTGAAGGATTTTGATACAGCACATTCTTTTCAACTGATAGTCTTGTTCTAGGCAAAATGCATGAAATGCGATGGCTAATTATCTTTTGGGGCAATGTTCTGAACATCTTAGGGTCTTAGGGGAGGATTCTGAGGGCTCCAGTGAGGGCTACCAAGACTAGCAGATGGCAGTATGACTGTGGAAACAGACTTGTATCTCTACAGTTGGTTCATATAAAACAAGCTCAGGAGAAAAAAAAGATGTAGCTGTAGACCTTACAGTTCTCAGCTGTCACTCCATAGACTAAGCTGTGAAAACCTCCTCCAGTAGGGGAACATGCACGTCTGTGCCTCCTGCAGGGGCAGTAGCTTGAGTGGTTTCTGTGTGGGGGGTAGAGAGCTGGGGCGATAGCTTTTCAAGTGTCTGAAGATATGAATCAAACAAAAGAAAAATTATGGTAGCATTTATTAACAATGTTGTTCAATTACTATGGGAAGGAGTTTAAGTCCCTGTAATTGTAAAATTATCTAGATTTCAACTATTACTTCATGTATGTTGAAGCTCTTTTATTAGGTACATATACATTTATGGTTTTTTTAATGAATTATGAAAAGTCTTTTCCTCTGGGAAAATTATTTGTAATGAAGTCCACTTTATCTGATATTATTATAGCTACTTTAGTCTTCTTATACTGTTAGCATGGCATATCTTTTTCCATCCAATACATTGCAACCTATCTAAATCTTTATAAGTTTAGCTATTACAGGCAATATATAGTTAAGTTTTGCTCTGTATCCATAAGATAAAGTCTGCCATTTAATTTAAAAGTGTTTAGTCCACTTAGACTTAATGTAATTACCCATTTAGTTGGATCTAGGTATACCATTTCCCTACTCGCTTTCTGTTTGTCCTGACTGGTATTTATTTTGTGCTATTAAGAAAATTACCTAAGGCTTAGAAATCAGGAAAGATAACTTTGTGCCCCTCAAAGTCGTTCTAGATCCTTTTTGAACAAGCCCACCTAAGACTCAGCATAGGGGCAGAGGAAGATAATTTTATTTGGTGTAATATTTACTTTTAAGGAAACTGAGGTGCAGAGGAGTTAGTTAACTTGCTCAAGGCTGTCAAGTAATAAGCACTGGAGTTGGCTTTCAGAGCCCAAAGCCAATATATTTAGTCACTTCACTGTACTGCCTCTCACTGGCAATTGCCTCACTGTTGAACTTACAGATCACGAACAGAGGAAGTTGGGAGGGCTGTTGCTGCCCATCGCCAGCTGTGGTCCCTGCAGATGACATTTTCCGTTGAAGGGAAGGGCAGTTGTACAGTACGTTAGGGTGCACATGAACCAGTCCCAGGGGTCCCAGGTCAGTGAGGCTCAGCCCGAGTGGAATGGGAGCTGAACTCAGACATGAGATTTTTTTTCACTCTGTTGGTCAGGAATCCCTCACGTGTAGCACTGCTTGACACATGTTTAGGTGTCCTGTGTTTAGAAATGCTGTTTTCAGGAAATAATTGCTAAGCATTTTGGTGACACGCAATCGTTCTATTTGATAGAGAAATGGGGTGAGGTCAGGGCAGGAGGAATGTGACCAGACAGGGAAACACACCGAGGTACCAAATGTGAGTGACGTTTTAGCACTTCCTCATGAAGCAGCATGACCTCCTGCCACCCAGACAGGCTCACTCTTCAGATTTTTCTCGCTCATTCGCCACAGCTGTTTGTTGTTTTCTTAAATGTTAAGCTTTTTATAGCTCTTCAGTTACTTATAAAAAGTATCAGTTATTCAGGCCATATGAGAACTGGCTCAGTGCTGGTCTAATGAGCAGCAAGAACACTGAAGGCATATTTTTGTTGCTTCTATTTTCTCACTGCTCCTCCTCCCCCTGCTCTTACAAGTTTCCCTTCTGGACTCATATGACTCCAGAATTTTGGAATTCACTGGAAAGATGAACCACTAGTTGGTCTTTGCTGTTTAAGTGTAATTCATCGCTGACTCACCTCCCTGCCAGTTACTGACTTTCCGTGGTTGCAGTAGTAGAGGAATGGGGAACCTCATCCCACAAACCATAGCTGCTCCTAGGGGTCAAAAGGGACTGGCACCTGGGAAGATGCTTCTGTAACCTCTTCAGGAAAGAAATCTTTGCCACCCCAAAGAAAAAGGACCCAGAGCTCAGGACACCTTTGCTGAATAGGTAGGAATCTCTCTCTGGGCCACAGCCTTTGGGAAAAGCAGTCAGGACGTGCTACAAAAGGAATCCTGATAGAATCAGAAGGGAGATACCAGAAACTACAGTCAAAAACACAGAATTTATATATTTGAAGAAACCGGACAGTCTCCCCTACTCTTGGAGGCCTTTACAATGGTATCTGCAGGTTGTACTACCTTCTACCATTGCATTCAGGAGTCCCAGATTTGGGGCACACTTGGAAAGATTGCAAGGATTCAAGCATTTTAGCTTATTTAATGAGTAACTCCAATATAAATAAATAAATAAAGCTCTTCATGAGAATGTAGATACAAAATTATCTACATGATCTTCATGAGAATGTAGATACAAAATTATTATCAAAATATTAATTTAATTGCAATATCAAATTATTGGTACTCTTAAAAAATCTTGATTTTAAGTTTTTATTTGTTTATTTATTTTTACATTTATATAGATACAGGGTAAGAGCTGCTTGCTGTTCCAGCAAGTGATTTGCCTCACACTCAGAGTGTCTTTAATGACACTACTGAGGAGCCTCTGGCCAGTTCTTTGGCTTGAGGAGGATCAAATTATGGCATTGTTTTTAGGAAACTACATCCTGTTTTCTTGGTCCTAGAAGAGGTGAAGTCTCCTTTTACAGATGACTTGTCTTCATCCAACATATACCTGAGATAATTTTGCAGAAATGAGTTTTTGTTAAATATGTTTTGAGGTAGATAATAGACCTCATTCCAATTAGTAGTAACCTGGATTCAATCCAGATGTCAAACTTGGAAAAGGCCTCTGTGTAGAATAAATTTCGTATTTTTTCTTTTAGCTCAGAGGCTCCATACATACCTATTCAATCTTGTGCTTTTATTTTACTGGATGTATTTATTTATTTTTCTTGCGCTGGAGATCAAATTCTTATGCTTTTGAATCTAGAATGGCTAAAATTAAAATAAACAACAATACTAAGTGTTGGTGAAAATGTAAAGCAACTGGAACTCTCAACTGCTGGTGAAAGTGCAAAATGACATAGACACTTTCAGAAAAACGGGTTGGCAGTTTCTTATAACATCAAATATATCCTTGACACATAACTCACCAATCCTACTTTTAGGTATATGCACATGAGAAGTGAAAGCTCATGTCTACACAAAGGCCTAAATGGACGTTCATGGAAATTTTGTTTGCAATAGTGTCAAACTGAGTGCAAAGCATATGCCTACCAACAGGTAAACTAATCATGACATATCTATACAATGGAATGTGATTTAGCAATAAAAAGGAATGGATAGACACGACAGTATGGACAATCCTCAAAAGCAGCACACAAAGTGAAAAAAATTGTTGCCAAAACAATGACAGCAACAAAAAGACTACATACTATGTGATTCCATTTATCTAAAAAAATCTAGAAAAGGTAAAACCATAGTGACATAAATCTATGATCTCGGGTTATCAAGGAGGTAGTCTTTGGGTGAGATGGCGATTGACCATAAAAAACATGTGGGAGATTTTGGAAATAATGGAAATGTTTTATATCTCGGTTATGGCAGTAATTGCATGACTACGTATTTGTCAAAACTTATCAACCTGCACACTTAAATTACACTTCAATAAAGCTCATGAGAAAAAGATAATGTGTACAGGTTCTTTGTGACTAAGCCATGTATGAGACAATTACATTTTTATAACTCTAGGATTAATTTTCTTTGGATTCAGCCTTATTTGCCTTGCAGATATCTATTAATACAATGTTTGTGATTTAAGGTGTTTTATAATGTTATCCTAAAACTAAAGTTATTTCTTTAACTGGAAAAAATTAGTTTTGAATTTGTTGGTGGAAGAAGGAAAATTGAAATAAACATGTTCATAATCCAAATGACTCCATAACATTTATTCAGTAACCACTGAATACAGTACAGTTGTCTGGGGCTCAGTGCGTCTTTATGTTTGCTGATCCAGTCACACTGGAACAACTGTCTTGTGGAGATCTTATGTCGAGTATTGGAATTTTAGCTGGCTCAGGTAACATGCTGGGTGCCATATGAGGCTTCTAACATCAGAACTCCTCCATGTGGAACAGGGGCTGAATCTGAAGACCTGCTGGGTATAGTTTAAGGCTGAATTTAATATATAAAATCAAGTGATGGTCTGAGGGTAAAATAATGACTTGAGTAATTTTGCTTGTGTGAGCCATTTTAAAATCATACCTTCTCTAATCATCGGACTCTCATAAATGTGAATAGAGATCTACTCACCCTGTATTTCGATCTAATATATCTATTATGGATTTAGTTTGAGCAAGGCATTATGCTAAGTACTGTGGGAGATGCGGAGCTGCTTACACTGTGGTGATCCCACTGAGTTAAAATTCTACACTCTAAAATTTGCTGAATAGTATATAAGAGTCTAACCCCTCTCCCCTCCTCTTTTTCCTTGTCTGTTGAGGAGCAAAACTTACCAAGTTTCTTTGCTTAATATTAGCCTCAGACCATCCAAGGATGAATGCATACAGAATGGAATTTCTCCTTGGTGTGGTCCCCAGACTAGCCTCAGCGTCATTAGGACACTGGTTAGAGATGCAAAATCTTAGCAGCCATCCCCTGATGTACAGAATCTGCACTTTTACCAGATTCCTAGATTTCCAGGTATCCAGAGCACAGCATATGTTTCTTCTAACCATGAAGCTTTTCTGCGCATCCTTGCGTAACAGTAGTATGAACATTTGTGGGTTTAATTCCTTCTGCCAGAATCTTTTAGGATGCACCAAAGGTCAGGTATCTGATCCCTTCTATCAGGGAGAGCTCTTGAACCATTTGACAGGTTTCTCCCAAGGTCTGTTCTGATATTTACTTACCTCTTGCAGTTCAATAAGCATCTTTGTAAGTAAGAGGAAGAAACAGCAGGTATCTGAAAAGCTAATGCACATAGCCAAAAAGGGTTCAGGTTGAAAGTTTGCCCTGGAACACACTTTACTTAATAAATGTTAAATGAAAATAATAAATGCCCTTCCTGTTGGCTTGAAAATGGCTTTTACATGGCTCTGGTACAAATACATTTTGTAATCCTTTCAAAGCACCTTTGTTTCATTGCTACCGTTCCTGTATGGATGGCGGTATTTACTCACTGAGGTGTGTGCAGCTTACTTCAATAGTTGGGGATGTATTTCTTCCGACCTCTGGTTGATGCTTTCTCTTTTACACAGAGAGCATAACTGAGGTGCGAGTTGACTAGTGTCCTGACTAGTGTCCAGACTGGTGCCCTCTCCTGCCCCGTCCTTTCAGGAGCTGCTTGTCCACTGAGGTGGACTGTATCCTTTATGATAAGAAGTCACACAGAAATCAGAGAGAAAAGAGGGACTGAGAAGAGGAGTCATGAGACAAGGCCCTGGAGGAGAAGTCATCTGGTCTCTCCAGGTCTTAGTTTTCTGGCCTGCAGAATGGAAGGGTTGGACCAGAAGATGTTCGAGGGCTCCCCAACTCTAAACCAAGAAAACAGAAACGGGATGCTACACTGTGAAACAAGGATACTTTCTAAAGCCATTTCGTATTTGATATTCTGTGGAATCATCATAGCTCCAAAGTGGAACTCTTATTTTACAGAAAAAGAGACTGAGACCCAGAGAGTGTAAGTGGCTTCCCCAATCTCATTCAATTCAAATGGCAGAACCTGGACTCAGGACTCAAACGCAGGCATCCTGACTCCACTCCGAGTTTTCTTCGCTTCTGCTATAACCAACTCAGCCTATTTCTGTATTTAATCATGTTATTTAAGGTTGTGCAAAGGTCAGACATTCCAAATCTATCTGCTGCTCTAAGTAAGCTAGAGTAAGCTTAAAAATAGTGTTGCGCAGGTGTCCCGCGGCAGAAAACAATGAAGCAAATTTGGATTTTATTTGGATTATTATGCTAAAAAGGGCAAAGTACTTTTCCAAACATTTATTCTCGAGTCTCAAGTCTTGCCACAGGAGGTGGACAGAAGCAAGTATTCTTAGAGCCATTTTAAAGAGAGAAAAATGAAGGCGGAACAATGAAATTAGTTACCTAAGCTTTCTCAGAGCAGACATTAATTCCAGATGCCTGTCATTTCCACTTTCCTTCTTTCCCCATCTAAATGCATGCTCTGTGCACAAGCGTCATGCTTCATATTCTCATCCCCAAATGTAGCTGCCACCAGCCAGTGACCCCAGAAACTGGAATGTGAGAGTCTGGGAGGTACCTGCAAGGCAACAGGGAGAAGAACATGGAATGGAACGATCCTGTGGATTCCCTCAGGTTCTGCTAACAAAGGAGAGGGCCATTACGTTTCATTCAGAACATAACCGGATTTAAATATTTTACCAGCTTTAGTTAAATCGTTTGAAATTTTTGCTTCTGCCAAAGAACAGGTACTTATCTGGAGTTTAACTACGAATATAGTTTGGTTCTGCATGGATAAAATGCAAAAATGTCAAGGGCAGTTAGCTTGAGTTAGAGCAAGAGAGAAAAACAGCTGCTTCCTCCTCCCAACCCCCTTTTAATAGTCATAATACGCAGGTAACAAAAGACTAAGAAAGTAACTTAGTGTTGTGGTTAAGAGTGTGGGCATCAAACTATGTTTGCGTCTTAGCTCTGCTAGTTACTCAACCTGTGACCCCGAGAAAGTTTATTTTCTCATCTGTCAAATGTGGATGATAATGGCAACTGTCTCCTACCATAGGTTAGTTGTGAGGCTTAACAGAGTTAATGCCTGCGAAGTGCTTACAGAGGCACCTGGGAAATAGTAGGAACTTAACAAATGTTAGCTATTACCATTACTGTTATTAGTGAGGAGGGAACAGTTAAACACTTAGGTTTATATAATTTTAAAATAGCACTAGATGATTGAATTCTAACACTCATTAAGGAACATAGATCATCAACTGAAAAATTCTACATCTGTGGTGGTCCAAATTGAGAGATGTAGTTGTAGGTGGGCCGGGAAACAACCAGTCCATTTAAGAGGACCAGACATAGAAAATAAGGCAAGGAAATGGGTGATGCAAATAACCTAATGCAGGATTAGTAACCCAATCTATTATCATGTCCACCATCTAAAGTGATGATATAGTGACAAATGACCAAAGTCTTCTTGAAATCCTGAACAAGAGAAATCAATTTTAACACACTAGACAAATACACTGTTTGCTCACAATAGGTTGTATAGATATGGGAAGGACAATTTCCTCACAGCAAATAAATAAATGCCTACTCTGGTTTATACATCAATCTCTAATGCGTATAGTGTGAGTTGGTTTAGATCCTACCTAATTAATTCTGCATGAACTAATAGGTCCTGGAGCTAGCAGCACTGGCCTCCTGGATTTTGGAAGTTCCCGGATCACCTTGTGGAGTCTGGATGTTGAAGTCGTTTTACCTTTTCCTGCTCTAGCTGCCTTGGATATTAAATCTTAAATAGGTAAGAATTTCTATTTCAATCTCACCAATGTCCTGTTGTTCCTCTTTTTTTCTCTGTTTATTAGGAAAGGTAAGAACGCTCTAGATAACATTATGAAAAAGCTGAGGTTCTGAATGACCAGCCTAAAGATCAGATTCTAGTTCATTGACGGCCTCCTTGAAGGTGGAGAAGAGCTGCAAAATCTGGAGATGATGAGATGTGATCAAAACAGGCACATTTCTCAGAAGGAACCACATGATTCTCATGAAAAATTCTTGTAATGTTCAACTGAACTCCTTTTTTTTTTTTTTTTACTACCACAGTTAAGTCCTTCACCACATGAGAAAACCAGTTATAGTCCTTCACCACCTTTCACAGATTTCCATCTCAAAAATGATTTTCCAGGACATACCCTGTTTGCAATGCACAGTTCTGATTTGCAGCAGTTCCGAAAAAAAAAGAAAAAAGAAAAAATCCATTCTCAAGAATTTAGAGATTCCTGCTACCAAAGAGTCAAAGGAAGGTGGTGGAAGTCTGAGGGTGGTTCCAGAAGCAGTGGCCCCGGGCTGAGGAGGACAGTGCCTGCAGAATAGAAGCAAATAGGGGCAGAGCCTCAGGTGACTGGTGTGGTAGAGCTACACTAATGAAGCCAAGCTTGAGAAAGTCTGGGATGCAGGTGAGCGCGGTGCCGCCTTTGTGGACTTCTGAAGCTGACCCACTGAGTTCTATTCCTGGCTCTGCCATTTACTGCTGCATGGCCTCGGGCAAGGCACTGAATCTCTCCATGTCTCGATTTCCCACTTGAAAATGTGCTTTAACCTCAAAAATTGGTTGCGATGATGGAAAGAGTATACTTGGGGCCTGGCACATAGTACACATGATCTTAGGGCTGACCGTGACAAAATCGTCCCTCTTGGGGCCCATCTTGTGACATGCATTGCTGCTTCGGCTCCCCTGGAGATGTTAGGGAGGCAGGTTCCTCCTCCCTCACTGGTCCCTGGCTTCCTTCAGCAGTAGCACTGCCCTTCTGCCCCAGAGCTGGACTTTCTCTTTCCTTCTCCTTGTACTATCTTTCTCTTTTCCCTTCTCTTTTCTGTGCATTTCTCTTTGTGCCATCTACCTGCTTTGGGATATAGGTGAGGATTAATGATGAACGTCACATATATGTTTTTAATTTTATGGGTTCAATGATTGATATATGTCATAGATGTCACATATATTTGTTGATTTGGTTTTAGAATTCAAAAGAATTATACGGAATGAGGCAACATGTGTTCTATTTGTCTCAGTGTTATAGTGGAAAGATAGCGTGGTACTTCATGTTGTGTGAATATTTGCATCTCAGAAGTATTAGTATTTGCAACTTGCAAAAATGGTGTTGGAAAAAAGCTATTTTGAATGAAATCTACCGTTCAAAAATATCTACCTTCAAATTTTGAGGAAGAAAACAACTTTTGAAACTGAACACCCTTAAAAAGTTTTATTCCTGTTATACATAAAGCAAAAGTAATCTTAAAAATAAAATGTTAGTGACAAAAAGCTATATTTCTACATATTCATTATAGAAGTTGTCAGAAGAACTGGAACAGGTGTAATTTCTTAGAGCTAAAATTAAAATTGGGCTGTTCTCCTTTAGCCAGATATTGGTGTTGGAACAATATAACCCATTGCTTGACAGTGTGAGGCACCCACCAGGCTAATTTATGGGATGTGGAAAGTTAAGGCCAATCAAATGATCTAATTGTTTCAACAGTGCTAAAGGATTTATAACAATCTCCACGAGCCAGGCTCCACTGGTCTGAACCTCCCCTTTCCCACCTCTACTCCCTGCTTACTTCTCTCCCTCCAAGCATGTATATTCTTTTGTGTTTTCCAGTTTTAAATTATATAGCAAGCAGTTGAAGTGGGGGCCTGGGTTCAGGTTTTAGGGCAAGAATACATAGAAAGGTAGTGGGGGTCTTTCTGTAATTACCCTTTGTGCATTTTGTAAGACCACTGCTGGGCCATGAGAGAGCCCAGCCCTGACTCCAGGGAGGGTTGGATGAGAAGGTGTGTTCTTTGTAGGCTGGAGTGGAATTGTGCAAGGAGCGAGTGGTAGGAGAATTCTGCCAGTCCTCATCTGCTGAAATACCTTCATTAGCCCCTCAGCCTCGCTCATGGACACTAACTTGGATGTCATATTAAAAATCTGCTTTAACCAGTGTGTTGAGAAATGAACTTGGACAACAAGAACATAGCAGCTCCCTAAATTTGATTATTGCAAGCCCTGAAAATGCAGAGGGCAGTGTGATAGATGAGGCATGCCAAGCTTTATATGACAATCACTTATGCAGAGTGGGTGATTGTGTCCCAATACCATTACACTGTTTGATTCCATAAAAAGTGAGGCATATTTTTTTTTCCTTCGCCAGTGCATCGGAGTTGCTGGTTTTTATAATCATCATAAAAACATATCAGCTTTCTAGTAGGCAGGAAGATTTTTGGCTTGAGTTTTTAAAAAGCGGGGAGAGGAACAGAAGGGAAAGAGGGTTTTTATCTCAGCCTTTAGGGAGGAGTTAATGTTTGCCAAACCATTAACAAGCTGAAGAGCAAAATCCTCGGGTGTGAGGGTTAGTGTTATTGTCCTGGCTTTACAGACTGGAGTACAGAGTACTTAAAAGTTGGATGCCAGGCAAGTAAATCAGTCGGGGATTGGATTTCATGGGGTGAGGTGTACATTTTCTATAACCTTTGATTAAGAAGAGGAAATGGGCAGGTTCCTGGTGACAGAGAGATGGCCAAGAGAAAAGATGCAAGGGAGAAATATGTAAGACTGGTGGCAGCCATGCCTTGTGGAATATGGCAGTCATCATTTCCCTTTAGGGTAGACTCTACTGGGTGAAGGACCTGGAGGAGATCTTGGGCTGTGGCCACATGTTTCTATTTGCTGGTCTTCAAACTTTGTTCACTGGCACTTTCTTGGTCTGGAGTGAGTTGCCAGGATGAAGGGTTGACTTTGAGGGGGCTGAGGGGAGGGGAGTTTCCATTTCTTTTCTGTATTCGAATCCATTTTTCCTAGTCGATCTTACTGCTGTGTGAGTTTTGGTTTCCTCTAGAAAATAATATGATGACCTTGGGGAGAATAAAGTGAGGTACAGAAGAGATGTCACTCAGATCCATCTTCCTTTCTCTCCTTGAAAAATTGCCATTGTAGGAACACCTGCAGAGAGTGTTAATGACTCCTATCTAGGATTGCTGCACCAAAACACGTAAGTCCTCTGCTGGGGCCTGGTTCCCAGGGGAGATCTGGGGCTGGGAGCTTGGCTGCCACAGAAAAAAGGCAGGGGAAGCAGTAAGTCCAGGTCCCGTGGTCTCCACTCCCAGGACCTTCTCACTCACTTCCACACAAGGTGAGGGACATAGTGAGGGACCGGCTGATTAGCACTTACCCAATGTCTGGCCAAACCTGGTCCAGATAAGGACATGAGACAGCTGTAACTTTGTCCTATTTTTTTTTTTTTAAACACAAGACCACTCACTTTCCAGAAGATAACTGATTTGTTTGGAAGCTCAGCATCTGGATCTTAGGCCTGGGTTGAGGCACCTACTCGGCGCTGTGTTTTCTCCTCTCCCCCTTACTTCCGCCCAGTGCCAAGGAAAGAGAGTGGGGTTAGTGATGTGGAGCTTTAACAGACCAGAAATTCAGGAGGCTCCACACCAAAGCTCCTGTTCCCATCTCTACCCCTGGGAGGGTGGTGTGGGGTTCTTAATAAAACTCCCCCAAGAAATCCACAAGATGAGAAAAGGGACAACCCGTTTCACTTTGCTTCCTCTGGTTAAAGGGCTGCTAGACTGAGATCTCTATCTTAGCCATTTCCTACATTCAGATTGCATTAAATGAGAAGCTTGGGTGACTGATCCACATGACTTCAGAATTTAGTTTTAAAAAGCATGAAAATTTTGCCTGGACTGGGAAAAAAAGCAAAAAAAAAAAAAAAACCTCGGGTGACAAATGATTTGAAATAATAACTTGAGTTTACCACTTCAGATTTAGTGAGAGTGCCTGTGTTCTAATTCCTTGTTATCTGATACTGGTGCGAAAGTGGGGTGGGCCATTTTGCACATCAGGTAGAGTCCACGTGGGAAGCGTGGGAGCCGGGGATGGGATGATGGGTGGGTGAACCGTGTCGTGTGAAAGGAACTGTGCCCTGATTGACTTAATTATTTTCAAGGTTGATTTAGAAAAAGTCATTTCCTTCAATCATTCAGATCTGAAGCACTTGTCTTTGGAACACCCACCCTCCCATTCATGAAAGCTTTTCCCCTTCACTCAGAAGCCTGCCTGCCTGCCTCTCCTTCCTTTACACCCACCTAGGAGGGCTGCTCCTGGCAAAGGCGGTGGGGAGACGCTGTTCTTTTAGGCCTGCAGCGAATTAAAATTACCCAAGAACAGTACTGGCTCTCATCCTCCACCCATCAGTGAGTACTTATTTTTGTAACTGGTTTGATATCAGCTAGAGAATATGCATTTTAAAAATCTAGAAAGCAAACGCTTTGCACTTTGATTCGAATATAAGAAGAAACTCTCATGGAAACACTGTGTGTGTGTGTGTGTGTGTGTGTGTGTGTGTACTTGGTGTTGTACATTTCAAATGTAACTTGAAACTCACTGTCTATCCACATCAGCTAAAATCCCAAGATCTTGGCCTCAAAATAAAATAGATTCTGACATACCTCTCACGTTGAGATTATCTTCTTTGTCTTTTAATCAACCAGTCAGCACTTCTGGTGTCGAAGGAGCTCCCATCCTCATGCCTTAATAGAAAATAAGCAGATTGCTAAAATCCTTCTCACCTTAGCCCAGGCCTTCTTTGGGCTTCCTGTTTCACCTCGTCATTGTTTTACAGCTTGGGCATGAGGGGTGGTTGTGTCAGGCTGATGTTTAGCTAGCACATGCTCAGGTAGCCAGAGTAATTGTAAATGTATTTCCCCATTGGCTAGTAAATAACTGTTTTGAGCTCCTCGAGTACCCCCTCCCTCACCATCCCTTGGGACTGTCTGGACCATCCCCATGAGATAGCAAGTGAAGGGTTAACACTTGTCACAGCTGGGGCCTTGTGGAAACTGGCTTGGTTGTTCTACCCCTTTTTCTTTTGATTGTTGGCTAATTTGAGTGTCACCCTGGCTTGCATTCACCCTGTTGAAAATAACTGATTATACATCTATCTTTCCCACTACTTCAAGCAAACTCTTAAATTTTATGGTGACATCAATACTCCTTTGCTACTTGGGTAAAGAAAGAGCCACTAATTAGGCTTTACTCCCAGGGATTTATCTCAGTCAATGCACTTAGCTTCTTTCCTCTTACTCAACTGGGGTTTGATCCCTGGGGACACAAGCATCTATTCAACAATTGAGACCAGTTAATTAAAACTTCAAGGCCTCTGTAAATACAGTTCTTTCTCTCTAGGACCAGAACAACTGGCATGCATTCATGATAGGAGAGGTAAAGAACAAGAGTGTACAAAAATGGAGGTGGCCCCATTCCTTCACATCGCGAGGGCCTTCCAAGCATGGACCCCAAACTGTGAGGCTTGAGGGAAGGTCCAGAGTGTCCATGATCTTGGACTTGTTACCTAGCCAAACTCTTGTCCAATGCTTCTATCACTTCATGATGGGGGTAAGTATTTTTCCGAGGCTTTCCTAGCAGAATTTTCCTCACAAAAAGCACAAAGAATCCTTGGTATATAGATTATTTTTTTATTTCTTCAGGACTACGTTTCACAATGCTTCTGTGTTCTATTTCATTTGTATGGATTTGCACATTTGGATGAATATAGTTTATAAGTCGAACTATTCAAAGTGATAGAATATTTCCAAATATGAAAAATTACATAACTTGAAGTTAAATAATGACAATAAGAGTAGTTTATTAGCAGTGATCTATATTATTAAGATTTCACAAGAATAGGAGGGAATGTCATGGCAGAGCAAAACATGGACCTAACTTCTGAAAGCAACTTGGTTTATTGATAGAACATTGGTTCTATCAACTACTCCAAAGGGAGAGGCTGTAGCAATTGATGCTGTATTTTCAAACTTGAATAACTTAGGGATCCTCTCAAAGGCAGTGGTCCCCTGGAGTCTCAGTGTTAATCTGAAATTACTTAATTAAGTACTTAAATATCTAAAACAAAAAGGAAACATAAACTCTTCATGCTTAAAGCTCTCACACAATTCTAAAAGAAATTTACTAATGAAATAAAAACAAAATTAAGAAAAAATTAAGACAATATTATTGTAATATCGGGGCTGGGGATTTGGCTCAAGTGGTAGAGCACTTGCCTAGCAACTGCTAAGGCTCCGAGTTCAAGTGCCAGCACCAAAAAATATGTATATATCATTGTAATATCGACAGATGCAGTTTGCTGAGAACAAATTGCCTCTTACAATGGGAATATGGTGTTGCCCACTACGATACACATTCTTTTGAATTCAGTATTTCTTCGCCACTGTGAGGTTTTACAACTCAGCTGCCCACTGTGTTTGCTCCATTTAAACCCCTAAAAATCCATCATCGTATTTGGACTTAGTGTGAGCACATCATTTATATATCCAGGCTTCTTCTTTTTCTTTTGGCTTTAAATTAGAAGGGCTATTATTTGACGATGATGTGATTATAAATACACAGGCAAACACAAACTTTGAAATCACATGGCATTTCTTGGTAATAATAAAAATGACTAATAGTTGTCAAGTGCTGACTGTGCACCAGACTCTGTTCCAAGAGCTTTATACTTTTTTTTTTTTTTTTTTTTTTTTTTTTTTTTTTTGGTGCTGGGGATCGAACTCAGGGCCTTGTGCTCGCAAGGCAAACACTCTAACCACTGAGCTAAATCCTCAGCCCCAAGCTTTACACTTTTTAATTTGCATATCCCTCACTACCACCCTGTGAAGTTGCCCCGTTACAGGTGAGGAAACAGGTTCTGAGATGTTCCAAATTAACTCAGTGAGTGAGCATCAAACCCAGGATGCAAACCTGGGCAATTCTGTTCCAACTACTGTGCTTTTTTAATTCATCATGAAATATCATAAAAACAAAAAATTTCTACCAGAGAGCTCTTAGAGCCATCAGAAATCAGTTGTAAGACTGTTTGAGAAATAATCATTCAATTTTCTTATGCATTTCATTATTCCCAGGATTGTTATGACACAGTGTTCTCTAATTCTTTAAAGTACAAAAACATGCCCTGAATCTGTCCACAGTTATCTTAGGTGCCATAAGGTATTTTCTAAGGACACAGTATTAGATTAGATAATTGCTATAAAAGCCTTGCTAGTAATAGAGATAGTAAAACATGTCATGTAGACACACTGAAGTATAAATGTTTACATAGTTTTAACAAGGATAGTGAAGTATAGACAGGCAAGGGAATAAGGATGAGAATGAGTGATCTGGGGCCGTTGGGCTAAGCTCTGAGAGATGGGGATTATTGGCTAGAAACTCGAAAGAGAAGCCTGAGTGCAGAAATATACACAAATCCATCTTGTGCTGCAAGTGGCAACTGGCAAAAAGTTCTAGAAACAGGGATTAGAAGTTGAAACTTATCTAGACGTTAATGGGCCATTTCAAGAAATCTGCAAATAGCAGAGTGGGAAGGTCAAAGAAGGCAGAGAAAATCACTTGAGCCTTGCCTCTGGCTTTTATTTGTAAACCCTAAACACCGCATTGTTTAGGTATTAGCTGAAGTTTATTTCCCAGTTGTTGATGTCTTCACCAGGCTCATCTTGTCATTGCTACTTATTTGTTTTAGGTTTTAAATGGAGACAAAGTGGAGAATGTCAAGCCTACTCTATAAAACCATGGCAAGACATGCTAAAGCACCTCTGGATGATACACTGAGCTTAATTATTTCATGAGCACCTATCGTGTACAAATTCTTCTGTTGATTGTGGATGGATGGGAGAATGGATAATTTAGGATCCCTGTTGATTAGAAATTTCACAAGGTCAGATAATGAATGGTGTACATAAATGGTACAGATAGTTTGTTCCGTGACTTTTAGCGTGGTAGCTAAGCTTTTGCGTGTAAAACAGATCCTATTCCAATCTCAGTTCTACCAGCTACTCTCTGGGTGCGCATAGGCAAGTGAAACTTGTTTTTCTTATCTCCAAAAGAAGCAGATGATGGTAATAATAGTATTTGCATCGTAGGGTTGTTGCCAAGACTAAGTGAGATACTACACATACTGTGCTTAGCACTTCTGTGCATGGAATTTTGCTCATCATACGTGAACCTGCTGCTGCTGAGGCTCCACTGACAATGCCCACGACTGAACAGAAGTGTGCTTTCTAATCTGATTGCGGCCCAGGTCCTGCATGGTCGTGTACTGGAAGGTAAGGAGAGAAGCCAAGGAGAGGCAGCGCCAATTTGGTAGTGCCTGGGGGAATGAGGGCATGTACCACTGCCCTCTACTGGAGGCACTTTAAGACATTTCTAAGAAATACCCAAACTATTCAGTACTCCCTCCTCCTAACAGCTGGGGTTTATACAGAGAAGTCTCCCTCATAGAGAGCTTCGTAGCCGATCTGTGATAATTTTCTCCCTTTTCCAATACTCAGGAGGCGGAGGAAATCCTATTGTCTGCCAGCCTCAGCCTTTTACCTGCTTTTAACTAATATGGAGTCTGGACAAATATTGATTTTCCTGCTTTTCTCTGACTGCACTTATCTGTCATTTTCTATTACTGGAGAGTCCATTAGCAATAAAAATAAAGGATGGGAGTTACAGAGCCCATTAAAGAAACTTGCTTTCTGTGTCTTTGGGACAAGAGAAACAATTAAAAGCACATCATCTTATAAACATTCTAATAGAGTTATTAGAAGAGTGAATGAACGCAGGATGCAATTATCAAGGGATGAAATGAAATCTTTTTTATTAGTCAACTAGAAGGGAGTGCTGCAACATTTCCACCAGATTGCAGTATTGCGGTGGGATGAGAAGAACACATTACGATAAAGGGACATTGTATGAGAGGTTCAGCAGTAGGCTCATTCATGGATAAATTTCAGAACTATGATAGCAGATCTAAGACAAGAGTGAGGTGGTGTTTAAATGTAAAAGGAAGAAATAGCAATACAACTTTGACTGGGAGATTTGAGTAAACTGAGCAAAAAGAGAAAAACAGCATCGTCACATGATTGGGGCAGACTTGTTCCCATTGTCCTGATGATCACTGACATTCTCTTAATTCCCCAATGAGAAAAGGAGAATGCAGTAAGAGACCTGTGGAGTCTGATGCTTGCTGACCTGACGATGTAACTGATGATGTGTTGTGGGGGCATCTGATGCTTTTCGGGTTGACCTGAGCTGCTGTATGGGAGTGACTGGCATTGTTCTTGGCATGTGCTGACACTCAAAGGTATTAATTCTCAACTGGGTGTACTGGTGTACACCTGTAATCCAAGAACTCTTCGGTTGAGGCAGGAGGATCACAAGTTCAAGCCCACCTTGGGCAATTTAGCAGCTTATGAAAACTCTGTTTCAAAATAAAAAGTAAAAGGGCTGTGGATGTAAGTGCAAAGTACATCAGTGTAAAAGCCCTGGGTTAAATCACCAGTACTGAAAAAAAAATTATTATTTTCTTCTTTTCTTCATAGGTACTAAAGTGTGTAGAATCTACGATTTTTGAGAAGTCCACATTCCTGGTGAATGTCACACTGTATTTAACTTAATTTCCTTTTATTTTCATGGCTTCCAAGTGAAACAATTTCCACACAAAGGGCTAGCCGAGCATTTAAGCTCTTTGGATGATCGTTGAGTATGTATTAAGTTTGTCTAATCCTCTTTTGTCCAGACAGCAATATATTCTTCCTCAAAATCTTGTTGTAAGTGGAAACATTTACATTTTGTTCTCTTACTTGATGTTATTTTTATATACTTTTTAAAACGTTACTTCATGATAGTCATAAGTATAATTTCTAATGTTGCAAAAGATTTCATTAGATTTATGACTTTTAGTTTACTTAGCCATATGTCTAGCAGAGATATTAAAATTTTTTAGTATATAGTTTCCTTTAAAAGTTGTAAGTAATATCATCACAGTTTTATAAAGTTCTTTTCTCTCCTTGAATATTTCTGAATAAATTCCCAGGACTTGGGTTACAGTTCTTGATGTGTGTGGGACCAGTTGTTTTCCTAAAAAGCTGTTATTGCACTCTGCCAGGAGCAGAGGATGAGACTTCTATTACATGTCCTCAATGACCATTCCTGCCTTCAAGTTCTCTCCTACCTAGCGTTCCCAAAGGGCCGTCCTCTTCTAGCTTTTCATCAACCTCTCTGGCTACTACTGTCTCTCTACTCACTCTCTTATTGGATTTTAATTACCGAATCACTGGGCACATGGTATCCTCTGCACACCAGACACATACCCCCAAGTGCCAAATAGACAACCTAGTTTCCTTGTTTCTGGTCTTATTCCCTAAAAACTACTATCTACAATAGAGCCAGAGTAATCTCCCAACATACAAATTGGGTTATATCATCTACTTCTAAAAACACTTCATTGAATTTCTACTGCTCTTAGGAAATGAGATTCCAAGACAAGGACCCCTAAGGACACACAGACAAGGAGTTCTGGGGACATACAGATGAGGTGTTGGCAGTCTTGCTGCAGCTCTACCCTTTACGTGGCTCATAAACTCTCATGTTCCATATTAAATTCACTTTCCTCTCATGGATTCTTCGAGCTGGTGTTGTTTCACTCCATATCCACATGGTTGTCCTTTCAGTTCCTTGGAAAAACCCAAAGCCAAAAAACAAAACAAAATAACCCCTCTTACAACAGATGGGCTGTTGGGACAAGCTACAGTCTCTGATGCTGCCCTAATCAGCGGTTCATCTTCTCAGAGGCAGTTTTTAATGGCTTTGGTTGCTTGCTCAGTAGAATAACCCTGACGTTCATCCCAAAGATCTGAGATTCTGGTCACTATTTTTTTGTCAGGCTCTGTTGTCTCTGGTGGTTGTGCCTAAAATGTAAGGAACACGAAACACAAATCCCCAAAGTGGGTTACTGGGAGTAACAATAAAAGGAGTCACTTCCTATGTAGTCAAGGTACCTAATATATATTGTGCATCTTGAATGCTGACTTTGTCCTTAATCTGGTACTTCAAGTGAGACTTGTAGAGGACTTTCCAACTCTGGCATGCCAGCAGCCTCCTCATTGTTCTATGTATGAAAGTGCCCTGGATCTTGTAGTTATAGGTCATTGTTATGCCTCCTTTGCCCCAAAGTGGCCCTTAGGTCTGAAGTGATGTTATATATGACGTCCACAAGTCAGATGTTCTGGAAGCTCTTGATGGGTCTGGCCATGGTGGGTCATGGGTAGGCAGCCGTACTCTCACCAGGGAAGTACGCCCATCTGTCTCAGTAAGGAAAGATTACTGCCCCAGTTCTCACCCCAGGGTAAAAGGAATGCGATGTAACCAACTTGTATTCTCTGACTGCTTTGTCTTCTCAAAGGATGGCATCGTGAGAAGCACTGGGGCTTTGTTTCTGCTGCCAACAGATCAGACATCCACAGTAGTAGCAGCTAGATCATCATCATTGCTTGATCTTTCCACCTTCTTCCTGCTAATTGCTCCCTCTTCACTTTCAGGTACCTGAGCATAAATAGACAGAGATATATTTGCCAATGAAACATCTCTAATGACCTTTTTCATAAACCAGATGCTTTTATTTCCTGTTTTCTTTTCAAAGAGTAATTTTCCCAGATGTGTTTGGATTGTACTGTATTTCAAACAGGCTACAGTAGAAAGTTTAGATCAAAGCAAAACTAAATCCAAAACATTGAAAGGAAGAGGTGGGAGATCCTATCTTGAAAGAACAGGCTCATGTGGAAGACTGGGGTGTGGGGAGGGAGTAGGGAAACCTGAACCAAGAACTTTATTCTGTTTCGTCACTAATCGGATGTAGGCAACTTGTTCTGAAGATCCATTTTTGTGAAAGATAAGGTAGTACCCCCTTATTTCTTTCTAGTAGTGGTTGTGTAATAATCTGAAGCTCATCAGCCTGTGAAACATAACTTATTTCCTCTATATTTCCAAGGCCTGAACCAGTATCCTGCTCCAAGTCCTGAATAAATTTGTATTCGTCAAAAAAATGAATGAATGAAGTCTCACTAGATAAAGGATGCTTTATAGAAATCACTGGAATAGCAAGATCTCCCAACCCGTTTAACCCAGGAGCTGGTGTATGAACTTTGTTTAGGCACAACATTTCAAAGGCATGTTTGCTGATAAAGGGAAATATGGTTCTAGATGCCTTTTCACAGTGAGTGAGTTACCTCACACCCTCAACCTCATCTGATAACGGTCCTCTGCAGATCTGCCCTTTTGATGGGGATTCCCCTGGGCTATCACCTCTTGCCTGACCCTGCATGCTATGGTGTCAGGCACCCGGTTGCCAGGCACCAAGTGTAAGCACTGCGGGAGGAAGTGGGGGAATCACAAGGGCTGGCTGACAGCAGTGAAACTCCAACCATGTGCATGTGTGAGGATATCGTGCACATTTTACCTTGGATGGTATGTTTTTTATGCTGACAGGAAGATAAAGCTGAGCAATAATGGAAAAGGTGACTGCTAAGGTAATATTGAGAAGGAGATACTTTGTTTCAATGAAACATTGTCATTAAACATCTTGATTTAGCCCACACCTATGCCTCCTCTTCCCACCCACAAAGGTTACCTTCCAATATGTTTTCTGTGGGGGGGGGTGGGGTGGGGGTGGGTGTGTATCATTGCAAACTGCAGCTCTCTCTCCCCACCCCACTCCCAAAGGAGACAAATAGGCTTCATTATAGCACCTCAGTGTCAACATAACAAGACTGTCCTTATGTTTAGCCAGATAAAAACATTTGTCTAGGGCTTTCTCCCTCAAAACTACTAAATAAAGCAAAAGCAGTGCTGGCCCAAAAGAAGTTCATTTTAAAAACTGCTAACTAAAAGGTAAGTGAAAATGAGTATATTAAATGTCCCTTAACATATATGAGGAAAATCAAAGGCCTTGGCAGCTTTGATCAAACAGAAGCAAACTGGAGGTGCGGTGGGAAGTACCCTGCTCTCCAGTGAAGAGCTCGCTCTGCGAAGCTGTGTCAGCCTGGTAAGTCTTGTGGCCCTTCTGGGTCTTGATTCTCTCTTTGTTTTGGGGTTTTGGGCTTTTTTGTTTGTTGTTTGTTTGTTTTGTTTTGGTTTGTTTTGTTTTGGTTTGGTTTGGTTTGGTTTGGTTTTGGGTTTTTTTGCCCTGGGGAATGAACCCAGGGCCTTGATGCTGAGCTACATCCCCAGCCCTTTTTAATTTGGAGCAGGGTCTCACTTTGTCTCTGTGTTACCAGGATAGGCTCAACTTTGTGGTTCTCTTGCCTCAGGCACCCAGAGTGCTGAGATCACAGTGCTGAGGCCCCACCTCACACGGTTCTCCTCTATTGAGTGTGTGGTTTGGCCTTTTTATTTCTCTCTCTCTCCCTCCTCCTCCTCCTCCTCCTCTTCCTTCTCCTTTTCCTCTTCCTTCATCTCTCTCTCTCTTCAAATGAGATCCTTTGAGAAAGGAAAAGTAATGGACATGAAAATTATTGCCAAGGGTCTTCTCTGGTTGAGTGAGGCAGGAGTGAGTTCAGAGGAGCCCATTCTCAGCAGCCCCTGGGGCATGTCTCAGGAAACCTAAGGCCCCAGTTGGAGAAGTCTTTTAGCACTGGGATTTTATGATCAACAAACTCTCTAAGAGAGTCGTTTAGTTTTAGCATCAAAAGAAGAGATAGGGTGCTTGCTTCGCAGCACATATACTAAAAGAAGAGATAGGCTTTTCTGGTGAGAAGATCCAAGAGTTTGGGAATATCCATTGCAGCCAGTTTTCCAACTAATCCTGTATTAATTACGAGAAACACTAACGTGGGTCTGAATCTCAACTTTTAAAGAACTCCCATAGCCTTGACTTGGGATTCCCAGTTACAGTGAAAAAAAAGTCTTGAATCATTGACCTTTGTGGTATAGCTGGTCCAGTAGCCAGCATCTCTCTTATAAACACATTTCTGAGATGTTCTCAAAACAAAAGAAAGGAGAAAGAGAAATGTTTATGGGGAGCAAGTTTCCATCTAGGGCATTTGAGGAAATCATCAAGCCAGATTGCAGTCACCACTTTGTACCTCATTAATAGAAATAAGACAAGAACCCAGGTTGAAGGCCGTTTCCCATCTAGGAACCTGGTACCAACCCCTTCAGCCCCAGGAGTCAGGTAGTCTCTTCTGGACTGCAGTCTGCTCCAGTGTACCCCACTGTGCTGTCCAGATACTATGACTTCATGGGAAATGCGGCGTGTGCTGTTCCCAGACCTTACCCGTTGCATGTAAAAGCTGAACGTGAGTAGCCCTACCACCGAGCATGGAACAGCAGGCCCTCTGGACACATGTTGGCCAGCGAAAGGAGCACCGAATGGAATCCTCATCTCTAGATCTGTTTCTGGAGCCATATTGGTGGAAACCTAGTTCTGCACATCTTTTAGATTCATTCAGTTGAGCTATGAAAAAGAAGAAAAGAAGCAACAATTACAAATGAAATCAGAGCTGACGTAGAAAGTGTGATGGGATTCTGCTCCTGTGAGGAAGTGTGCTCAGAGTCTGCTGACTCTGGGGATGTGTATGCGGCTTGTCTGCTCACCCAGCGCCTGGGCGGCCAGGCAGCCTCAGGAGGCCACTGCACAGTGCTTGCCACCTTAGCAAGATCGCCGCAGCCACCGGAAGACATCTCACCCCACCACGCCCCCGAGGACTGCCCTGTGCTGTCTGCCCCTTCCTAGGCTAACAGTACAACACTCTGGCCATCCCCCCACCTTGGGAGCTAATTAATCCTTTTTTATTCTTTCCTGTGCCTCTGCTGGAGTTTCCATAGCTGCCCCACATCCCTTCTGCCTAGACAGGGAAAGCCACAAAGGAGATCCGGTGGAAATATTACCCACTCTCTAGGATAGCATAGCATCACTGGAACCTGTTTATTTCTGGTAGCTGTCACTGAGCCAAGGGCACAGCTAAACCAAGAGAGAAGTGGCCTCCTCAGTGTGAGTCAGCTCTTCAGTGCTGGGAGCAGGGGCAGTAAGAGACGTGAAGGGGTGGTGTCTGAATCTTGAGGTATTTTGAGATGCCTGTTTTCTCCACTTACCTCAGTGGCCCTTGTAGGTTCTGCAGGTTCTGGAAGGTCCTAGAACTTCTGCAGGGTGGTACCATAGTTTCTCATGGAATTGACACAGAATGAAGAAACCCAGCAGAAGTCAACTGATCTGACTGTTTTGAGATCTAGACCTAAAATTTGATGGAATTTAAACATACATTTTTTAAAAGTCTGGTTCTAACTTCTCACCCACTCCCTCTTTTTCACCCAAGATGGGAAGAATGAGTGTAAATGGCCCACTCCGCATGTGACCTTTGTCTTCCAAAGGCCTGCCTTTAACCGCTTCCTCTTTGAGGTCCTAAATTCTCTGCCACTTCCCCACCTGAGGCCTTGACGGATGGGAGCTTCAGCCCGGGGGCCATGCTGGTGCTCCTATCGACGCTGGTAACTGCTGCCTAGATCTATACTCTCTGAGCCACTTTGGAGAGAGGGTGCCAGGGATTGAACTCAGGGCCTTGTGCTTGCTAGACAAGTGCTCTGCCACTGAGCTAAACCCCCAACTCACTCTGATCCTCTTTTAAAGAAACAGAAGCAGTTGTTAAATAACAAATGACTGTGTGTTTGAAAAGCTGGGATGACGTTAAAAAGGATACGACAACCACGGTGTATCTCTAGTATTCTTGCCTCCATTGGCCCCCACAGTCCCCATTTCTCCATATTCTCTGTGCTCCCTAACTGGGGACATCTGTTCTCTGCAAAATTTCTTGTCTGCCTGGTTATGCTTCTTTCCTCAGCACTCTCTTTCCTTATTACTTCTTAAGACCTCATCATACTATCATCTCATTTAATCCCCGAACAAACTTTATTATCTCAGTTTTACCGAGACAAAATTTAAATGAGATCACAGACTTAGGAAGTAGGCAGAGTGACATAAATTAAGTGTCCAGTAAATATTTATTAAGTCAAAAATTAATCCTTTTTTATTTGTTCCTACGTTCCCTGTCCAGATAGCTTTTGCTGTTTAGGGACACATAAAGGCCTCCTGGCACAGGTAGCATATGGACAGTGCTGCTTCTTAAGCTTTTTGCTTTTCTAAGAGTGCGAGTTCACGTTTCTCTCTAGACTTTTAGCCTACAATGATAACATGAGTATCAGACATCTAAGTTACATAAGAGAATTATCCACAAGCCTGTATCACATCTTACTCTTTCACTTTATATGTGATACACATTATGCAGACATACATGCACTTAGGAACTTTTTGGTTGGGTTATAAATGCTTATCCTCAAAATTTATCTGTACTAGAAAATATCACCTGGGACTCTCCACTCCATTTTCAGCTCAGCAGCCCAGCCAAGCACATATCAATCTGCAGATACACAGCCTCATGATTATGTCTGATTGTCGATGTGATTTTAATTCAGCCTGTTGCTCTCCCAAGCTTCTGTCTGTCCATTTGGTACCATTTTCCTTGAAGGTTCCCTTTCCATCCACTGGCCTCATCCCCGGTAGTCCTGCTGCTTGGATGCTGCTCTTCCTGAAACCCACTTGTTTCCAGTTGTCTACCAGAGTTAATTCACTCAGCAGGACACGTCACGGGTCTACCATCTCATTCTACAAATACTAATTGATGAACCTGCTGCCCACTCTACAACAGGACTTAACGCTAAGGGAACATGAATGAGAAAAATGCACGTCTTTGCTCCAAAGCGTAGCCTCGTGAAAGACATAGATATTAATCAAAGCGTCAAACTGGCACAGTAAATCTGATGCAGGAAGTTGTTCCTGAGTGCTGTGAGAATATAGTATGGCAGCCTGATGCAGTCTAGAATTCTGGAGTAAGATAAAGCTTCTTGACCCTGTAACCAAGACTTGAGGATGATTTGCAATGAACCAGTAGAGATGGGGAAGTTTAAGGAAAATGGAGGAGTAAGTGCAAGACCACAGAGTGAGAGGGAGCATGACATCTTCAAAGGAGTAAGAAGAGGTCACACTGGCTGAGCTCAGGTATTGAGCGGGAGAGCACAGAGGGGTGGAGTGGATGGGAGTCACACAGGCAGGGCCTTGGGATCCGGGTTCCTGATTCTGAGCCTTACTCCATGAGCAATGAGAAGATTTTTGGGACATATGGGCAAATACAATCTAATCTGTATTTTTTACAAAAGTCAATTCAGCTAATGTGTAGAGAATAGATTAGATGACTTCAGGTCTTCAGTTTGTACTGTTTTCTGTGACAAGAACAGAGGATGAGAGCTCTTTGGGGAGGGAAGGTCATCATTCAGGACTGATACAACCAGCTGAAGGTGCCTGTGTCAGTCAGCTTTCAGGGTCTGTGACAAAATCCTTGAGAAATATAACTTAAAGAAAGGTTGATTTCACAGTTTGAGCATCAGTCCATCATCACTTGTCTCTATTGTTTCTGGTCTTGTGATGAGACACAGCAGCATGGTGTGATGGAGTATTTATTGCCTCAAGGCAGAACAGAAAAGAGAGAGTATGAGGAAGGGGCCAGGGACAAGATACACCCCTCCAGGGTTACCCCATGACCTACTTCCTCTAACCAGGCTTCACTTCCTACGGTTTCTACCATCTTCCACTAGTCCACTACAAACCCATCCATGGATTGCTCCATTCATGATATCAGAGCCCCCATGATCCGGTCACTTCATAAAAGCCACACCTCTGAGCACTGCTGCCCTGGAGACCAAGCCTGCAGCATGCGAGCCCTTGTGGGGAAGTTCAGATCCAAACCACAACAAGGCCCTCGAGACACTCACACAGACACTGAGTGGACACGTGCACATACGTAGTTGGAGTTCTAAGGAAGTCCTGCATGAATTAGCTGTAAGGGGAACCAGGATTAGCCTTTGATGGATTCTGACATAGAAGAGGACTGTCAGCAAAGGAGATTAGGAAACCGGGAGGAGAGGATACTAGTGGCTGATTTATGAGTCTTTCAAATGCATGTTACTGAAATCCATCTTTGATTGATGCAAGCCAAAAAGAATGTATTGGTTCTTATAACCTAACATTAGGACTAGTCAGATATGACTGGATCCAAGTGTTCAAATGGGTCCTGAGAACCTGCCTCTTGCTCTTTGTCTCTCAATTCTGCCTTCTAGAAAGGCTTCTTTGCCAGGTGAGTCTTGTATGGTGGTCTGATCAGATCACCAGGAGAAGGAAGTGTTAGGTTTATGTCCTATTCCAGTAAAGAACGTCTCTGTCTTCTGTCAGTTTCTGCAAAGCTTCGGGTGTCACTATTGCTGACGCAGTGTGGTTAAATGCTCATCTCTGAGCCAGGGCTTGACATCAGCCTTAACCTCACTACCTAGACTGGAAGCTGTGGGAAGAATGGTCTCTTGAAAGAAAATCAGGGTGCTCTTACCTGAGGAAACAGGGAAGACACCAGGCAAGTAAATCCAGATGCTAAACAAATACCAGAGGTACAAAAATTCTAGGGAAAGTATACTCAAGAGTGTGAAATACTGTTAAGACACCGAGAATCAGATGGGGATGAAAATGCTTATAGAACTTAACTTCCTAGAAGTCACTGGTGACCTCTGACCCACACAACTCCATCAGAAATTGTTGTGTTGGTAGGAATCATAATGCGGGAAGAATTGGCCGGGAGAAACCAGGAGAGAAAAATCACTTAGAACTGAGACAATTGAGGAAAGCTCCTTGTAAGGGGAAGCACTCAAGTTAGGCCGTGAAGGATGGATAATATTTAAATAACCAAAGCCTAAGAAATGGAAGCACCCCAGATAAATACAGTGTGAGTAAAAGCATGATGGCAGGAGCACGCGGTGGGGTTCAGTTCACACGGGGCCTGAAGGAGCCCAATGTGAATGCTGCCCAAAGAGAAAGGACTCTATGTGGTTTACACGGTGCTCAACTGTAACCTGCATTCCCAGGTTACCACCACACATGTAAACAAGCGATCGCTGTCGCGGCAGTTGATCAACTGGGATCCCCTGAAAGTCACCTTCCCTGCCCTACCCTTCCCCTTGAGGGACCCCCAGGCAATCCATATATGAACTTGGTAGCAGGCTCTTTCTTCTCTGTCTGCTCTCAGTCACAGCCTGTCCTCTGCTTCTCTGAGTGGCATCCCAGGCCTGCCATCCTGATGACACCATTCAGAGCTGTGGAGCATCTGGCTACTCTGCCTTCTTGCGGACCACAAAAGAGGGGCGCCCTGTGTCAGATGCTTGATAATCTCTGCCACCGCAGCTGGGGTGTTTCTCAACTTGCACTTGACTTTCTTCTCATCTTCCCTTCACTTTCTATCCCAGGAAGCTGGCACTAGAAGGAATGGTAGGAAGGAGGGAGTTGGTGTGAAAGACAATTTAGGTGACTGCACGGTATTTTATTCAAATATCCTCTAGCCATTGCTCCCAGAATAAGCCTGAGCATCCTGGATCTCTAACCCTTGGGAGTACATTATCTCCCATTGTTTGGGTCGGGGGAGGTTTCCATCCTGGTGGCTTAAAACTAGCGCCTATTCATTTAATCCTTAGCTTGTCCCTAGGTTCTTAGGACCTTCCTGCATGTTGTAGCCCTATGGACCAAATCCATTTGCCTGGAAGGAAAGGTTGCACAAATTAGAATTTAGGGTTGATATTTTACTTACAAATCCCCACTTGGGAAGTCATAAGTAATAATGACCTCAGTGGAGCTCACTGAGGACATTTGAAGAGGTACACGCTATGAACAGAACGGGCCTTAGAGTTGGTTGCACCTGGAAGTGGCATCGTGATAGATTTGAAAGAGCAGGAGTTGGAAATGTAAAGGTGTTAGGAGATTGGTGAGTCCAGGGAGACCAATACTGAGCCAGCAGGCCTGAGGTCCTTGTGGAAAGGTAGGGACAGTGCTTCACAGCCCTTCTTTGGGAGGTTTGGAGGAATTATTACTGGGGAAACGCCCAGCTGGACTGAGTTAGTGTGGTTTTGGCCGTAGAGGATCCACCTGAAGATTGTTGCCACCACAACATGAAGGCAAACAAGAGCAAAATGGAGGAGCAGGCAGTTTCCCAGGAGAAGCTCTGCTGTGGTTGGTTCTCTCGAAGGGGACTCGGCTGTTCTCGTTGCAGAAGGAGCTCGGGGCCTTGCTGTTGTTGGGGATGGCTGCTGTTTGCTTTGGGTAAGTTCTGGTTTTCATCTCCACAGTGAGTGTCATATCCTGGCTCCAGTAGATTTCTTCAACCTTTAGTGCAGACACCGATGTACACGGGACAGTGCTGTGGGCTCCCAGCCCTTGATTGGATCTTTCAGGTCTCTAGTGCATAGGCAGATGTTCTGCACTCTTCCTGCATTTGGCTTATGTGTGTGAATGTCCAGTATTAAACCTGCTGTCTTGCAAACCATTGACTCTAGAAAGGTAACTAATACAAGAAATTGATGCCAGAGAAGTGGGGTCCTCGCTGTGTCGTTGCTGGCCGTGTGGCTTAAGAGCCTTTGAAATTAATTTGGAAAGGTTTTGGGAGACCAGCCAAAGAGGCAACCCTGGAACACTCTAAACTTATTTTATGGGAGACTCTGGTTAGAGTGTGGAAAACCAGAGTAACTGACAGAAATGCTGCCGGTTAGGATGAGGCTTGGGAGGCCTCTGTTGAGAAAGACTGCATTGGCTGCTGGATCCCAGGCGGTATACGTGTGCTTTCGAGAGGTTGAGTCTGCATTTAGCTTGTGATTGGAGATATTGCCTGGGTGGCAGAAAAATTTCAGTGCGGTCTGGTGTTGGGATGGCAACATAGTAACAGGTGAGGGCTTTTTGGCCAGATTTCTGTTGAAAATCAAGAGCAGAGAGTGACTTGAAGTGTTTGACCAGAAGGGAACAGTGTATTTGAGGTGCAGGAGATCCTTTGGGCCATTTCTCAGTGTTGTCTTGCTCTGTTGTTAAAGTTAAGGGAAACCAAAATAGCTTTAAAGTTTGAAGCCCTGTTTTTCAATGTGGATACACTGTATTGATATATTGTACTTTGTAAACAAATTATTTATTGTTTTAGAACAAGCAAGAGAGACAGAATGCAGTTGTGTTTTTGCATGTATGGTTGTCATTTTTGGACACCTGTTTGTAATCAGTGTTGCGAATCCTTCGAATATTTGTTTCTGGTGTGGGAAGGAGTACAATAATTGCATTGTTAATGTAAATCTGAATAGACCAAGATATGTTCATGCTTTACAAATCTGCCACTGGAGACTGTGGTTTAAAGAAATGTGTCTGGTTATCAAGTTGAGCAGGAGTGGATTGTGGTGGACTTATTATTGTGGTCAACTTGAACAGAAACACCCAGCTGGACTGAGTTGTGTGGTTCTGGGTGTAGAACATCCACCTGAAGGTTATTGCCAACACAACATAAAGGAGAGCGGGAACAGAAAATAGAGGCTGGCTGTTTCCCAGGAGAAGCTCTGTTGTGACTGATTCTCCTGAAGAGAACTTGGCTAGTCTCATTGCAGAAGGAGCTCAGGGCCTTGCTGTCAAGAGGAATGGCTACTGTTTGCCCTTGGGAAGGTCTGGTCTTCATCTCCGCTGTGAGTGTCATACCTTGGCTCTGGTATAGAGTTCTTCAGCCTTTTAGTGCAGACACGGATGTACACGGGACATTTCTGTGGGCTCCCAGTCCTTGATTGGATCTTTCAGGCCTGCAGTACATAGATAGATGTTCTGCACTCTTCCTGCATTTGGCTTGTGTGTGTGAATGTTGTAATGTGTAAGTGTCCTGTTATAAATCTGCTCTCTTTTCAAACCATTGACTATAGAAAGGTAACTAATACAGGAGGAATCCTGAGAAGAAGAGAGAAGGAGAGAGGGGGAGAGGGAGAGGGAGGAGGGGAAGGAAAAGGAAGAGAGAAAGGAAGGCAAGAAAGAAAGAAGGAAGGAGTTGGAAGAGATTTTTGCAGAAACAGGAACAGAGTGAGGAACTTCAGCATGATGAAGAGGGTCTAACAGCACGTGGTCCCCAGGACACGGCGACTCCATGTTAGCAGCAGGAGCTGGGCTGAGAACAGAACTGAGCTCATTGCAGCAGCCCAGGGCAGGGACAGGAGTGTGAATGTGGACCCAGGTCTGGGCCAGGGAGGGACTGGGGCTGGAGGAAGAGCGGGGCTTGACTACTGGCTTGTGGTAGAAAGAAGGCCCTGACTGGATTTGAGAGAAAGCAGCCACTGAATGAGAGCAGGGATCCAGGAGCCAGGAGCCTTACTGAAGACTCGGGCTGCCCACTGCAGTGCAGAGGGGTGTGTATCTGGAGTAGGGGATGCCGCATTTACCCTCACCTTGATCCGGGGCTCCCAGGAGCCACTCCTCTGAGAGTCCCGAGAGTCCTGTGTCTCTCCCCTGTCTCTGAGGGGTTTCTTGGTCTGCCATTCATCTCTTCTGACTCATCTCCTCTATGGAAGAGGCACAGCTTTGCTGGAGCCCCCAAGTGTGGAGAACAGCCTTGTTATCCAGCCCCAGGGTCAGACATTTTAGACCGTCAGCGACGGACTCCCTCTAGACATGCCAGCTCTACTTTGCAAGTGTGATAGAGGATTCCCTCTCTCGCTTTGCCATCCCAGAAGGGTGAGGTCTTGCCTCGGGAAACAGAGGTCCTTTTTTGTAGTCCTGCTTTCTGTGGGTAGAAAAACACAGACTCCCTGCGAGAAGCCTGCCGACTCCATGCAGCGTGGGGTGCTGGGGCTCACGGGCAGCAGGGTCATTTGCCTTCGTGCACTGGACCTTGAATGCCAGAGGGCTGGCAAGTCTGCAGGATTCCCTCCCAGCTCCTGGGAGAAGGGCTCGCCATGGCGGGTTTCTGAATCGCTACCAGAAACAAACACATCCTTAAACAAACCACGGTAATTAGGAGGGAACCATAATGATAGTGAAGTTACCTTTCTCCATTCATTCTGCGAGCATTTGTCTGAGGGCTTATTTTTGGTGCAGAGCTATTCTGGGGTCTGGGAGAGCATGTGGGGAAAAGGAAAGAGAACCGGTCCAGCGCGCCAGCTTGGTGGGTGGGGAAGCCGAGGGTGGGGGGCGGGCCGTGTTAGTGTTTGGTCTGTGGGAGATGAACGGAAGTGCTGCTCCGTGGGCGGTTCTTTGATCTCCCAGTAACTGCTGGAGCAGCAATTAGCATCTTCAGTACTGAGGAGAGTCGCCCAGAAGCCCTTGAGCCTGCGGATTTAAGTTAGTAGATCCAGAAGTGTGTGTGTGTGTGTGTGTGTGTGTGTGTGAGAGAGAGAGAGAGAGAGAGAGAGAGAGAGAGAGAGAGAGAGATTGGAGTTTATTAGATGTCTGGTATTTTTTTCTCTACAATAGTTTTCCAAACTTGAGAGTGATGAGACACTTTTAAAATAAAATTTGTTGAAAATGGAATCATCTCAGTATTTATATCTAAGTCACAAAGACCTAAGTATACCAAAAAACCAGGAATTCCTAAGATGTATAAATGTTGAGTTAAAAAACGTGTTCAAGTGCCCCTTCCAGACGTCCTGTTCGGAGTAGTTCTTTCTTGGTAGCCAGGAGCCGGGGCTGAGCACCGGAAGCCCGCTGGGTTTTAATTTCTGCTGGGCCATTTTGGGAACTTACCAAGATATGGACACCTCGGGGCCTTGGTTTTCACATCTAGGAGATGCAGATGACCTATAACACCGGGATAAGCTACCTCATGAGTTGTTCCTTTGCTTTTCATTTTTCACAAGAATTAAATGCAATAATTCATGTAAAGCACGAGTACTTTATTGGCCTACAGTACATGTGTAATGAATTATTATTAGACTTGAAATCCAGTAAATATTAGAAAGGAATGCCTTCTTTTCTCCTCAAGGGTTGTTGAACAGGGTAAAGGAATACATATCTATTAGAAGTCACAGTTTTTAAAAATTATTTTAACTTCTGGTGATATAAGACTTTAAATTACTATTAGGAACAGCAGCCTCTAAAACAAATTAATTAATATAGACGATCATACTATAATTTGGACAGACTTGGTTCCCCAGGATGAAAAGTTAGGGAAAGACAATTCCTGAGTAAGGAAAAGGGCTGAGAGGAGAGGAAGCAAAGCAGCAAAGTAGGAGAGGAGAAGAAGGGATACATACGCCTGTTGGCATAGCTGGCCTGAGCCCTGACACCTTTCCCTAGGGGAACGTTGACCCTCAGCCCGGGTACCTCTGCATTCTCCTGTCCCCAGCCTGTGGATCCCAGTGAACTCAGAACGCAGGACCAAAGCCCTTCTTCCTCCAATCTGGTCCTATCCACGTACACCCCTTCCCGGGGCCGGTCTCATTTCTATAGCCACGGCCCTTCAGCCACACTGAACTGGGGGCTTGCATTGGCTCTGCTGAGCTATGCCCATCTGCTCTGACCTGCGGCTGCACGGATGCCCTGGCCCGGGCCTGGTGTCTCTACTTTATTTCATCTTATACCTGTATTTTAATTTAAAGAATTGATTCAGTGATTTATTTTTTTAGGTGACAAAACATTTTAAACAGACAGAAAAGTACCTGCCACCCAGATTTAACAAGCATTAATATTATGCAATTTGCGTGCCTGCATGTATGATGTTAGGGATTGAACTGAGGGCCTCACACATGCTAGGCAAGCACTCTACCACTGAGTGACACCCAGGCCCAGATTTTTTTTTATGGGGGATGCTGAGGATTAAACTCAGAGCCTTGCACTTGCTAGGCAAGTGCTCTACCACTTGAGCTAAATCTCCAAACCCCTAGATTTTTTTAAGACATAAAAAAGTAACAACTTTGCCATGCAAAAGCCTCTTAATAGGATGTGGTCCCAAGCATCAATTCTTTGAATTGTTTCCTGTGCAGTCTGAGGTTTATTCATAAATTTTTTTCCAACCCCTATGTCTTGGAGAGTTCTTCCTATTTTATTCTCTAGGAGATTTATTGTTTCTGTTTTTATGTTTAGGTCTTTGATCCACTTCGATCTTAGTTTAGTACATGGTGAGAGACATGTATCTAGTTTTAGTTTTCGGCATGTGGTAAGCCAATTTTTCCAGCACCATTTATTAAAG
>PVJO010000123.1:0-16058 GCA_004026905.1 Hystrix cristata
AAAAAAAAAAGAAAAAAAAAAGAATGTTTATAATTCTATATGATCTAACATGGACGCACCCCATCTCAAAAACCCATTGCCAACTCTCTTCCTTCTAATCCTTCCTGCTCCTCCTGATCAGGACTGTTTTGTTTAATCCTTCTCTATGCAGGCCACATCTCATTCACCACTTTGATGGCTCTCCATTACCTATAGCCAAAGTATTCAAACCACAGATATCAATCCCTCAGTCAAGTGTTCATTTTGTTTTTAATTATCAGAGTTCATTAGGAGGAAATGTACTGTTTTTATAAAAGTTTTGTTTCATTTAAGTAGTAATGGTAATAATCACAGTACCTTACATTTAAGTAGCATTATGTATCAGGGGCTATTCTAAGCACTTTACATTTGTTACCTAATTTATCCTCACGACAACTCTTTTAGGTATCATTGCTGTCATCTCCATCCTTCAGGCCAAGAAACTGAAGCAGGAGAAGAAAACTAAGTGGTGGTATTCACAGGCAGTCTTGCTCTATGGTCCAAGCTCTTAGCTACTACAGTATACTACAGAATACAAGAAAGTCTTTGTATACAATACATATGAATATGTGCATGGCTTAAAAACACTTGCCAAAAAATATTACTTTTAAATAAAGTCCAAACTTCTGTCTCTTTAATTTTATTTCCACTGCTTCTTCTATGTACCCTCAACTCCCACCAAGCTGACTAACCTGTAGGATCTGCCTCTTCATCTATAGCCTGCCATCCTTTATCGTCTTCCACTCCCCACCCAAAGCAGCACTCCCCAGTTACTTCTCAGGTTAGTCTAGAAGGGCTCCCTCTTGTGTTCTGACACCCCCCCACACACACACACGTGATGCAGCACAGGTCCTGCTAAAATAAAGACTTGCTTTGGTGTTCCTGCAGAAAACAAAACAGAACAAACAACAACAAAAAGCACAAATCAACCTTCTAGATCTAGCTCCTCCAGGTAGACTCTCCTTCAAAAAGGAAAAAAGGATGGGGAATTTACCGATGGTACATCAAGTACTATGTTGGCATTTTACTCACATTACCTCATTTAATCCTCATAACCCTGTAATGCTACTGTTATCCTGGTTTTATAGCTAAGGAAAAAGTAGTTAGCGGAGTTCTGTTAACTTGCCACTGGCCCACAGTTCTAAAGCACATGCCTTAAACCCTTTATCATTTATTCCCACATTTAACTATTTATAGGTATACAATTTAGTTTTGCATTTTATTAAAAAGTGTCTCAAACTATTTTACTATTTATGCATGCTTTATCCACCCAGATGGTTTCTGAGCCCCTCTCCCCTCACAACAAGGGCTTCCCTTATAACACTGAACACAGAGCGAGGCACACAGTGGCTGCAGTTTTACCAAGCCAAATTGTTAGGTCTGGGCTCAGATAGTAGGGAGAACTGTTGTGTTCTAGGTAAAGCTGCTAAACAGCTGTGTTTCAACCATACATAACAATTAACTAATTTATTTTAGAGCTAAGGAAAAAGCTCTCTTAACCCAGAAAAATCACATAGTGAAGTCTATGAGTCATTCTTGTCAGCAATGATATGAAGATCTCAGAAAACAAGTAACAAAAAAAGAACTACAGTGGGTGGCGTGTTTTTCCCCTTCCCACTCAGTAGTGAACACAATTGGGATGATAATCTCTAACAAGTACACGTAGCTTCAGCTACAGAATGAGGAATCCCAAAGAGAAGATCAATAAAAAATAGCCAATCTGAAAGGTACTCGCAAAAAGCTCACAGAGTGCTCAGAATAATATGAGAGGAAAAATACTGAACAAGGAAACACATAATCTGAACTCCAGTTCTAAATTATTCATTTATTCAACACATACTTGTTGAGAACATTAAAGATACCAATCTAGTATGTAATCTGGACAGATAAACTATTTAACTTCTCTGGACCTCAATTTCTTCATCCCTAAAATCACCTCAACAAACACTTTCTTGCCCATATCACAAGGTGTTGAGTCAAATGAGAAATAACAGACTAACACCATGGCAAAGCATATAGCTGTTTTTTCCAAATTGTGGTAAAATATATATATCATAAAAAAGGTTGTATTTTATATCTGTATTTCTCTGGCCTAAGGGAAATACAGTGGTTGGGAGAAATGCGGAAATGAGAACACTGGTAACCTCAAATATGTCAGAGTCACCCACTTTTCTGACCTCACTGTCAGGCCTATAAGATTTCTAGGAATCACAATACAAATCAGTTCTAGAATTTCCAGATTAGAAAGGCCTAGAACGGTATGGGTGATCCTTTTAGAGCAGCAATGGTGAATCTTCTAGGGCTTTCAATGACACAAACAGTTGGCTGTGGCACACATGCCATACGTTCACCACCGCTGGCATAAAAACATTGTAGAATCTCAAAGCTAGAAAAGTCTCTGGAGGCCTATTCATCCTAATTCATATCTCTCTCATCTCTCTTCCAGCCTACAACCTCATGATCGTGATGGCTCTGCCTTCATGGATATGAAGTGCTATTTTATAGATTATCTAGTTTCAGTAACTATGTTTATTTTCCTGCTGATTCCCCTTAGCTTTTAGAAAATTCTTATCTAAACATTTTAAAGGGGTATAGTTACACAGTAATACAGAAAAGTTCCTGTACCCATTTGGGATCAAACATAATAAGAGAGCAGTGCCTTGCTAAAGCTAGTAAGGTAACAATTAAATAATGAAAATAATTAGGAAGAGTCCCTCTACAGAGAAAAATTTTAAGATACAAGTTTAGACTATATGGTCCAGTTGTCCCTTCTCACATCTTCTAATGCTAATCTTGCTCATTGTGGATGGCAGACCTAAGAAATTTAGTGGGCTGGGGATGTAGCTCAGTGGTAGAGCTCCTGCCTAGCAAGCACAAGGCCCTGGATTCAATGCCTCGCAACATTTAAGAGAGATAAAGAGAGAAACAGACGAATAGACAGAATTCTTCACAAAATGTTTCTGGTCTATTCTAATACTATAAAGTTCTAATAGTTTGAAAAAAATCTACCTTGTATAGCTGGGAACCAAATTAAACAAAAATTACTTTAGAGAAACTGCCATTTTCAAGTGGTCATCTTGGGGTTAGGGATTTAGCTCAGTGGTAGAGCCCTTGCCAAGCAAGCACAAGGCCCTGAGTTTGATCCCCAGCATGAGAGAGAGAGAGAGAGAGGAAGAGAGAGAGGAAGGAAGGAAGGAAGAAAGGAAGGAAGGAGGGAAGGAAAGGAAGGAAGGAAGGAGGAAGAGAGGGAGGAAGGAGGGAAGGAGCCATCCAGGATCTCACTATGTAGTTCAAGCTGGCCTTGAACTATGTAGTCCAGGCTGGCCTCAAACTTGCAGCCATCCTCCTGTCTCAACCTCTCAAATTATTACAGGCATGCGCCACCACTCCCGGTTCAAGACCCTCCCTTTAAAAAGAAAAGAAAAATTTAATTAGAAAGGGAGGAGGGGGAAAAGAACGAAGGGAAAAAGAAAAGAAAAGAAAAGGGGGAAAAATGGAAAAATGTAAATAAGCTGTTGTAAATAAGGAGGGGGGAATGAAAAGAGGGTGGGAAAGAGGGGGGAACCAAGATATATTGTGTACAGGTACAAATTAACTATGATGAATGTGATCATTATGTATACAATATACCAGTACATGTTGTTGGTAAATAAAAAGAAATAAAATATAAAAAAAAAATATGGGCTCAAGAATATGGGCTCTGGACCCACACAGTCATTCAAATCCTGGTTCTATTACTACCTGTAAGATCTCGGAGAAGTCACTAAACTCTGTGCTTCAGGTTTCCCTTTTGTAGAATGAAGACAATAATAGTACTTACTGATACAAATATCTGTATCCTGATTATAGAAGAGAGGTTACATAGATGTATACTCAAACTGAGCACATAAAATGAAAGCATATTAGTACATATAAATTACATCCCAATGAAGTCAATTTGAAAAGTTAACAAAAAATTATAGTAACTACTCATGGAGAAATGTGTAGATTAAAAGGTAAAGTACCTAAAATCGTTCTATAAAACATAGTAAGCATTCAACAAACGTTACCTATTTATAATGGTATACACAGTCCCTGTGTCCTGTGACTGTTCCTGTGGAATAAGGAAAAGTCATAATGGCCCAAAGGCATCCTCAGCTAGCCCAGGTATGGCATTTTCCCAGAAATGTCATTGTTAGTTCACTAACTAACACACCAGATAAAACACCAGTGTTACAAAGCATATTTCTTCCATGTTTCAGCCAAGACTGCATTTAATACTGGGAAAGCCAAACCACAAGAATCATCACCAAAGCCAAAGATGTTCCAATCCAACTGGGAAGGATCTGTTTTTATTAGTCTTCTTGTGGCTTAAAACAGCAAGCTCTTTCTGGGTCAACTTTGTTTTTCATTCAGTCCTTCACTAAGTCTTCCCTCAATGCCTCCTCTACCCAGATGTATAAGAACTAGGGGGTAACACCCTTACCAACTTCAAAAATCTACAGGAATCACAAGTAGAAAAAAGAAAGTGGTATCAGAGGCAGAATAGTATAGAGAAGAAAGCCCTCGCACAGAGCTGGAAGACCAGTGTCTAGCCTCAGTTGACACAAATCATGCAACCTGAGTTAGTCCCATGCCTCATTTTCCCCATCTATAAAATGAAAGGGATGATAATAATCTCACAGTCTATGGCCTGATAATGGTAGAAAAACAAGTCTAAGATAACTTGTTTCAGAGTCTCACCCTGATAAAAACTTTCAGCACAAGCCAAGTGAGCCAACTCAGAAAAACTGATTCTGCCTTAGATCCGGAATGTAATACAGGGAGCACCTCACTGCAGCAGCTGTAACATGATGGCAGTAATAATCTGGAGATGCTCCCTTTCAGCATCTATTATAGAGAACAGGTTCATTTCCATTTTCTCCCCTTGCACTGCCCCACAGGGTCAAACCTGTGAACCAAGGAGTCAGGATGCCAAGAGAGGCGCATTCCTGGCATTTCCTCCCTTCTCATTCCCTGGGTCAGGCCCAGGACCTTAGAAGATCACCGTGAGGTAAAGAGCAAGGTAAGGCAAAGCAGGAAAAGATAACAACTGTGTTCTGTTCTTCCTGGGAGTTAGTCTGTCATGCATGCTAAAAGGGATTTAGGTACTTCAAGATATACAATACAATAAATTAGAGAAAAGAATCTTTTTAATTTAATGGAGGTAAATAAGATAGTTGTACACAATGAACTACTTCTAGTTTGGGCATCAGTATACGGTTCAGTAATTATTTATACTCTAGTCTCCCTCAGACTCTATGTATGCTCAAGATAGATAAAATTAACCCAATCTCTTGTACTTCCTCCTCACACACACCTCCCCCGACCCCAATACTAGGGATTGAACACATGGGAGTGCTGAGCTACATCCCAAGCTCGTCTTAATTTTTTTATTTTTTAAATTTTGAGATAGGATCTTATTAAATTGCCTTGGCTGACCTCAAACTTGACCTCTTGCCTCAACCTTCCCAGTAGCTGGGATTACAGGCATGTGCCACTGTGTCCAGCAGCTTCTTGCTCTTAAGAGGTTCAAGATGTGGAGAGGAGGGCAGGCAGCTAAATGTAACAAAAGGCCTGTATAAAGTGCTATGGAGGCACAAAAGTGAATGTGACTACCTCCATAGAAAGAAGAGACCAAAGGTGATGTTACTGAAAAGGTGAGAGTAAACTGGGTCATGAAGGAGGTACACATGGGATACAGCAGATGGAAAGGCTGTTCCTGACAGAGGGAGCAGAAAGTATAGAGACTTCAGTTATGAAAAGGCCTATCATGCTTCAACAACAGCAAGCAGTCTGGTAGAGCTAGAACACCAGATGGGTGAGTGGAGCATCTTCATGTTATTTAGGACCTTACTTCTCAAATGGGGCTGCAAAACTTCCAAGAGAAGAAAAGAAAAAAAAGTTCTGAAAAGCAGGTGAAGGCACAAATAATATATCCTACCTCCTCTCCCATCTTTCCTCAAACTCTGCCTTACACATACACATCCCTCTTCCACCAGACACACCCGACAGCTCTGGGAAGGGGAAAAAATATCTGAAGTCAGTAGCTCCAGAATCTCTACCTGAAAGAGAGAAAGTAAAACACTAGGACTCTAGAAAAAGAGGCATTCAGTACTGATTTACAAAGCTCTAATCAACCGTAGCAGTCTCGCAGTTTAGAACAGTTGAGGGGATCTTTTCCCACCACTCAAGCCCAGTTCTGAGGCTTTTTTCACTCAAGCTCATTTCTAGTGAGCCATCTCCAGTGTCCATCCCCGGAGGATACTGTGGGAGCTGGAGTAAGAAAGACAGCCCAACAAATCCAGAGCTTACATACTCTTTAAAAATTACTCCAGTCATAGCAATACAGTTGCATCATGTTAAACACAAAAATAAATTTTAGATGGAAAAAAAAGACTAAGTTATCTCCCAAGCAGGACACACTCTCGAGCTTCAGCCATGCTGAAAATCTTTAGGTTACTGACACAGGGAGGCCAGGCAGATAGGTCAAGGCAACAAGGCCAAAGAAGCCATGGAAACAAGACCTGAAGTCTATAACTACATTGGGAAACACTGGAGTAGAAGAAAAACGTGGACTTTAGAGTTACCTCTGACCTTTAATATCAAGCTATTATAAGCTGACTTAGTTCAATGAACTTTACTTACCACCTTTGTAAATGAAAACAGTAACAGCATTTAAATGCAGGGCATTACCAAAAGTATCAAATGAAGAATACAAACCACCTCACCTGATACACACAGTCAGTATTTAAATAACTTTACATCCTTTCCCTTCCCCTTTCCCACGGTCACAATGTTGCACTGTTGCTCCCTTAGGAAAGGGTGGCCCAAACTGTAACATAGCCTATGTGAACAGCATACCCTGGATTTACCCAGTGCACAGAAGATAAGTAACCACTAAGATGTCTGTCTATTCTGTCTATCACAACTCAGAAAAACAGAGCTAAAATATCACCTGAGATACATTCAAAACAGTGGATGGGACTGAGACTAATAATCAATTGTAATAACAAATACAAGCCTGTTTTTGTCCATTCAGTCTACTAAAATAAAAATACCATTGTTAGGGCAGCTGAAACAAACATTCATTTCTCATAGTAATGGAGGCTCAGAAGCCCATGATCAAGGAACCAGTAGACAGAGTATATGATGAGGGCCCACTTCCTTCTGGGGGGGGGGGGTGTTACTCAGGATTTAACCCAGGGCCTTTGCACTGGGCTACATTCCCAGATTGTGTTTATTTTTTATTTTGAGGCAGAATCTTACTATGTCACTGAGTTGCCCAAGCTGGGCTAGAACTGGTGATCCTCTTGCCTTAGCCTCCCAGAGTGCTGGGATTACAGGTATGTGCCACCATGCCCAGCTCTCAGATGGCCATATTTGCACTGTTTTCCAATGGCAAAAGAAGTAAAGGGGTTCCCTGGGGGTCTCTTCTACAAGAGCACTAATCCCATTCAGGGGTGCTTGGTCCTCATGACCTACAGATCCACCAAAGGCCCCACCTTCACATAAAAATCATGTTGAAGGTTAAGATTTCACCAAACAAATTTTGGGATGACACATTCAGTTTACAGCATTCTGCCTCTGCTCCCCCATCATGTCATTCTCTCATGCAAAATACATTTATTATATCCCAATAGCTGCAAAAGCTTTTTTTAATTTTCATTTCTTTTTCCAAAAGTATTGATTTGCCTCAGCACTAACTCTAAAGCCTAAAAACTAAAGTCTCATCTAAATATCATTTAAATCAGATATGGGTGAAACTCAAGGTATGGTTTATACTGAAGCAAACTGTTCTTCAGCTGTGAACCTGGGAAACCAAAGAAGTGATGATCTTCAAGATATAATAGTGGGATAGGCAAAGGAAATACATTTTTATTCCACAATGGAGAAATAGGAAAGAAGAAATGGGTAATGAGCTCCAAGAAGTCCACATAAAAGGCAAACTCCATGAGAGTTTAAAGCTCAAAAATAATCCTCTTTGGCTCAGTGCTCTGCCCTGGAGGCCCTACAGGGCAGAGATTCTACCTTCAGGACCTGCTAGGGTGGTAATCCTCCCCTCACAGCTTTGCCAGACAAGGGTTGAGACGCCAAGGCTACAGCTAGTCCTTCCCCCGTAGATATGGATAGCACAGGCCATGTGACCTGTTGAAAGTTAGTCTTCCCTTTGAGACAAGAAATTAGACCTGGTGACCTCTGATTCACCTTCTAGTTCATTCTGTTACTTTGAAGGATAGTGCTTAGCTTCTGTTGGGATGGCTGATTAGGGTCCTGGTTCACAACCACGTTAATCTCCTTATCAAATAGTCAGTTGGCCACATCATTAGTCTTCTTTTCCAAACATTTTTTTGCAATATGGACAGGCTGAGAATTTTCCAAATCTTTAACTTCTAGTTCCTTTTCTGCTTAACAATTCCTTAAGTCATTTCTCTCCCACTGCATTTTTCTCTAAACAGGCAGGAAGGAGCCAAGTTGCACTTTCAACAATTTTTCTTAGAAACTGCCTCAGCTAAATATCATTTCACTGGAGCAAGTGCTACCTTCTACAAAACATAGAACACGAACACACATACATGAATACACACACACACATACAAGAACATGAAACCAATTCAACAAATTTATTTGTCACTTTATAACAAGGATTATCCTTCCTCCTGTATCCAATAACATATTCCTCATTTCTATTTTTACCATCCATATTTCTACCAACATTCTGTCCAAGATTAATTTGATATTCTTTCAGAAGATTGAGGGGGTTGGGGATTTAGCTCAAGTGGTAGAGTACTTGCCTAGCAAGTGCAAGACCCTGAGTTTGAGCCACAACAAAAGAAGAAAGAAGAAAGGAGGAGGAGGAGGAGGAAGAGGATGAAAAGAAGGAAGAAGAAGAAGAGGAAGAGGAAGAAGAAGAAGAGGAAGAAGACGAAGAGAAAGAAGAAGGGGGAGGGGAGGGGAGGAGGAAGAGGAGGAAGAAGATGATTGAGGATTTTTCTCTGCTGCTCTCCTCTTTCTAAGCCCTCATCAGAAATCATCTTTTAAGGCCTGTTCATGACAATGTAGGCCTTTTTTTTTTTTTTTTTTTTTTGGTGCCAAGGATCAAACTCAGGGCCTTGCTCTTGCTAGGCAAGCACTATAACCACTGAGCTAAATCTCCAGCCCCAATGTAGGCTTTTCATAGCATGCACCTCTAAATTCTTCCAGGATCTCTCTTAATTATCCAGTTACAAACCCACTGCCACATTTTCAGGTATTTGTTATAGTAGCACCCCTACTTCTTGGTAACAGTTTGCCTTAGTCCATTCAGACACTTACAATAAAAATACTATAGACTCAGTGGTTTAAAGAACAAAGATTTCTCACAGAGGCTGGGAAATCACCAAATCAAGGCACCTCCCAGATCAAGGCACCAGCAGACTCAGTGTCTGGGGAGGGCCCATTTCCTGGAAGGATGGTATCTTCATAGATGGCATCTTCTCACTGTGTCCTCCCATGGCAAATGGGGGAAGGAAGCTCTCTGAGGGTCTCTTATATGGGCACTAATCCCATTTATGAGAGGTCTGTCCTCCTGACCTAATCATCTACCAAAGGCCCTACCCTCCTAATACCATCTCAATGCAGGTTAGAATTTCAACATATGAATCTGGAGGGGACACAAATATTTAGTCTACAGCATGGTCCAATCAATCAAGGATCTGGTAAGTATGAAGCCAGGGTTAAGAGAAAATGCTACACATTCCAGCTGAGGTCCATGTCCTCTGCTTGACAGGTGGGTCAAGCATTCAAGGGCAGACAGTTTCTCTCAAGGTGTTAAGTCTTGTCACATGGAACCCAGGAGACTGAGTCCAAGATTTAGTATGACCTTAGCATCATGGTTACCAAGAAGTGACATCATTACTCCTTACTGAGTTTCTCCATGGCAGATAGTGACTATGCCTATTTTTTATTTCTCCAGAACCCAGCACATTGTATTATAATCAGTAGTAAATAGTTGCTGAATAAATAAACTGACATGGACATGGCTTTGCTCTTATTGCCTGGCCTTTAGGCATTTGCATGTACTCTTCTTGACACCTAGAATTACCTTTCTTAACCCGATTTACTTAGCTAATATTTCTGTTTTCAGGTCTCAATTTAAATGTCACCTCCTCAGATAATGTCAGGTTTTTCTAAACAATATTAAGAAGCACTAAGAACTATCACTCCACAAAACAAACAAACAAACAAAAAAAAAGAACTATCACTCCAAACAATATTAAATTTGCCTGCTATATGTACCCTCTCTTCACAATAAAGCTTTTATTGCAATTATTTGTTTCATTTTTGCCTTCCCTATTACAGTGGGAGACCAGAAACAACATCTTTCTTGTTCATCATACTGATTCCCAGGGCCTAGTACAGTACCTAGCACAGAGGTAGTACCCAACATTAAAGGAATGAATGAATGAATGAATGAATGAATGACAAAACACAAGTCCCAAATAATTCTGGGATTCAGATTCAAAACTGTCCATTCATCTATAAATTGACAATACTTATTTTTTTTACTAGACTCTTCACAGTGCCTATAAATGCCCATGAATAAAAGATGACAAAACTAGTGAATGATAGAACAAAAAACTGTTTAATAGCAAGTGGGGTGAGATGAAATGAGGTTATGAATCAGGAATCCCTGCTCTGTTCCATATATGCCATTTTAAAGAATATGATTTATTAACCTACAGGACAGCCCGTTATCCAATTTTGCCTCACTAAGTTCACATGAACTTATGGTAGGTATCATCCTGCTACATTCATCTGCTAAGCAAATTTTGTAGCCAACAGACTGATAGGCCTTCTTCCTCTCCCTTCAGGTTTGCCCTATTTCCTAAGCTGTATGGGATAATTCAATAATACAAGCGTCCCCAATGATAGCAGTTAAAATAAATGTTTTCACTATAGAAAGTTATAAACAGGGAATTATCATTTAGGAAGGATAGAATCAGGATGCCAAAAAGGCCTAGATTCCAGTCTGGCTAGCTGTGTAACACTGAGTAACTTAGTCAGTCTGAGTTTCTGTAAAATGGCAATAACCTATCTCACAAGGTTGTAGGGAAGATTGTAACGATACATGTAAAGCATCTAATACAATACCTTGCATCCAACTGGTGTTTAAAAAAAATCCCAACCAGGGCACAAGGGTACTATATCCTCAAAACACTAAGCACTTTTCACTTGCCTAGCAAGCACAAAGTCCTGAGTTTGATCCCTAGCACCCAGAAAAACAAACAAACAAACAAACAAACAAACAAAACCACTAAGCACTTTCACTTGACCTGATACAGCCCATGAGGCCAGAAGCTACTCATATAGACATGGGCCTACACTGCCTCCTAAAAGGGAATGAGTGGATCGCCCTGTTTCCGTTCTCTGTCAGAGCTGTCTGAGCACTGAAGAAAATACCAGCAGTCAGGCTGGGGGTGGGGGTAACTAAGGATCATCCAGAACTTCAGATCTATTATTACCCTGGTCACATGTCCAAAGAGGCTCAGGACTGTTGTCTGCAAACTTGGTAACCTGTAGCCCAAGACGCAATTTAGGATTGGGGTATGCTTCAGACCACAGATTACGGACTGGCATCCAACCTAAATAGTGAAATGTGGGAGCAAACCACAGCACCAAATGTAAAAAGTAACCAGAGGGGTTGATTCTTCCCCAGATGCAAGGAAGGAAACAACAGACTAAATCCCACACCCTTCTCAACCTGCTAGCTTTATGCTACAGTAAGCCTCAAGTAGAGTTTAGACCTTTTAGGGATTTTGATTTGCCTTTAGAAATATCTTCAGATACCCACTCTACTCAAGATTAAACACTGGACAAGTCACTGCTCTCTAGGCTCATCTGTACATCTGAAACTAAAGAAGCTACGTCAGATGATTCTTATATCTTGATAAACTTGCTCATAGATCTTCCTCTTAAAATTCCATCCCTAATTTATAAGAAGCCAAACTCTAAACCATTGTTCTAGAGACAATGAGACAGAGATCTCAGGTGTACTACCTCTGCCATGAGCCTTAATCAATCTACCAGAAAGAGGGATAAGGAACATCACGAACTGGCAACAAGCCATTGCAACCTTCCCAAATCCCAACACCTCCAGCCCGGGGATGTCATTATCTCATAGCACCCAGCAGGGGTTCAGTAAATGCAAGCAAATGATTTCATGGGATAAGCATGTGGGATACTAACTGCCAGTTCCCATACAGTCCCTTAAAGGACAAATCTAGAGCAGAGGTCTGAATGCCTGAAAATGAAATAGAAAAAAAATGAAAAGGGTCTGGGATTCCTGCCTTTCTCAATTTTAGCACTACCATCAGAAGAAAAAGCAAAGCTGGACATCTGTAGGAAACTTACCAAGAATCACAACATTATTAGGTAGCCAATATGAAATTTAAATTGAATTCTATTTTTGTATATGTGTGTAATTGTCTGTTTGTGTGCACTTTTTTTTTTCCCGAGTCTTTATTTTACTCCACCAACAAGCTCCATGAGGAAGATTCAAGAAGTGATTGCTTCCAGGCCTGAGATAGCTTCAGGTTGTTGTCAGCCCTTTGAGCTCTGTGAGGTATGACCCTATATATGTGCACATGTATACACACACACACACACACACACACACACACACACACACAACATCCCATGGCTAAATTAAAATATTGATAGCATACAGAAAAGCCAAGTGAATTTTTGTTTTGTTTTGTTTTGGGTGCTGGTGATCAAACTCAGGGCTTTGTGCTTGCTAGGCAAATGCTCTACCACTTGACCTAAATCCTCAACCCCAGCCAAGTGAGTTTTTAAAACAATAGCTTATAAGATCAGTAAAATTTGACTGCTATATGGGACTATATCTATATTAAGATATCTAATGAAGAAAAGTGTTCTTATTTAGAGAGGTTGACCATCCATGAAGCTGAGAAAAAGCAGAGTCCCAGATACATACTGGCAGTACCCATCATTCACTCATTCCACAAAGGTTTAGTTAACACCTACTATATGCCAGGCACAAGTCTAGGCCCTGGGACTAGAGTAATCCTGAAATCCTTAATAGGTGAGGGAACCAACAAAGTTCAAACATTCCAGTTTCTTTCCCTTAACCTTTCTATCCTGCTATGAAATATTAGGCTATTCAGCTGTTCTATCAGCAAGGTTTGTAGTTGCAAGGACAATCTGGTTTGCTAGTTCAACAACCAAAACTGATCCTGGCTAGTTAAAGCAGAAAAAGAACCTATCAAAACTGTAACTCAAGCTTCACCTGGAAATGTGGGAAGCCAGGGATGAATGCCAAGAACAACACCTAAACCAGGTAGCAGAACTAGTCTCATCAGGAAACCTCTGCTTCCACTGTCAATCTCCACTATCCTAGCCAGTATAACAGTACTGCTACTGCTGCTCCAGGAACTCAATCTTGCTATGTGCACCACCACCAATCCACCCCACTTCTCTGCATCACAAGTTCATCAGAGTCATTCTGGTGAGTGGATCAAACCAAAAGAACCTAGGGTAAGCTGCAAAAGCAGTTGAAAGCAAGTATCTGGTATTTTAGGTGAAGAATTCTGACCACAGAAAAAGATAATAAATAGTCATTTTAAGTATGCTGACACATACACAAAACAATGGTTTCATCTAACTAATGCCCCTAATTCAGACTGTGTGCTCCATAATCTCTGTGAGTAGATGTGGTGCCCCATGTTGCCATCTGAAAGTAGAAAATGCACTGGTCTTACTAACACAGGTGCTCCGGTATATGTGACAGTTCTATTTCTTGAGGTAAACTTAAAAATTGGCATTGTAGTTTTATCATATCAGCCTCATAGAGAAAGAAAGAAAGAAAGAAAGAAAGAAAGAAAGAAAGAAAGAAAGAGAAAGAGAGAAAGAGAGAAAGAGAGAAAAGGAAGGAAGGAAGGAAGGAAGGAGGGAAGGAAGGAAATATATAAACAACCCAATGGAAAATCAAGCAAAATAGGGGCTGAGGATGCAGCTTAGGGGCAGAGCATTTTCCTAGTATGCACAAATCCCTAGGTCTGATCCTCTGCACCACCAAAAAAATCACAAAATAATAAACCCAGACACTATATATACATATCTATTTTTGTATATTAACACATATACCTCATATACATTTTCATACATGAGAAAATATGCTCATACTGCTTTCATCATTAGAGATACATAAATTAAAACCACAATTTGATAAAGCTATATACTTACCAGAATGGCTAAAATGAGATAGGAAAATACTAGGTATTGAAAAGAATGTCAAATTACCCCACAACTTTATTGCTTAAAACAGTAAACATTTATTTTTTTCGCACAGATATTGAGCGTCAGGAATCAAGAGTGGCTTAACTGAGAAGTGTGGCTCAGGCCTCTCATGAGGTTTTTAAAAGGGTATAGCCATTTGAAGGCTTGACTGGAGCTGGAGGTCTTGTTATTCTAGTGGCCCACTCATAGTCCTGGCAAATCTGTGAGGAATATTGTCAGGAAGCCTCAGTTCTCTCCCTGAGCTTTTCCATAAGCTGCTGGAGTGTCCTAACAATATACTGATAGAATTTTCTCAGAGTGAGTGATCCAAGAAATGCAGAAGGAACAAGGAGGAAACCATAGTCCTTTTATGACCTGGTCTCTGAAGTCATACACCATTATTTTCACTTTATTCTACTTGGTAGAATTAAGTTCCTAGATCTAGCTCAGAGAATTAGAGGGAAACTAGGCTCTACATTTTGATGGGAGAAGTATCAAAGAATTTGTGGACATATTTTAAAACCAGATACATCCACTTTAGCAAAGAATGTGACAATACCTACTGTGGAGCACATGTAGCTTATCAAGGCTTCTAATGTGCTAACCTCTTCTTGCTCATGCTGATTAGCATGCTGTTGCTAATGCAATAGAGCAAAATGATAGTCTATGAGATGGCCAGATGGTCCAGGTCTCTTTGGACTATATTATGACAAAGATTACTATAAACTATATACTGCAAACTATAAAGGTTATCTGTTCTACATGAATGCAAAGTGCTTTTTCCTGAGACAGAAAAGAATGTATTTGTGAAATCAATGGCCCCAAGCTGTATTATAACCTGCTCTAGCAAAGACACAACTTTCATCACAGCTGCCATGACTGGGATTACTAAATTAAATTTGCTGAGGTCTGCCATTATTCTCCTGAATCATCTAGTTTTTCAAGGGGAAAGCTAATGAATTAAGTGTAGATATAAGAACTACTACTCTGTACCTTTAAGAATATTTAATAACACTAATCTCTACCATCTGTCTCAGAAAGTAATGTTGGTTTTATTCATTCACTGTTTTGGCCAGGGATACAAGAGAGTTTCAAAGGCTTTCATTTGGCATTCCCCACTATGATAGCTCTTACTCATAGGTGAAGGATCTAATGTGGGTGCTTTTCCAACTACTGAGTTTGTCAACCCCAATTATACATTTGAGGTATGGAAAATGACCACTTGGTAGATCTGGGGAATAATTTTACTTCTAAACATTACATAAAAGAATAGAAAGATAAATATATAAACACATTATATGAAAGAAGCCAGACATGATTCCATTTATATAAAATGTCCAGAATAGGCAAATTTATAGAGGCAAAAAGTAGATTAATGGTTCCAAGAGCTAGAGAATGGGGAGTGGCTGCTTTAATGGATATAGGGTTTCTTTTTGGAGTGATGAAAATGCTCTGGAATTAGTGCTAATGGTTTCACAAAATTGTTTTTAAAACCACTGAATTATACATGGTTAAAATAGTAAAATTTATATTATATTAATTTTATCTCAATTAAAATATACTGAATGATTGTTGATTGCCTATTGAGCTAGCTGGTATGTGAGGGCAGCTTTCACCCTTACTCAGTTTACCAAACTCACATCTTTACATACTCTAGCACATACCAGTCTTGTCAAATGCTTAGAATACAAATACATTTCATCATTCACATTAGCCAATACATTGTAAAGCAACATCTTCCT
>PVJO010000123.1:16158-178414 GCA_004026905.1 Hystrix cristata
AAAAAAAAAAAAAAAAAAAAGGTACACTTTGGTATCAGGACTAAGAAAGGTCTTTGGCAACTTCAACCCCAGGCAATAACTAGCTCTGCTGCTTACCTCCCTCTCCCAGATAGGAAAGAAAACAGAATCTCTGTTATAAAAGGCAAGAAAGATAAAGGATTCAGGCAACATCCCACTTCAAGCAAATATTTATTGGGTAAACTGCCCAGGAGTTTTCCAATTATGCTCTGCAGATCTTTCCTTGTACCCCCTGCTCAGGTTCCTCATCAATATCTACTTTCTCAAGTAAAGCACTTCTACTTTCCTTGTCTTTTTAAATATTAGAAACATACTTTTTTAGGGGTTGGGGATTTAGTTCAGCAGTAGAAAACTTGTCTAGCAAGCACAAGGCCCTGATTTCGAGCCTCAACACCCAAAAAACAAAACAAACCAAAGAAAAGTAATTTTTAAAAATAAAAACAGCTCAATTATATAGTGAACATCTATGAATTTTGTTGATTTAAACAATTTCCCACCTCTCAAACCCCTCTTTCAATCAATATATTCTGATCACCTTCCCTTGGGGAACTGTCCCTTCCCAGTTCTCGGTTCACATAGTTCCAGGGGAGCTGGCCCTGATCCCTGGGCTACACGAGTAGAATGTAATTCTGCTGGCCAGTAAAGGGCCAGCATTCTCCCAGCCACAGTGATTACTTTAGGATGTACATACAACTCAAGCCAAAATCATACTCAGGACTACCTGGAAAGAAATATTAGCCTTTAACAGTAATAGAATTGTCACCAACAGTGTGTCTTTCAATTAGCTGGTAGAATTCATATTCAGATCTGCTATCTATAGCACTACATAGAAGGATCTTGCTTAAGAATTACACCAAAAGCCACGCATGGTGGCACATGTCTATAATCCTAGCACTTGGGAGGCTAAGGTGGGGGATTGGGAGTTTGAGGCCAGCCTGGGTTACACAGCAAGTTCAAAGCCAGCCTGAGCTACAGGTTCAAGATCCTGTTTTTAAAAAGGGGAGTGGAGGACACCAAAACAAAGAAAAGCAGAGCCAAGAAGAGAAAGAATGGGTCCTAATATTTTCTTTAACTCCTTGTATCTAGCTGTATCTTAAAATAGATCTACTTCTAGGGTACTAAACTAACTTCAGTCAATAAAGTCCCTCTCTTACTTAGGTCAGTCTGAGATGTATCTCAGTCATTTGCAAGACTGACAACAAATATAAAACTACTTGACAAAAATTGAAAACTGTATAAAGAATAAACCTCAAACTTTTTCTATGAAAACTCAAATCTTCTCCTTGATTTTCCATTACATGCACAAAATGTGTGGCATTTTGCAGTTTCCGAATGACTTATCCATTGATAACTTCATCTGATCTTCAAAAACAAAACAACTCTACAAAGTCAGCATTCATTTTTGTTCATTTCATAAATAAAAACATTCAATCTCAGAGAAGTGTCTAGACTTAAGTCATCCAACATGAAATCAAGGCGTCTGTCCCCAAATTATAACTTTTTACTACTCATTACTACTTTGCACAATTCTCAGCAAGCCATTTGCAGAGCTGGGAACTGGCTGGGTTCGGCACAGACTTGCTACCTGACCACATGGCTCCCCTACCCTGGTAGCTTTGCCTTGTTTCAATCAACCCTCACCCTACTTCTTTTCCTCACAGGCTGAGACACAAAGAAGCCCGTGGCAAGCACCGGTATGTCACCCAACTGAGTAGCAGCCCTGAAAGTCAATGGTTTGACCCTCTACACAGGCCAAAACCTATCAAACACACATTAGTGGATGAGATCTGAGGAGAAAATGTCTTCTAAAATGCATGTATGGTAAAGAGCTGCAACAGCTAACAGCAGCTAAAACAATACAAACCATCCTCCAATATTGGGGTCTTAAGACCTGAAAATCATTACTGACTGAGAAAATCCCAACAGCATATCGTCAAAGGTTTAAAAGGACATGAGACTCACACTACTTACAAAAATTAACTCAAAATGTATCAATGACCTAAATATAACAACTAAAACAGAAAACTCTTAGAGGAAAACACAAGCATAAATCCTTATGATCTTGACTTTGACAGCAGAGTCTTAGATATCACACCAAAAGTATGAGCAACAAAAGAAAAAATTGACAAAGTGGATGCTATCAAAATTATAAGCTAAGGATGTAGCTCAGTGTAAAGCACTGGCTTAGCATGCACAATGCCCTAATCTGATTCCCAGTAATGCCAAAAATAAGTTTTAAAAAAACATTCTCTGCATCAAAGGACATTATCAATGAAAGTGAAAAGTCAAGGTACAGAATAAGAGAGAGCCAAGTATGGTGGTGCATGCCTGTAATCCGAGCACGTTGGAGGCTGAGGCAGGAGGATTGCTACCAGTTCAGGCCAGCCTGGGCTACATAATGAGGTCAAAGCCAGTCTGAACTACATAGCCAGGCCCTGTCTCAAAAAAAAAAAAGAAAGAAAGAAAGAAAGAATAGGAGGGAATATTTGCAAAGTATACATATGAGAAGAGTCTAGAACCCAGAATATACAAAGGATTTTAACAACTCAACAAAAAATACAAATAACCTAATTTTTTTTTAATTTGGCAGGGATAGTAGGATAGGGGACTGGGGATTAAACACAGGCCTCTCACTGAGCTATATCCCCAGGACTTTAAAAAAAAAAAAAATACTTGGAGACAGAATCTCACTAAATTGCCTAGGCTGGCCTTGAGCTGTCAATCCTCCTGCTGCAGTTTCCTAAGTAGGGGGAATTACAGGTGTGTGCCACCAAGCCCAGCAAATAACCTACCTTTAAATGAAGAAAGAACCTGAAAAGACATTTCTCCAAAGAAAATAAACAAATGGACAACAAGCACTTGAAAAGATAATAAACATCATTACTCATTAGGGAAATACAAAATGAGATACCACTTTTTACCCACTAGGATCATTGTAACTTAAAAAAAAAAAAGGAAAAAAATGTTGGCAAAGAATGTGAAGAAACTAGAACACACAAATATTGCTGATGACAATGTAAATGGCACAGCCACTATAGAAAAGATTTGTTGGTTTCTCAGAAACTTAAACACAGAGTTACCATATAGCCTCACAATTCTCCAAAGAAGTTAAAACAGGTATTCAAACAAAAATAAATATGAGCATGTCCATAGCACCACTATTTACAATAGCCAAAAGGTGGAAACAGCCCAAGTGCTCATCAATAGATGAATGGATAAACAAATTGTGATATATACAGATATACCCATACAAACACACACATACACACACACAAATTCAGCCACAAAAAGTGAAGTTAAACCAGGCATGGCAGTGCATGCCTGTAATCTCAGCACTTGGGAAGGGGGAGAACTGCTGCAAGATCGAAGCCAACCTGAGATATATAGTGAGTTCAAGACCATCCTGAACTATACAGTGAGACTCTGTCTCAAAAAAGGTATGAAGGGCTGGGGATTTAGCTCAGTGGTTAGAGTGCTTGCCTTGCAAGTGCAAGGCCCTGAGTTCAATCCCCAGCACCAAAAAAAAAAAAAAAAAAAAAAAAAAACTTGACCTCAAAAAAGGTGTGAAATTTTCTGATGCAAGCTATGATGTGCATGACCCTTGAAAACATTATGCTGGGCTGGGGATTTAGCTCAGTGATTAGAGTGCTTGCCTTGCAGGCACAAGGCCCTGAGTTCGATCCCCGGCTCCACAAAAAAAAAAAGAAAACATTATGCTAAGTAAGGGAAGCCAGATGTAAAAGGTCAAATATTATATGATTCCACTTATATAAACATCTAGAATAGGCAAATTCTTGGAAACAAAAAGTAAGTTAGAGGCTAGTAGGGGGTAGAGGAGAGAGAAAATGGAATTACTGCTTAATGGGTACAGAGTTTCTGCTTAGGATGATGAAAACAATTTGAAAATAGTGGTGATAGTTCCATAACACTGTGAATGTTAATTACTACCACTGAATTGTATAGTTATAAAAGATTAAAATAGCAAATTTTATTTTCTATACATTTTGCCACCAAAAAAAAAAAACTTAAAAGAGAATGAAGTACTAACATATGTTATAATGTAGATGGGTCTCCAAAATATACTAAATTAAGGAAGTCAGACATGAAAGTCACATACAGTAGGGTTCCATTGATATGAAATATCTAAAATAGGAAAATCTTGCTGATAGTTGCTGGGGGTAGTGGGAAATGGGGAGAAATTGCTTAATAAGTAAAGGGTACTCCTTTGGAATGACAGAAATAATTTAGAACTAGATAGAGGTCATAGTTGTATAACATTGTATAGGTAATAAATGCCACTGAATTGTTCAATTTTAAATGGCTAGGTTTTAGGTTATATGAATTTCACCTCAGTAATTTTTTTCAATATATGAGAGAATTCAGGGAATTATGTGGGCATCAGTGTGTCAGTCAATCTTAACTGTCAATTTGACTGGATTACAAGGTTTCTGCAGACGTGATTGGATCATGGGGATGATAACTCACCAGTAGATTAATCCACTGATTTTTCACAGCTGAATGTGCTATTGGGGGGTGAGACGTTTGGAGGCTGTATCTCTCACTGATGCTCTTCTCCTGTGCTCTGCTTCCCAGGCACCATAAACCAAGCAGCTTTGCTCTATCATGCCCTTTTGCAATCATTCTACTCCTGTCTTGGAGCCTGTTCACCATGGACTAAATCTCTGAAACCATGAGCCACAATAAATCTCTCCTCCTTTAAATTGTGGGTATCAGATACATTGTCCTAAACCAGAAAACTGACCAATACCATCAGGAATTATGGGATAAGAAGGAGAGTAAGTCAAGAAATGATTAGCAACCCAGTAAACTATTTAAGTGATACCCAGGAGTAGCAGCAAAAAGCAACCTGACACTGCAGCAACCTAATGCCTCAGTTAGTTACTCTAGTACTAGTGTGGAATACAAAATTTTTTAAAATGAGTAAACCAAGACAGTGGGCTGGGAATACCACTCAGTAGTAAAGGGCTTGCCTAGCATGAACAAGGCCCTAGGTTTGATCCTCTGGACTATTTGCTTCATGATACAGATCAAAAGCAATACAGCCCACTTACTTGCCTTTTGTAACTGATTATAACAGAAACAAAAATTGCTCCGGAGGAGGAGAAATAAGAGGTGAGGGGGAAGGGGTACAAGGGGATAGAGGAAAGAAGAAACTGCCACAGAAGAAACATGGTGTGCACCTATAATCCCAGCTACTCCGGAGGCTGAGGCAAGAGGATAAAGAGTTTGAGGCCGGCCTGGACAACACACGTACAAAGCAATCTCAATGCAGCAAGAAAATTAAAGAGAAAAACAGAAGGCATAATAATAACCTTCAATTTGCTATGCAAAAAAAAGCCTTTGGCAAAATTTTGTTTTTATTTGCAAACTCTACATCTGGTAACAAACTCAAACACGGCCATCTTTACCAAAATTGTGGAACAAATTAAGTTCATTAACCACTGTATAATTATAAAACCACTGTATAATTATAAAATTCAGGAGAGAAGTCTAAGGTAGAAACACAAATTGATAGCTGTCAATAAACATACAATAATTAAAACTACGAAAGTGAACTTTAAAAAAATGGACTTTGAATGCTATGATATAGTCAGTAAGTAAAATCCCCAGTGGATAATAACTGGCATTATCACCACATTTTTTTCCTTAAGGTACTAGAGATACTTGCTACTCTTAAACTTCAGTGCCCAAATTCTAACCCCATCCCCAGCCCACAAGAAAATTTAACTTTCCAGGGACAGGAGGACTGCCATGACTTTGACACCAGCCTGGGCTACCTAGTGAGTTAAAGGCCAGTCTGGACTACATAGCAAGACCCTGTCTCAAAAAATTAAAAAAAAAAAAAAAGTAGGAAAAAAAATTGACTTTCTGTTCTTGCATTCTTCTGTACTCTCTTCCTTCCTTTCAATCTTTCTATTAAAATATCAGATGTAAAATGAAAGTATTGTGAGGTTACAGGCTACACAGGTTCATGACACTCAGGTTCATTTACTCACCTCTGACCATTCATTTAGCCATCATCGAGAAATCAAATAATAACAAATGCTGGTGAGGCTGGGGGGAGGGGACCCTTCTACATTGTTGGTGGGAATGTAAACTAGTACAACTACTATGGAAATCAGTATGGAGAGTCCTCAAAAAACTAAAACTAGAAACTCCATTTGACCCAGCTGTTCCTCTTCTAGTTATCTTCCCAAAAGAGTTAAAGACATCATATTACAGTGATACATGCATACCCTTGTATATAGTAGCACAATTCATAATAGCTAAATCTTGGAAACAGCATATATGTCCATCAACAGATGGATGGATAAAGAAAATGTGGTATTACACACAATAGAGCGCTACTCCGCCATAAAGAAATATGAACAAGTCATTTGTAGGAAAATGGATGCACCTTGAGACCATAATGTTAAGTGAAATAAATCAGACAACACATGGTTTCTCTTATATGAGAAATCCAAATTATAAATAAAGAGTAAAATAAAAGATAATAGGAAGTAGGGAGATAGATCTTTCTCAAATGAGCAGGGGATCAAGAGATGAACTGAGGAGAGGAAGGGAAGGGAAAGAGGATAAAAAAAGGGATTAAGATGTGTTATGAAAATGCACCAACTCCACACAAGGAACATAAGCATTATGTACTACAAACATGCGCTAAAATAAATACAATATTTAATTAAAAGAAATAGGACTTATACAAAGCTTACTTCAAGGAGATAGAGCAGCCCATATGCCTCAAATCACCATCCCACCATGCACAGGTGTGTAAGGGTCTTTTACAGTAAGGAACAGAGGGATAGGAAAGCACAGAGAGATAATACAGATCTCCATGCCTCCTTTATCACCTCCAGCAATCTTCAGCTCATTCTTTCTTGTCTTGTGGAAAGGAAACTGGGCTCTGGCCTCTTGGGCCCGGCACCTGCATGTTCTCTCATTTCTTTGAAGCTGAAGAGAAGAGCATGTTGGTTATGTCCTCAGTAAGAGAAAGTCTAGAGAAGTTGCTTATCTCCAAAAGAAAAAAAACTTTTCAAGTTCATTTTGCAGTGCCATTTACAGTGTTAGTGGTAAAGGCAACGATTTTTTTGTTTGTTTGTTTTTGTGTTTTTGAGACAGGGTCTTGCTATGCAGTTTAGGATGGCCTTGAACTCACTATGTAGCCCCAGCTGGCTTTAAACAATCCTCCTGCCTCAGCCTCCCAAGTGCTGGGATTACAGATGTGCACCACCATTGCCCAGTAGTTCTATAACTTTTAAACTTCAATTTTCTTATGTGCACAATGAGGCTAACAGTACCTATCTTATAAGATTGTTTTTATGGATGGTAAGGCATCCATTCAACTGTTTAACAAAATCTTATTGAGTATCTATTACATGCCCAGCACTGTGTTCAGCACCAAGGTAACAACAGTGTACAGGAAAAGGTACTGCAGCATACAGCCTAAGGGACAATAATATTTCTAAAACACTCAGACAAATTCTTTTAAATTTTTTAAATAATCTAAACAGAGAATGGTGGCACATGCCTGTAATCATAGCTCTCAGGAGGTAGAATCAGGAGCATTGAAGGTTCTAGCCAGCTAGGGCAATTTAGCAAGACCCTGTCTCAAAATAAAAACTAAAATGGGCTGGGGGTTGCAGCTTAATGATAGAGTGCTTGCTTGGCATGCACATGGCCCTGGGCTTAATACCAATATTGAAAAAAAATTTTAATCATCTAAGTAAAATTAAAGAACCTCATACAGTAGTACAAATAGAAGGTCTTAAAAAGTGACAATTCTTATTATTTTATAATGAAAATATCATAAGCCCTCATTAATGATACACCTTAGAACTGGAAGGATCATTAGAAAGCAAAGCATCCAATTCACTTATTTAACAGATGAGCAGATTAACTAACACTATAATAAGTTTATTCAGGACATCTATTCAGTCAGGTCATGTGCCAAGTGCTGGGATAGAGAGATGAGTAAAATACAGTCTCTTATCTTATATTGAATAAATACGCAAAGAGGAAAGGACTTACCTGACAAAACCCAGTTGATCCCTTAGGTTGGAAATGTTTTCTCATTTTCAATGTTTTGGTCTTTCTACTGATCCAAAATTATTCAATGTTCAAATAAAAATATGTATCAGTAAGAAACCTACCATGTGCCTGTGCCAAACAGAGTGTCATCCTATATTTTAACAATAAGAAGTAGCTGTTAAAAAGAAGAAGACTCTCTGGGCTTAGAAGTTGATCCTTTCTTTCTATTTTTTTCTCCTCTCTCTCTCTCTCTCTCTCTCTCTCTCTCCCCCTGTGTGTGTGTGTGTGTGTGTGTGTAAATAACTCACAACACACAGCAGCAGTAACTGGAGCCTTCTTAAGAAGTTACAAAAAGATGGAGAAAAACAAAGTGAAAGCATGCAGCCACTGGAGCTGCCAGATAAGCAAAGAGAAGGCAGAGCAAGAGCAGATCTAGACCTTCCTCCCTCATCCCAGAGATGGAGTCATGTTTCCTCTAGGTTAGCACTAGTTCCAGAACTGGACCTCAGTCCCTTGCAAAGGCACTCTCGTCTTACCACTGAGCTCCTAATGGAAAAATACCACTATGAAGCTGAAGGAGCATACACAGTGGAGTTCTATAGACCTAAATGAAACCTTGGCTTCACCCCTAACTAGCAGTATGTTTCCTAACTAATCTGCTTCTGAATCTGCCAAAAATGGTGATGATGCTCATTTATGAAATTTGTGAGGAGCACTAGAGATACATATTTTATGTATCTAGATGTACCTAGAAAAATGCCTGGTATACAAAGATTACCCAACAAATGGTGCTGTTCACACATTATTTAAGATGAGGTCTCCCTCTGTCTGCACCACACCTTAATAACTGCAGGCTTCAGCACACAAGCACAATTTAGGGATCCTACAGTAATGCAGAGTTTTCCAAGAACTGTAGGCCTTCACCAGTTACATTTCTCAATCTCTCCTCCCTTCAATGTTCATCAGCTCAGGTTTTCATCTCACTCCCCGCAACTTTGAAAAAATAAGCTCTTTGGATCTACCTCCCCTGCCTACTCTTTCTTTCCTTCCCTTACCATTATATTTCTCAAACAAGAAGTCTTTCGTTGCTCTACATCCTCACCTCCAACTCACTCCTAAACCACAACAATCTAGCTTCTGTCCACACTCCTACACTGAAGCTGTTATCACCAAGGTCACCAATGACTTAGTGGCCTCATTTCAGGGCTCATCCTACTTATTCTCTGCTGCAACAGACACTAAGGCTCTGTTTTAGAAACTCTTCATTCCTGGATTTCCTGACAGTACTTTCTCCTACCTCTGACCACGCCTTCTTAGGTTTCCCTACCTTTGCTGTCTGTACATATCAGAGTTCCTTGGGCTTAATGGTCAACCCCATTCCTTTGACCATTTTATAAACTTTACTCAGGCAATCTCGTCTACTTCTATGGCTTATCACTCAGATATCATCATTCCCACATCTATATTCTTCCCTTTCTCAGGAGCTCCAAAACTTACCTTCTCCCCCCAAGAACCAGATATCTTCTGGATTTTACCCATAAGCACCTCAAAAATAACATTAACTTTCCCAGCTCTAGCTCTTGTATTCCAGGTTTTAATGGCATCACAGTAATGCCCAGTCACCCAATACTACCTCTTCATTCTTCCGTCACACAGCTTAAATCAATCATCATACTCAGTGCCCTTGTTCCAGCCTCATCATCTGCTATTGCCACAGTCTTCTGGCTGACTTCTTGCCTCTAGTTTGTTGTTTTTCACTGTGGTTTTGGTTTGTTTGTTTGGATTCTGGGGATTAAACCCACAGCCTCTGAGCTATATCTCCAACCCTTTTTATTATTTTTTTATTTTGAGACAGGATTTCCCAAAATTGATAAACTGCCTAGATGGGCACTGGAAATCAGTATGGATATTCCTCAAAAAACCAAAACTGGAAATTCCATTTGACCCAGTCATTCCCCTTCTTGGTATCTTCCCAAAAGAGTTAAATACATCATATTGCAGTGATACAGGCACATCCTTGTTTATAGCAGCTCAATTCATAATTGTTAAACCTTAGAAATAGCCTATATGTCCATCAACAGATGCATGGAAAAAGAAAACATGGTATTACACACAATGGAGTGCTACTCCACCATAAGAAAAATAAACTTGAGTCATTTGCAGGAAAATGGGGATGTACCTTGAGACCATAATGTTAAGTGAAATAAATCAGATATACAAGCTTAAATATCACATGGTTTCTCTTATATGAGAAACCGAAGCGTAAATAAAAAGCAAAATAAAAGATAACAGGAAGTAGGGAGATAGATCTTTCTCAAAGGAGAAGGCAACAAAGAGATGGAGGGAAGGGAGGGAAAGGGGACGAAAAAAGTAATTAAGATGCGTTACATACATGTATCAACTCCACACAAGGAATGTAAGCATTATGTACTACAAATATGTATTAATAAAAAATTTAAAAGAAGGAATTAAAGTCTTTGCCATGAAATAAATACAAGTTCATTCAGGATGTAGCTTTCCCTATACATTCAGCTTCATCTTGCACCACACCCTCCAAGTATATCAACACTCTAGCTAAAGGAACAACTCACTGTTCCCTGAACATGCCATGTTCTTCTACACTCACACAGCCCAGAATTCCTTCCAGGACCCTCTGCCTGGCACACTCCTAGTCACCCTTCACGATCCAACTTAAATAGCTTTGACGTCTTTCCTGACTCTTCCTTGCTAAACATTTAGATCCACCTTCCCTTCTCTCCCAGAACATGTTCTATATTCCTCTGTTGTATCATTTGTGATACTATATTGAGTGTACTTATGTATGTGCTTATCTTCTCAGTAATCTCCGTGTTGCTTATGGACAGGGAGTGCGTCTTTCACAACTCTATACTACAGCCCACTTGCCAAGTCTCAAAATGAGCAACCAGATTGACTAATGATCCTAACAAGAAATACTCCCCTTGTATTATAAGAGCAAATGCCAAAGGCAAGAGAAGGCTCAATAGGTTCAACTCCCCCCCCCCCACTTGCAAATGCTTCCAGATGTTGCTTGGACTCTGACCCCGGAGGAGCTACTCTAGTTCCTTAAGTCCCTCTGCCTGGAACAGTCTGCTCAATAGAGAGGAGAGCTTCTTTAAGATTAAGATTCTTTGAAAAATGATTTCTAAAATAGGCTGAAAGTACAGGGAGGACGGGCAACTGCCAAATTCATCTCAGGAAGGAATTTGTGAAATAATTCTAGACCTTCACACAACTTCAAAAGCAACTGGGGTGATTACTACAACAGTCTGTGGCTCACCTTCTTGCCTTCAATTTGCTCCTTGAGAAATTGCCTCATACCATGCTACAACAAGTTGTTACAGCAGGCAGAAATCTGTAATGGATTCTCACTACCTAAAATTGTAAAACATGATGATTAAAAGCAAACACTCTGAAAACATATCATTTACTTTAAATCCCAAAGCCATGTGAGTTTGAGCAAGTTATGTAAGTTCTCTAGGCCTCAGTTTTCTTCTCTGCAAAACAGTAAAATACCTTTGTAGGGTTACTATAAAGAATAAATAAGCTAATGTTTAAAAACCTAATAAAATGCTAAAACTAGTGCCTGCCACATGGTAGGAACATAGTAAATTACATAACATTATTCAGGCTTCAAGACCCTCTGCTATTCATAGCCTGGGAGAAGAACTGGTCCTGTACCATTTCACACTCCACAACCCACCAGCTCCCAGTCCTTTTAACTTCTGACTTCATCTGACTTCATTTAAGATCTTTTGTTTCTACCTACAGTAACACCAACCACTATCTACCCAACTCTCCCCTTGGTCCTCAGTTGCAAATTTTCCCTCTGGCAATACTACCTTCAATTGCCCAGGAAATAGCTCCTTCAACAGGGTTCCACAGCTGGTGCCATGCCTAAGAACAGTAGGATAGGGTATCATCTTCTCTTGAGCATTCTAGACTCTGTGCTCAGGTCATTTTCACAATCCAAATGCCTCTCTGAGTTTGGGCAGTATATAAATATTAAACAGAATTTCAGGGATTACTTAAGTCATACTATCTCTAGGAAACCTACTAACAACATAATCCATATAAATATATCTGCCTTCCCTCAACTACTACAGTCCTAATCTGTAATATACACTTCCACATTCATATCATCTAATCATCTCTATCAGATGTAATTCCATGAGGCAGTGTCTGGTTTTCCATCACTATATTCCCATCACCCTAGAACAGTGACTGGATCACAGTAAATGTTTAATAAATATTTACTGAACACGGTCATCTAACCCAACCAACCCAACCTCTTCATCTTCAAAGGGGAAAACTAAAGTTGAAAAAAGTAGAAATATTTCATTCAAGGCCATATAGCAGAGTAAGGACTGGAAGCCAAAACTATTAAGACTGAAATGACAAATGCAACCCCCATGAATACCTGCTTCTACACCAGCTGCAATTACCAAGGGAACAGATGACCTGTTCCCTGACCTCCCCCTCTAGAAGCAGAAGGCTTAGGCCAACTATAGAAGCTTAAATTAGCTCAATCTCCTACCATTGAGTCTGAAACATAACCAGAGACTGGTGGATTAACCACAAGCTCCAGCTTTCTGCAACAATCCAGTGTTTGAAAAGAAAAGGACCCTAAATAGTGTGCCTCACAAAAGACAGCTTCCCATACTATTTCTCCAGGCCCTAACAGAAAAGCAGGGGGCCACACTGTGCTCATTGACCTAGTAGTGTTGCATGGAACATTTGCGTCTTACAAAGTTTCAACACATGTTTTTTTTTTTTTTTTTTTTTTGGTGCTGGGGAATCGAACTCAGGGCGTTGCGCTTGCAAGGCAAGCACTCTAACCACCGAGCTAAATCCCCAGCCCCTGTTTTTTTTTTTAAGATAAAAAAGATTCTATGATCAGAAAAATGTAGAAAACTCCGCATATCTTTATTATCATATTAAAAGCTCCCAGCCTTTCCTAACTTGATCTCAAAGGTCTTTAACTGAGTAATATCCACTGTCACTTCATGTAATACTAATATTCTGAAGAACACTTATTTTATTTTATTTTATTTTATTTTTGAGACAGGGTCTCACTATGCAGTTCAGGCTGGCCTTGAACTCATTATGTAGCCCAGGCTGGCCTGGTACTCTTGACAATTCTCCTGCCTCAGCCTCCCAAATGCTGAGATTACAGGTTTGTACCACCAGGCCCAGATGAAGAACACTTATTTTAAAACAGTGCGTTGTACAAATTTATAAAGATACTATTATTTCATAGTTACCTAAAGTAGTAAAGAATATATAGACTGCTAAAATTCTATTACTTCTCCTTCACAATAGGCTTGGAGAAAGGGGAGAAAAATATTAGGTATTATCAAAAATATGGTGAATGTTTAAATTTTTTAAGTGCATTACAAAAAAATGAAATAAAATGCAATACAGTAAAAGACATTCCCATTAACCTCTCTCGAAATACTTTCTGAGGCTGTTCTGGAAGTCTTTTCTTTTTTTTTTTTTTTTTTTTTTTGAGACAGGGTCTCACTATATAGCTCAGGCTGGTCTTGAACTCACTGTGTAGCCCAGGGTGGCCTCGAACTCAAAGTGATCTTCCTGCTTCAACCTTCCAAGTGCTGGGATTGTGGATTACAGGAGTGCATCACCACACTGGGCACTGGAAGTCCTTTTTCGTAAGTGTCTTTTTTTGTGCTTTCACGGCTACCCTGATGTCATGAATTGATTCAAAACATTTACCTTTCATGGTCATTTTTAGCAAATGGTCTTTGGGCAAGAGCTGGAAGTCACGTGGTACAAGACCCAGTTAATAAGGTGGAAGAGGACACATCATAATGGTTTTATGAGTCTGCTCCTGTCTTGGGTAGTATTCAATTTTAGTATATGTGCTGCTGAAGCGAGCACTCTTGGGTGGTATTCAGTAGCAACATTCACTGTATCTTTTACCACACCTCATAAAAATTCAAAAGGACTTCCAGAACTGCTTCAGAAACAGTAAGAAAAAAAAAGGAAGCAGTAAGAATGATGAGGTGTATGTTAGAAGTGACAGGAAGTATTCTGAGCCTAATGCAATGTATCTTTTACTATAATAATTTTTTAAACTTTAAACATCCATCATATAGTGTGATCACCTCTTGTAGGCTAGTGTTACAGTGGGACAGCTTCCAGCCTATCCAATGAAGAGTGGCCATTATCAGATATAGTATTTCCATACCTGGCTAGGGAGACTTTAGGAAGCCCAAGTCAGACTGGGTTACTACCAGATACAAAGTCACTTGACAGCTGCCTCCTGGAAGCAATTAGCTTAGTAGTTTTTACTTTGACACACTCTTAGGCCTGAAAGGAATATTTTTAAATTACACTAAATACCCACCTCATTGACAATGAGGAGGCCTGAGAAAGCCTAGCCTCATTTGTCCACACTTGAGCTGGATGTAGCGGAATCACAAGTCAGACAATAATAATTTTATGATTGACACTTAACAAGAGCTTATTAAGTGTCAAGCAATCTGCTAAATGTTCAACATAGATTATTGCATCTTACTCTTCACGACAGCCCTATGTGACTGATAACAGGATTATCTCTATATTAATAGACTCGAACAGATTAAGAAACTTGCCCAAAGTATAGCTAGCAAGTGATGGGACCCAGGCAGGCTGACACCAGGGCCCATGTTCCTTTATCACTAGACTGGCTGAGGTGTAACCTCTCTGGGAAGCCTTCCTTGACAACTTCTCCACCACGAGTGATTAGGGGCCCCTAAAGTCCCATTGACCCCAACCCTCTATCTACCCCCAATGCTCTCATTCCATTTATCACAGCAGTGAACATAACAAAATTATGAGTTCCATGAGGGCAAAAATTACTAATCTTATGCTTCCTTGTGTTCCTTGTATCTAGTGTTGCATCTATAACATAATCAAGACTTTTTTAGAATAAACAACTATCAAAGAATGCAATATAACAAAGGAAAGACAGAGGCTTGCTTGCCTTATATATTTATTTATGCAGTACTAAGAACTGAACCTAGAGCCTTCACTCTGACTACATCTTCAGCCCCTTTCTTTACATTTTATTTTGAGACAGGGTCCCTAAATTACTAAGTTCTCCCAGGCTGAACTCAAACTTTCAATCACCCTGCCTCAGCTCCCCAGAATGCTAGGGTTACAAGGATGCACCACCACATCCAACAAGATATAACCTTTAAATTCGAAGGGTTTTAGGCCCGAATCCAGGCTCAGCCACTACATAGCTCTGCATGTTGGAAAAGTCACGTGGCCAGTTGGAGGCTCAGCTTCCCTATCCTTAAAATAGGGATTAAGCCAGGCATGGTGGTACACTTCCATAACCCCAGCACTCAGAAGGCAGAGGCAGGAGGATTACAAATTTGAGGCCAGCCTGGAATACATAGCAAGACCTTATCTAAAAATAATTAATTAACTAACTAAAAAATAAATAGTGATTAGCCAGGCACAAAGGTACACACACGTTTGAGGCTAGCCAGAGCAACTTAGTGAGATTCTGTGTCAAAATAAAAAATAAAAATGGCTAGGGATATAGCACTGTGACATAACATCCCCAGGTTCAATCCCTTGTACCACAAAAACTAAATAAATAAAAAAAAGTTTAAACTAAAAACATTTAAAAAGCAATCAAATTTTTGACTATATAATGTAAATAACTAAGCTAAGTACCTTGTACTTTATACAGTGCCTGATACATAAAAATTACTTTTTTTTTTTTTAACCATTCTCCTTTTGCCCTTCTCTTACATTATACTGGAAGAAAGAACACTAGTATGGGAATCTGGAGTCTAATTAGCTAAAACTTTAGTTAAGTATTTCTCCTTCCTGGGCTTCAATTTCTTCATCTACAATTCACAGAACTGTTGGTTTAGAACAAATTAAACAGCTTCAGTGGCTGAACAGCACTACACAGATAGAAGACATTTTTGTCACTCCATCTCTCTGGTTTATAAAATCGCCCCTGAGCTGAGCATGGTGGCGCACACCTGCAATCCCAGCACACAGGAGGCTGAAGCACAAGGATCACCATGAGTTGGAGGCCAGCCTGGGTTACACAGTGAGTTCAAGGCCAGCCTGGACTACACAGTGAGATCCTATCTCAAAAAACAAAAAACATAAATCAAAACAAAACAAACTCAGCCCTAAAAGACACAGCCATAATCTCTCAGAGGTCTAAAAGCTATAGAGAAGGAGCCAGCCCTACCTAGCAGCTGAGGGAAGACCCTGCCAAGTGGCTGTGCTCCAGGAGTCCCAGCTAATCAAGGCCCTTCCCTCCTGCCCAGCCTGCCAGCAACCTCTCCAAGAGTAGAGAACACTGCGTGCTCCACAGCGGCTCTGCTCCTGGCCGCACTACAGGAGGCTGTGCTGACAAAACTAGCCAAAGGTACTGCTAAGAGGTCCCTGCCCTTGGCCCTCCTTAAAGAAGAGAGTGAAAAACAAGAAGTCTTTCACTCCTTGTCCTGAGATTATCAGCTCAGAATTCCCAGGAATCTGCTCTAAACACAGCTACCAAGAACACAGGCCTGGAACACATCAGATGTGAGTCAACGGAAGCCTGCCAGGCAGGCCCTTTGGACAAAGGAGGGAGTCCTCTTGGGCTGCAAACTAAGAGGTAAAGAAAAAGAACTGATCCTCCCTGGCTTGGCTAAGAGTATCTCATTTTAGATTCTTCCAAGGCCACTTTTCAGGCTCTTTTTCAGGCTGCATAAGCCCCGAGGACTTACCCACTTCTTTTGCTCATTAGAGCTGTATTCCACTCCTTGGGGTTCCCTCCCCCAAGCTTGGCTGTATAGTAAGAAAGTCCTTCCATCATTCCCTTTTTGTTAGGATTTAACTGTCAAGTTAGGAGAAAATGTAGGCCAAAAACAACAACCCTAAGGAAGTAAAAAGATTTTAAAAGGTAATTACAGTCACTGTCCCTACTTAACAGTTCTTAGTTCTTGTTATAACTGGTGCTATTAGATAACAGCTACAACCCAATAGTTTTTAAAACTTATTTTTAAACACTGGTACCCTCTTTTTCAAATACACTCATGTTAAATCTAATTGAGAACCTCGTTATCGAACTAAGTCTCTAATGAAATAATAGATATAGGTTAATAAACATCAACAACTCCTAAAACCATTAGGCAAAAAGCAGATAAAAATACTTCAAGGGACAGATCAAGTTAACAACCTCTGAGCCTAATCATCAATGAGAGAAAAAAATTAAACCTAATCAAGCATCAAGATCAAACTAAGAAAACTCAGAGGACATACATGTCTTAAATAACACCATAAGGAGACAATCAATAAAATCTAGAAACTGGGAAACTCTTCAAGAGAAATGATCCACTTTCTTCAATATAAAATCATAAGGGAGACCTGAGGGCATGTCTTTAGCACTGGAGCACTCGCCTAGCAAAGGACAAAGCCCTGGGTTTGATCCCCAGGATCCAAAAAATAAGATTTCAAGGAAAAGAGAAGACAGGGAGAAAGGTATGGATCCAAAGAGACTCAAGATTTGGATCAAGCCGCTCTTGGAGTGAGAGGCTCTGGGTGAATTGCTGGTGCATTGGTCAGTGTGATGCTGAAGGCCAAGGGCAAGACTCAAAGGCAGAAATTCGGTTATAACATCAGTCAAAAGCACCTGAACCAGAATGCTCGATGGAAGGTAGCACCACAGATTGAGTGCTCCCATATCCAACATGCCTGAGACCATGCCAAATCCATACAGCAGAGCCTGGTGGAGATGGGGTTGGCCATGGACTCTAACAAGGTGGTTCCCCTCCATAAGAGAAAGATGAAAGCCATGGAGGTGGAAGAGAGGCCCAAGGAGCTTATATGGAAGCCCTATGTACTAAATGACCTGGAAGCAGAGGCCAGCCTCCTAGAAAAGAAAGGAAATACCTTCTCTCAGGACCTCACTGACAACATGCACTATATGGTGGAGAACTACAGGGAAGACTATCAAGACCACGGCCTGGGATGAGAAGAATTACTATCAAGATACTCCAAAACAGATTCGGAATAAGATCAACATCTATAAACGTTTTTACCCAGTGGAGTGGCAAGCTTTCCATGATTCTTTGCAGAAGAATATGATGGAGGTTGAATGACTCCAGGTTGAGGCCACCTCCTGAACCAAAGAAGCTGGAGCCAGAGTTTACAAGGAGGGCGTGTGGCTTCAGATGAGCCGGGCTAATCCTATGGAATCACGTTACACACATATGTACACATACTTCCTCTTGGGGAAGGAACAGTCTCTGAGGTGCTAATTTTTATTTTTTGAGACAGGGTCTGCTGTGTAGATTAGGCTGGCCTTGAACTCACTATGTAGCCCGAGGTGGCCTTGAATTTGCAGTGATCCTCCTGCTTTAGTCTTCTGAGTTCTGGGATTACAGGTGTGTGCTATTATGCCCATCTTTGAGATGTCAATTTATATTCCTTTTTGTTTTTCCCTGAATATTTGGGATTGAACTCAAGGCCTTGCACTTGCTAAGCAACCACCTCTACCACTGACCTACATCCCCAGCCCTTCAATTTATATTCTTTGGGGGGTTCACAAAAGAGCCAGAACTTGCTGTTTTCAGAGTATGTACTTCATTTCCGTATAGTCTGTACATAATAAAACCGAGGATATTTTACCTAAAAAAAAAAAAATCTGAATCAAGCCATAAAACCACTGAAGAGAACAGGTATAGAAAGACCTTATCTCAGTCTAATAAAAGCCATTTACAACAAACCTACTGCCAACATCATATTAAATGGGGAAAAACTGAAAGCTTTTCCTCCAAAGTCAGGAATAAGACAAGGATGTCCACTCCTATTCAACATAGCACTTGAAAAATCAGCAAGAGCAATTAGGCAAGAAAAAGAAATTTTAAAAGGTATGTATAGGAACGGAAAAAGTCAAATTATCACTATTTGCATATATCATGATCCTCTACACTCAATACCCCAAAAAATCCACCAAAAAAAAAAAAAAAACAAATTCAGTAATGTAGCAGGACACAAAATCAACAGCACTCCTGTACACCAATAATAAACTCACTGAGAAAGAAATTAGGAAAAAGACACCATTCACAATAGCACCAAGAAAAATTAAATACTTAGGCATTAACCTAAGGAAGTGAAAGACTTCTACAACGGAAACTACAGTATTCTGAAAAAAGGAGACCAGAGAGAACATTAGAAAATGGAGAGATATTCCCTGTGCCTGTATGGGCAGACTCAATATAGTTAAGATGGTCATACTTTCAAAACTGATACACAGATTTAATACAATCCCAATCAAAATACCAACACCATCCTTCATAGAACTAGAGAAAACAACCCAAAATTCAAATTACAAACTACAGTGATAAAAACAGCATGGTACAGGCACAAAAACAGACACGTGAATCAATGCAACAGAACAGAGAACACAGAAACAACCCCAAGCACATTTAACTATTTGATCGTTGATAACAGAACCAAAAATATACACCGGAAGAAAGCCTCTTCGACAAATGGTGTTGGGACATCTGGCTATCTGCAAACAGAAGACTGAACCTAGACCTATATATCTCACCATATACTACACTAAAACCAAAATGGATCAAAGATCTAAACGTTAAAACAGAAACATTTAATATGCTGCACGGTAAAACTCTTGAAGTCACAGGCATGGGCAAGGGTTTTCTGAATGGCATCCAGTTGCACAGGAAATAGAACCAAGAAAGAACAAATGGGATCACATGAAATTAAAAAGCTTCTGCACAGCAATGGAAACAATCAAGAAAGTGAAGAGACAACCTATAGAATGGGAAAAAAACGTTGCCAGCTATTCCTCAAAGAAAGGACTGATATCTAGGATATACAGAGAACTTGAAGAAAATTAGATCCCCAAAATAAAAGACTCAATCAAAAAATGGGCAAATGAAATGAACAGAAACTTCTTGGAAGAATGTTCAACATTGCTGGCCATTAGAAAAACACAAATTGAAGTAACACTAAGATCCCATCTTACCCTAGAAAGAATGCCCATCACCAGGAAATCAAATAACAAATGCTGGCAAGACTGCAGGGAAAAGAAACCCTTGTACGTTGTTGACGGGAATGTAAACTAGTACAGCCAGTATGGAGATTCCTTAAAAAACTACAACTAGAAATTCAATTTAACCCTTCCCCTTCTAGGTATCTTCCCAAAGGAATTAAAGACATCATATTACAGTGATACTTGCATATCCTTGTTTATAGCAGCACAATTCATAATAGTTGAATCTTGGAAACAGCCTATATGTCCATCAACAAAAGAATGAATAAAGAAAGTGTGGTATTTACACATTCTAGAGTACTACTCTGCCATAGAAAAGGATAAACTTGAGTCATCTGTAGGAAAATAGATGCACTTTCAGACTATAATGTTAAGTAAAATAAATCAGACACACAAGCTTAAATGTAACATGATATCTCTTATATGAGAAACTCAAAATATAAATAAAAAGAGAAAAATTTAAAAATAGGTGATAGGAAATAGATCTTTTGTAAAAGGAAAAGGATGCAAGAGACAAAGGGGAAGGGGGAGAGAGGTGAGGGTAAGAAGATGAAAAAAGAATTAAGACGTGTTATATACATGTACCAACTCTCCACAAGGAATGTAAACATTATGTATAGCAAACATGTACTGATTTAAAAAAAAAAAATCAAGCCAGACACACCTGTAATCCCAGTACTCCGAGAGACTGAGACAGGAGGATGACAAGTTTGACCCCAACCTGGGCAACTGAGCACAACCCTGTCTCAAAATAAAAAGTAAAGGGCTGGGAATGCTCAGTGTGAAGGCCCTGGGTTTAATCCCAGCACCAGGAAAAAAAAGTCACTATGGGAAATATAAACACTGACCAACTGATATTAACAACTTGGTTTTTAGGAATGATAATGACATTTTGGTTATCTTTTGGAGATATATAATATCTAAAATGTTTACAAATCAAATGATACTATATGTCTGGAATTTGCTTCAAGATAATCTAAGAAGATGGGAGAAAAAAATGAAATGAGATCGATTAGTCATGAGTACATAATTGCAGAGGATGAGTAATGTGCACATGGAGGATCATTATGTATGTTATAAAATATTTATGTATTATACTACTCGAGTTTTAAATTTGCTTAAATTTTTCCATAATAATAATTTTTTTGTTTTGTTTTGGGTTTGTTTTTTTGGTTTTTTGAGGCACAGTCTCACTATGAAGTTCAGGCTGGCCTTGAACTCACTATGTAGCCCAGGTCAGCCTCAAACTAGCAGTGATCATCCTGCCTCAGTCTCCCAGGTGCTGGGATTACAGACATAAGCCACCATGTCGGGCTAGTAGTAAGTTTTTTCTAGTGAAAAAATTGGGGGCTGGGAATGTAGCTCAGTGGTAGAGCCCCTGCCTGCATACACAAAGCCCAGAGTTCCATCCCTAGCACCAAATAAATAAAGAAATAAATAATAAATAACATTAGCTAGTGACTCCTGAGGCATCTCTGGGAAGCCCTAGGACACCTAGAAACAGTTTAAAAGCCACTGCTGCACTGGAAGAATTACAGATCCTGAGTAAGAGAACCTGGCTTCAAATCTTGGCTCTGCTGCCTTAACAGCAGTATGAAACCTTACAGAAGCTATCTTGGAGCTTCATCTTACTCTTGTGCAAATAGGACTACTCCCAGAATAGCAATGAGGATCAAATAAGAGATTGAAAGTGTTTTTTATATCCTAGAAGTATAAGAGATTGCTATTAGAACCACTTAGAAGATTTGCCTTTTATTCTTGACAGTAATGCTAGTCAGCTCTCATCCTGTCCCCACCTTTCATGCCAATCCCTTCCAATCTTCATGAAACACACATAAATATTTTAGGAAGACATGAGAGGCAGTAGAAATTAAGATTCACTCAGGTTAGGTGTTAGGATATGCACTTATAATCCTAGCACATGGCAGGCTGAAGCAGGGGGACTGCAAGTTCAAGGCCAGCCAGGACCACATAGCAAGACTCTATCTTAAAAAAAAAAAAAAAAAATCACTCAATGGGCAATCTTTGTATGCCTGACCAGCCTAAGGGGCACATCTCTAAACTACCAGTTCTGGATGATAAAAAGAAATAAGCAAGTAAAGGCATCTGTGACGAAGGCTGGGGGTGGGGGTGGGGTTTAATTAATGTTAATGACAAAGTTTAATCTCTTATTCCAGAACCAGAGACAGTGAGACCTATCCTTTTACCAACAGTTATATGGTCAGCCTTCACAGTCCCTCATGTTTTGAAGGATTTTGTCTATAAATAAAGTACAATTACTGAGAAATAATTCAACCTTTTCCAGCTGTGTTTATTATCATTGATTCTTTTCAAAACATTGGTCCAGATTTTAACCAACCATATACAATCAGCAAAGCTTCATAACATGTTCTGAGCTAATATTGATAATTACCAAGAAAGTGAAAGTAAACATTGAAGCACTGGGCCCTGCTACTAGGTGCTTACTTTGGCTCTATGCTTATGTCCAAGGTCATTCACTCACTGGTTTATGTACTATGATGCTACTGACTGTCAGCAAGAGAACCAATCAGCATGAGAAAAATAGTACACACATAGAAATGGCATCATTGAAACCAAAAGCAAAAACACTTTCATTGTAGGTGAATGTACAATTTCCACTGTGCTTGTTAAAATATTGATAGTGACTTAAATTCATGTATTCATTCAAAATACAAATATTATGTATCCCTGTCCGCCCACGTTGGCTAGGCACTAGGGACAAAATGAGTAAGACATAACAGTCTGTGACCTCAGGGGAGTCACACAAACATACCCTTTTACTGCTTTCATGGAGCCCTAAGGTTCCAGAGACCATAGACCACCAAAATTAGCAAAGTGCTGCAATAGATGACCTTTTTATTCCCTGGTAAACACAATTTGTCAAGAGGCAATCTGCTCCTGGAGATACCCCTCAAAGCGCAACATTACTCTGGAGATTCAAGGTGCCCCACTGCTGAAAAATTAGGAAAACAGTTTCTGAAATCAAGGTCATTGTCTACAACTCAACAAATATTTACTGAATTTCTGTTTTGTCCCTGGATACTGGAGTAGACAAGGAGTCAGCAAACTGTCCATCGGGCCAAATCCAACACACCATCTGCTTTTGGAAATAAAGTTTTATCGGAACACAGCCACGTATAGTCATTTATATATTATCTACAGCTGCTTTCCTGCTATAACTTGCCATGTAGCCCCATCAAGTTTGAAATATTTAGTATCTAGCCCTTTGCAGAAAATGTTTGTTGATCTTTGCTAGCCTCTAGAGATATAAAAGTGTATCTGTATCTTGTGTGCGTGTGTGTGCTGGCAATTGAACCCATGTTAGGCAAGCACTTTACCACTGAGTACATCCCTGGCCTTTTTAAAAATCTTTTTTGTCTTTTGAGACAGGATTTCACTAAGTTGCCCAGGCTGGCCCAGAACTTTTGATTCTTCTGCTACAGGCAGGCCTATATACTACCAGCTTATATCTTGACCTGGGCAGTCATTACATGGATATATATGTTGATAAAAATTTACTAAGCATTTGATTAGTTTTATTGTTTGTATGCCATAACTCAATACTTTTGTAATGATGCAAAAACAAATATTCCTCATTTAATGATCTACCTGGTATAACTATAGTTTGGACTTACGAACCACCACTCGAACTTATGACCTACCTGCCCTTTGTTTTTGTTTTTTGTTTTTTGGTACAGCTCTGTACATCTTGTTTATAGAGCCTCAATGTCTTTTTTTTTTTTTGATACAGTACACCTTGTGGTTTTGTTTCAGTTTGTTTTGTTTTATTAGTTTTTTGAGACAGGGTCTCACTATGTAGTTCAGGGTGGCCTTGAACTCACTATGTAGCACAGTCTGGCCTCGAATTTGCAGAGATCCTCCTGCCTCAGCCCCCTAAGTGCCAGGATTACAGGCGTGCACCACCATGCCCGGCCACTAAATCTTGTTTATACAGCCACCACGTCCAGCTCACCTTGTTTATACAGTACTGTAATTTTTGCTGACTGTACTGCACGGTACAGTAGTGTAGTTTTATGTTCTGTAATACATTACAGTACTGTACGTAACAGTTACACAAATAAAAGGAAAGTCATCAAGTTAGAGTTTCCTTTGACCATTTCTTTGTCCTGAGTATTGTAATGTATGTACTATATACAAATCCTCATTTTGCAAGCAATTCATTTAACAATCTAGTAGCAGAAACAGAACTCTGTTGTTAAACGAAGCAAGTCTGTAATCAAGCCAGGCATGGTGGCACACACCTATAATCCCAGACACTCAGGAGGCTAAAGCAGGACTATCGCAAGTTCAAAATCAGGTTAGGCAATTTAGTGAGACCCTGTCTCAAAAGAAAGTAAAAAGGCCTGGGACTACAGCTCAGTGGTACAGCACCCCTGGGTTCAATCTTCAATACTGCAAAAAATAGTAATAATAATCAGTCCCTGCTTGCTAGCAATTTCTAAATATGGTAGGAGGACAAAAAGTAAACAATTACAGTACAATGGTGATAAGCATCATAATGAAGGGCTATGCTAATTACAGTGATGGTAAAAAAAAGAAAAAGAGAAATGAACAAATTAGGTAGGCATGGAAGGTCAAATTTTCAAAGATCACTGAAGAATTAATAGGCAGCTTTTTATTAAATAAATAAAAATATTAATTAAATTAGTATCTGTGGTACCCAAATAGTACCTAGCACTCAATAAGCATTCCAAAAATAAATGACTTCTTCAAGTGCTGGAGAGAAGCCTGTAACCATATCTGCCTCCTCCCAATGAAATAGCCTGGTTCACTTAAATATATGCATATATCCAGACCACTGAAGAGGCAGCAGAGTACAGTAGTTAAAAACACAAACTTTGGGCTGGGCACGGTGGTGCATGTCTAATCCCAGTACTCTGGGAGGCTGAGGCAAGAGGATTACAAGTTCAAGCCCAGCCTGGGCAATTTAGTGACTTACTGAGACCTTATTGCAAAATAAATAATTTTTTTTAAATTTAAAAAGGTCTACAATGTAGTTCAATGCAAAAAAATATAGGCTTTGGGATTAGAAAATGAAATTTCTGAATATATCTGAGTCTCACTTCCACCAATTACTAGATATATGACTTTAGATTCTTTGTCTATAAAATGAAGATAACAATGTTTATATCACTGGCAACCATAAAAATGAAAAACATAATTGTACCTGACACATGATTTTTATCATAACAATTAATATTATTAAATGTCCAATTGATGGTAGACTTAGCAGCAGCTCAGAGTTCTTGTGACTTCCTGGGAAGTCCCATGGGACCCTAGGTTTTTCCAAAGTTGATTATTTTGCAAGTTTAGAGTTCAAATTGGTATAGCACATATGTAGTGTGTGTCACATAGAGCTTTAGACACCTGATCCAATGTCTAGAAAAGTAAAAATCCTGAGTGGGTCCAGTGAGCCTTCTGGAAGGCTCAAACAACACCCTCCAGAAGCAAAATTAGGAAACCACGTCTTCTAGTTCAGCTAGCTGATAATTAATGCAATATCCTCTTAAGCTTAAAATCCTCACTATTGGTCTAGGAAAACTGATTCAGTCCAGGAGACTAGCCAGAAGAAGGCCAGAATCCCAGCATTGCTGGGTATATGGCCCCAACAGGGGTGACAGAGAAAATTCTAGAGACTTATGAGGTATGTAAAACACTCTCAAAAATCTCCATGATAAATTTAAAGCATCCTGGATGGGCAGCCCTCTATAGGGACTAGAAAGGGATGATCATAGAAATCATAGATGTGGGAGAAACAGGCACACCTTCAGCAATCACCACTTGGACTGGCCCTCCTCTCAGACTATAAAATGCCTATCTGTCATCTAGCTTCATTTTACAGATGACACAGCTGAGGCCCACAGAGGGTCAATGAAATGGTCCAGATACTAAGAGGCAGCAAGAAAAAAAGAATACCTAGCTCCATGAGTAGTGATCCTAATGAAAAGATAAAATCCATAAAAATGTCAAAACACAGGGTCAAGTGGTAAGGGAGATTTCAATAAAGAGCTACAGGTAATGAAAGGAAGAATAAGAGCTGAATGAAGCCTTAAAGTAAAAGTTCCTGCTCAACATCTCTCACAAAGTGAACAGCCCCCGCCCTTGGTTTTACAGCTCCTTTAATAGTTACACCTGTAATACCTGTTTACATATCTGTCCACTCAACAGTAGCTCTTCAAGGTTATACAACTTAAGTTGCCCTTATCTATTATAATCAGCACTCTGCCTAGATAATTACACTCCCTACTAACATTGAAAAGACTCAGACTAGCTTCACTCACATTCACAATACTGAAAACAAGGTACATGTGCCCTGTGAAGTGTCTGGCAGGCCAAGAGACCAAAACTCCAAGACAGAGCATAGGTAAGGCTACTAGAAAGTGACTTCCACCAAGTAATTTAGTCTCTTATTTTGTTCATCTGTTAAAATACTGATACCATTAATCATCTCAGAAGACTGTATTAAAATGTCTAGGCAAGCACTTAACACAGTGTGTAGCACATAGTACGCATTCAATGAGCAATTTTCCTTGTCACACCACCTCAGGGTTCCTGTAAAAAAGTTTACTCCTTGTACCAACATTTACTGAACCATAGTATTTATTTATGTGTTGAGCTTTAGTGGTAAGACAATGATCTCATTGTCTCTGATAGATCCTCAGCACCTCGCATGGTGCCCCAGGCCCCACAGCTGCCTGGCACACAGTAAGCACTCACTAAATAGAGGACTCCCAAGACTATTCCTGGATATGGACCACTGATGAGTCACTTCACAAGTACACCAAGGCATTACATCTGGCATGCACTGCATCTACAGAAGGATCAAGTCCCTGGCCAGCAGCAGTTCTACACATTTACACACACACACACACACAGAGCCATACACATAAAGCATAACAGAACGTCACCACTGATATGATAAGAAAAAACAAGGACTCAGATCAGTTCCTCAAAACTGCCTTCAAGACTATAGACCAGTAGGGGTTGGTGATTTAGCTCAGTGGTAGAGTGCTTGACTAGCAAGCGCAAGGCCCTCAGTTCAATCCCCAGCAGCCTCTGCCCCCCAAAAAGCTATATGCCAGTATTCCAAAGTATACAGCATCTGTATTTAGGACCTGGATTACATTATATTATATTATAACTCAATACTCATTCTCACATTTCCTTATACTGCCTATTGAGAGGGAAGAGAAGTATTCTCTCCTTTTAACATTATTTGTTTGGAAAAACTGATCCCCTGAGAAATGACTGGACACATATCCTGGCAAATAGGATCTAGCAAGAGCTTGAACCCCACCAAAGCATCCCAATCATTCCACCTTGCTGGGCTTCAGAGCTGAAAATAGCTCCAAATGAAAAATGAGCTGTGTGGACTACTTAATCCAGTTTCATAGCAAAGACAGGCCTTAAGCTGGCTGAAGATGACAAACCCCTCACTCCTCAACTCAAGCAGGGCTAGACGTTTCACCTGTTTCCGGCCCCATAGCAACCGGCATACCTTTGGCACCTCTCAGGCTTCATCTTTCCAAAATAGCTATGGAACAAGTATAGAACAGGAAGGGCCTTCTACAGTCTGCACAGCACTGCTTAGAGGAATGATGGAGAGGAAAAGATTTCCTGGACATAGACCATCAAATCTGAAGGTGAAATGAAAGACATTCAAGTAGCCCATGCCCCAGAAGTATTCTGTACCTCTGCTTTATCTCCTGGCAATGACATTAATAGATTGGTCCACCCAGGTCCTTTCTTAATGCCTATTCAAAGTACTTACCTAATCTCAAATCAGAATCAGTCAGTCTTCAGTCTCACATAACAAATCCATCTTTTGTCTCACACACCTTGACCCATACCATTACAGTCTACTGTTTCCAAATCTATCTTCCCCAATATACTAAGCACTTCTAGAAATAGGGCCCCAGTTTCATAGTGCCCATGTTTCCAGTTTTGCTTAGTACAGGACCAGTCTCCAAAAAGATGTTCAAAAGCCTGTTTATTGTAGAGCAATAGTACCCAACCTTTTTCGAACCAGGGACTGGTTTCATGGAAGACAAGTTTTCCACAGAGTAGGGATAGTTTTAGGATGATTCAGGCACATTACATTTATTATGCACTTTATTTCTATTATTATTACACTGTAATGTATACTGAAATTATTATACATACAATTCACCATAACACAGAATCAGTGGAAACCCTGAGCTTATTTTCCTGCAACTAGATGGTCCCATCTGGGGGTGACAGTGACACCTGAAGTGTGTTGCTTATGTCCAATCTACTCCATAATCTCATTTTGTTTGCTGTCACTGCTTCACAAAGATAGGACGTTGGAAACAGAAGCAGGCTTTTCAGTGATTCTGTGGCAATCTCAGGATATTCCACCTTGACTATATTCAAGAATGTATAGAGATTTGAAGTTTTCTCAAACATGCTTATAAAGCCATCATCATTTGAGATCTCATGCAGCGAGTGATCCACTTCTAGCACGAAGTTTATTCACTTGACTTACTCACAAATGAGTGGTAGATCCACTCCTTCCCAATTCAAGGGTTTTGTGGTTGGGTAGTATAGCGGTACCTCGCTTCATGAACTTGCCTTTCTCCAGCATTCTGGTTGCAAACCGAACTGGATGAGAACTAAATCAAATTTCCCCAAAAGGCCAAAGTTGAACCTAACCACTGAATTTGACTCGATTCTCACCCAACTCATTATGCGATCAGAATCATGGAAAGAATCAAGTTTGTGAATCGAGGTACCACTGTAATCCCCAAACACTTCTGAAAGCTGAGATGGTGGTGCACCAGCTAAGAGAAAGAAGGCCATGACACAGTCTCTTTCAAAATCTCTGCCAAATTTAAAAACTCAGTCCAAAAATGGGCATCTGAAATGAACAGACACTTCTCAGATAAAGAAGTACAAATGGCATGGTGTGCAGAGGAGAGGAGTACTAGAAAGAAAGAAGGGAAAAAGCAGAAAGGCAATAGGGGAAAGAGAGGGGAAAGGGAAAATATGGAAAATGATGAATGAACCTGCTGTAAATAGGGAGGGAGGGAGGAGAGGGAAGGGGCGGGGGAGAGGGGGGAGAACCAAGATGCACCATGTATAGGTACAGAATAAATGTAATGAATGTGACCATTGTATGTAGAACGTACCAATACATGTTCTTGGTTTAAAATAAAAAAAAAAGAAGTACAAATGGCAAATAAATATATGAAAAAGTGTTCGACATTACTGGAAAGATATAAATTAAAACAACGCTGAGAGTCCATCTCATGCCAGAAAGAACAGTTATTATCAAGAAATCAACCAATAACAAATGCTGGCAGGGCTGTGGGGAAAAAGGAACCCTCTTTCACTGTTGGTAGAAGTGCAGACTGGTCCAACCATTGTGGAAATCAGTGTGGAGATTCCTCAAAAAACTATAACTAAGAAGAGGGGGGAACCAAGATACATCATGTACAGGTACAAAATAACCATGGTGAATGTGATCATTATGTATACAATGTACCAATACATGTTCTTGGTAAAAAATTAAAAGGAAAAAAAAACTACAACTAGAGGTTCCATTTGACCTGACTATTCCTTTTCTTGGTATCTTCCCAGAAGAATTAAAAGCATCACACTACAGTGATATATGCACACCCATGTTGACAACAACATAGTTTGTAATAGCTAAATCTTGGAAATAACCCAAATGCCCAGCAACTGATGAATGGATAAAGATGTGGCTTTTTTATACAATGGAGTACCACTCTGCCATAAAAAATGATAAACTTGAGACATTTCTAGGTAAATGGATGCACCTTGAGAACATACTCTTAAATGAAATAAATTGGATACACATGAGTAAATATTGCATTGTTTCTCTGGTATGAGAAAGAAAAAGTGTAAATAAGGATGAAAATGTGTAACAGATATTGGGAAAAAGAAAATACTCAAATGGGAAGGAGAACTAGGGAGGGGAGGGGGAAAGAAAGGAAGGGAAAAGAAAAACAGAAAAAAATGGAAAAAATGTAAATAAAGCTGTTGTAAATAAGGAGGGGAAGAGGAGTTAGAGGGGTAGGGAAGGGGAAAAAAACCAAGACACATCGTGTTCAAGTACAAATTAACTATGATGAATGTAATTGTTATGTATATCTAAAATGTACCAATAAATCTTGGTTCAATTTTAAAAATCTTGGTTCTCTGCCAATGTTTGAAACATGTCAAAAATCCCAATGTTCATTCATCACCCCAGAATTTCATTTTGGTTTTGAATGCAGCTACTTTATCTGATGCCTTGAACACAGATGTCATTCTCCTCTGAAGTGATGGATTGATTTCAGCAAGCAGGTTGAATACGTCACACAAGTAAGCGGCTCTTGCAGTCCTTTCTGTGTCACTGAAATGTGCTGCCAGTGATGACTATTTTTCTAAAAAAAATCTCTGGAACAGTTCTTATAACTCACAAAGTCTGACCAGTGATCTACCTTTAGAAATCCATCTTACTTCTGTGTATAATAGAAGATGTATGTGATCTGTGTCCATCTCCACAGAGAGTTATGCAAATAGAAAGAGCTAAGGGCATGTACTTTAATGTGGTTGGTAATTTTAACCACATCCTGCAAAATGTTGTTAAGTAGATGCAAAACGTTGTTAAGACATTTTTCAGCCAGCTAGTATTTCTCTGTGGATGACAGTGTGTAGCCTCCCATTCAGAAGCAACCTCTTTGACCCAAGTAGTAAATCCAGAAAGCCATCATCCCATCATGGCGGCCACTCCATCAGTATAATGACACAAAATGACCAACTCAGATTTCCCGATATGTAATCACTCAAAGACTTCAATAGTTCTGAAGTTGTAGTGCTGATTGTCAACAAAAGTATATAAAACATATCTTTATGCGCATTCTCCTAAAAAATATATGGCACAAAGACAAACACTGTTGCCAATTTCAGGAGATTTGCCAACCTGGACTGCATATCGCTGTGACTCATTAATCCTAACAACTGTGCCTCAATATCCTTTGCTATTTCATCAATTCATCTAGTAATGGTGCTACCCAAAAGAGAAACATGTGCCACCTTCTGAACTGCTGCCTTTCCTAAAAGTTCATGACAAATGTCCTCAGCAGCAAGCAGGACCAACTCTTCATCAATAGTAAAAAGCTTCTTAGCTTTAGCAATGTGATTTGCCATTAAGAATGATGCTTTCAGGGCAGACACATTTGATGAAGTGATGACGTTCAATAACTGCTTCTGTTCTTCATGTTCACATTTCTGTCCTTTTTAAGAAACTCCAAAGGCTTGTCTTATAATTCAAGGTATTTGGGGTCCATGTGGCAAAGCACTTTTGATGGTTTCATGGCTCCGCTGGAGAGCCAGTCACCACATATCATACAAAGTAGGCCTGGACAATGGTAATCACCTGTTGTAATGAACCTGTAATTTAAGTAGGACATGGTATTTTCTTTTAAATGCAGCTTTTTTTTGCTGGCCAATTTTAAGAGTCTTTTGCAGTCTCATCATTGGGTCTTTCCCCCTTTTCAAAGAAGCTTTCCATCGACGTTTGTTTTTTACTCCTTTGATTAGGGTTAGCTTACGGGCTTCCCAAAACTGTGACTGAGACAAGTGTGCAATGTGGGAAAGAGGAATGGATGGAAGTGGTAAATAAAATAATGAGTGGGCTATGCCAGACCAAGTGTTTGAGTCTAACTTAAAGCTTGTCACCAGATGCAACTGTACAACTGAAGTACATAAATTCACTTGCCAGTATAAAGCATCCCACCAGATGTAGCTTAATCCACTTGTGTGTCACCAATACAGTTTTGATATGGATCTGCAAGAAATTAATTTATTTTGGTCTCTGTGCATTCGAATCTCTCTACTAATGTTCATTTGTATTTGCGGCTGCTCCCCCATGCTAGTAGCATCATCACCTCAGCTCCACGTGCAACCATCAGGCATTAGCTTCTCATAAGGAACATGCAACCCAGATCCCTCACATATGCAGTTCACAGTAGGTTTCATACTCCTATGAGAATCTAATGCTGTCACTGATCTGACAGGAGGCAGACCTCAGGCAGTAACATGCCCGATGGGGAGAGACTGTAAAATACAGATGAAGCTTTGTTCACTTGCCCACTACATACTCCTGCTGTGTAGCCCAGTTCTTAACAGGCCACAGACTGGTACCAATCCATGGCTTGAGGGTTGAGGACCCCTGTTGCACAGCAAAAGGCGAGTAGAAATAGAAACAGGACAAGAAGCGTAAGGTCAAGAACATATCCTGCCTTCTCTCGCTGGAGGCCTTCACCTAGTACATGCTACCCTCCAGCCCTACAGTGACACTGGATTTCCCAGGCTTCCTCTCTTATTACCAAACAGCCATCTCTGCCTCCTCCAACTGTGTATAATCCTATCTGAACCAGTCCCTGAACTGCTATCACCCCAAATGATTGTTTCATCTCCTAGGTGCATTTGGGAACTCCTTGAGTATACGGCCCAAATCTCTTTTCTTGTATCATAAAACACAATACTAGCCATGAAAGAGTCCACCAAAAGTTGATGACATAGTGGGAAAAAAATCAGTTTCCCTCAAGCTTTTAATTTGTCGACCATAAAAAGGTGAGAAAATGTCTGTCAGCCAGGCATAGTAGTGCATACCTGTATTCCCAGCTACTTGGGAGCTGAGGCAGAAGGATCATTTGAGTCCAGGAGTTTGAGACCAGCCTGGGCAACATAATAAAACCTCATCTCAAACAAACAAACAAAAAGAATATTTGTCACTTGTACTTTCACCTGATATTCTCACAAACTCTGGTTATCCTTCTTTCTCTGAGTCCTCAGCTGGCTCCCAGGCAATTCTCCATAAAGAATTCAGGCCAAGGCGGGCATGGTGGCACACACCTGTAATCCTAGCACTTGGGAGGTTGAGGCAGGAGGATCACAAGTTCAAGACCAGCCTGTACTGTATAGCGAGGCTTTGTCTCAAAAAAAAAAAAAATCTGGCCAAATGTTTTGGCATCTATATTTGGTTTATATCTATCTGATACTCATGATGTCATCAGAACTGAGCTAACACTCCATTCTTCACATCCCATATCTCTCAGACTACAGGAGTAACTCAAATATGCCAATGCTTAGTAAAAGGCAGAAAAAGTTCTCATGAGCCAAAGCAAAGCATCTTCCACCCACAGGTGGGCCCACACCTAAGAATATATTCACCCTCACATCCAAAACTGGAATATGGCCCATAAGTTCTCACCTTTGTGAGTTGAAGTCCTAGGGGAAGATTTCTAATCAGAAAAGAAAATGGAGTGAAAGGGGTTAAAAATAATTAAGATTTGTTATGTACATGTACCATGTACCAACTCCCCACAATGAATGCAATCATTATGTAGTGAAAACATGTACTAATAAAAAAATTTTAAAGAAATTATAATTTTATACAACTGTATTAAAACTAGTAGGTCTCAGCAGATCGAATTTTTTTCCAAATTTGTTTTTATTAAGCTATAATTTAGATACAGTTCTGGCTTAGATGCAGTTCCCCACACACACAAAGATTGATGTGCTGGCAAGGTTGAGTGGAAACTTTAAGAGAAAGGGTCTAGTGGGAAGAAATTAGGTCATGGGGGTGCTACACACTCATGGTTTAATGCTGGCCTCAGGGATTTGGGTTGGATCTAACAGGAGTAAATTAGTTCTCACAAGAGTGGGTTGTTATAAAGTGAGGCCACCACATGTGCTTGGTCTCTTCTGCACATATCCATTCCGTTTCTGCTTCTCTGCCATGTTGTGCTACAGCTACAGAGGACCTCACCAGGACCCTTGTGTCATGCTGTTTACAACTTCTGGCTACCTGAATCATGAGCCAACTCTCTACTTCTAAAGTACCCAAGCTTGAGTATATGTTATAGCAACATAAATCAGACTAGTATACATCCTTACAATTCATCTTTTTAGATTGCACAACTCAGTCATTTTCAGTATATCACAAGGTTCTGCAACCATCACCACAATCTAATTTCTGAACATTTTTATCACCCCAAAAGCAGGCATATTCCCTTGCCCCAGACCCTGACAACTACTAATCTGTTTTCTGTTACTATACATTTGCCTATTCTAGACATTTCATTTAAGTGGAATCACACAATATATGGCCTTTTTACTTAGAATGTTTGCAGCCATCACCTATGTTGTAGCATTTGTCAGTACTTCATTCCATTTTATGGCTAAATAATATTCCATTATATGAATATACTTTTTTTATTTATTCATCAGATGATAGACACTTGGGTTGTTTCCACTATTTGGCTGTTATGAAGAATACTATTATGAATATTTGTGTACAAGATTTTATGCAAACATGTTTTCAATTATGGATATATAGCTAGAAATAAAATAGGGAGATCACACAGATGATCTCTGTGCATTTTTTTGAAGCCACATTACCTTTAAAAACGCTTTACCTCACTCTTTCACCTTTTTACTATCAACTCCCTCCAGCCCCACCCCCAGGCCCCAATACACCTGGAGAACCCCAGCAGGTGCCATCTCAGCATAGATATAAACAGTCCCATCACTATAGAAAGTTCCACTGCACAGCGTCAGTCTAGAAGGATAAGATGATTCGAATAATTACAGCTAACTCTTTTTTTTCAGTTCTGGGGATTGAATCTGGGCCCTTCTGCCTATTAGGCAAGTATTCTACCACTAGGCAACATCCCCGGCCATTTTTACTTTTATTTTGAAACAGGCTTTCATAAAGTTGCCCTGGCTGGTCTCCAATTTGTGATCCTCCTGCCTCAGTCTCCTTAGTAAATGGGATTGCAGCAGGATTATCTCTTTTTAATCATCGTAACAACTCTATTTTACCATTCTAAAACTGAAGGTTTTAGAATTTAAATAACTTCCCTAAGGTTATAGCTAGCCAGTAGAACCAAGATTTAAACTCAGAAAATCTGATTCCAAGCTAGCCATGATAATGCACACCTGTAATCCCAGCACTTGGGAGACTGAGGCAGGAGGATCACCATCAAGTCAAGGCCACACTGGGTTACACAGGGATTTCATGGACTGCCTGAACTGCGTAGCAAGACCCCATCTCAAACAAACAAAAGTCTCCAAAGTTTGCCTTTATAATTACTGTACAACACACAGATGATTGTAATGAGGGGAAAATGTGCTAATGGCCACAAATGAGGTCCAAATAAAGGGCTAAAGGACTTCAAAAGATATTACAGGTTGAGGATTTAGCTCAGTGGTTAGAGTGCTTGCCTCACAAGCACAAGGCCCTGAGTTCAATCCCCAGTACCAAAAAATAAATAAATAAATAAAAAAGATATTACAACTGGGTAGAGGAGAAAAAGACTTCATTAAAGAGGCATGAAAAAGAACAACTAATCTAAATCCATTCTGTACACAGGGCCCACTCAAGTATATCACCTGCACCAAGTCTTCCTGGATGACCCTGGTGTACACTAATCTCTCCTTTCTCTTGTTTTAACACATCATTTTATATTTAACTGTTCTTTAAGTAGGTAAGAAATTATCTGATTTGTAAATTTCCCAAAGGCAAGAATACAAACCATGTTTTAGTCTCTTCGGTGGCCTACAGTGCCACCAACAGCAGAACTCAAACCAAACCAGTTCAATCTAAACTGTTTCTGGGGGACTGCTGCTTACTTATCCTGTTAGTTTAAGTTCAGACATAGCAAAAATAAAATAATTTACATGGAACCCCACCTGAAGATTCACTCTCAGCCCCTGAATCCACTACTGCATCAGTCAGTGTCCCAGACAAGGCAGCAGGCCAGTTTCTAGTAGAAGCCAGATAGTTCCTTTGCCTTTGAGGGATGGAAACATCTGGCAGGCTCCCGATCTTTGTTATTTTTTTCATTGCTCAGACAAAATGCCCAATACCCAAAGTTGAAGGCAGAAAAGTTTGTTTTGGTTCACAATTTGTAGAGGTTTCAGTCCATAGTCAGCTGGATCTAAGGCACAGTGGCATAGCACAGGGACATGGCACAGGAGAAACAGTCCACGTCAAAACAGGGCAGGCAGAAGGCAGCCAGCAGTGAAGAAGCCAGCAGCAAGCAACCACAGGAGCCCTCTTTCCATTCCTTATATTCTATCCCCAGGGTGGGGCACCCTTAATCCTGCACAAAACTATGCCAAACCAATCACATACCCTTGATCCCAGCATCACACACTCTAGATCCAGCCACCTCTAAAAGAGGTACATATGACCAAATGAGGCTTTGGGGGGATATTTACTATTCCTTTTTTTTTTTTACTTTATTCACCAAGAACATGAATTGGTACACTGTATACATAGTGATCACATTCATCATAGTTAATTTGTACCTGTACATGATATATCTTGGTTCCCCCGCTTCTTCCCCACCCCTGCCTTCCACTGCCTTTCCCTTCCCTATTTACAGTAACTTTATTTACATTTTTCCATTTTTTCCTTTTTCCTTTTCTTTTCATTTTCTTTTCCTTCTTTTACCCCCCTCCCTTTCTAAGTCTCCTCCCTATTGAATATTATCTTTCTTTTACATAGTATCTATTATATCTTTTTATCCTTATTGACACTTATGGTTTTTTATATCAGAGAAACAATTCAATATGTACTCATGTGTGTCTGATTTATTTCAATTAAGAGTATGTTCTCAAGGTGCATCCATTTACCTAGAAATGTCTCAAGTTTATCCTTTTTATGGCCAAGTAACACTTCATTGTATAGAAAAACCACATCTTCTTTAGCCATTCATTAGTTGTTGGGCATTTAGGTTGTTTCCAAGACTTAGCTATTACAACTTGTGTTGCTATGAACATGGTTGTGTGTATATTGATGTGGTACGATGATTTTTAATTCTTCTGGGAAGATCCACAGTAAAGGAATAGCTGGATCAAATGGAACCTCTAGTTGTAGTTTTTTGAGGGATCGCCACACTGATTTCCACAGTGACTGGACCAATCTACATTCCCACCAACAGTGGAGGAGGGTTCCTTTTTCCCCACAGTGCCCCCAGCATTTGTTATTGGTTGATTTCTTGATAATAGCTGTTCTTTCTGGAGTAAAATGAAATCTTAGCATTGTTTTAATTTGCATCTCTCAAATGACCAGTGATGCTGAACACTTTTTCATATATTTATTTGCCATTCTTATTTCTTCATCTGAAAATGTTTATTCATTTCAGATATCCATTTTTGGATTGGATCTTTAAATTTAAGAGGCCTGATTTTTTGAGTTCTTTATATATTCTAGATGTTAGACCTTTGTCTATGGAATGGTTAGCAAAAATTTTTTCCTACTCTGTTGGTGATTTGTTCTGCCGTGCAAAAGCTTTTTAATAGGATGTGATCTAGGGGGGGGACATTTAGACACAAACCCTATCATTCTGCCCCTCTGCTCCCCACCAAAGAGTCAAAAGGCATTTAGTTCATCTCTAAGAGTTGTCGAAGTCCTAACAATTTCAGCATTGCTGAAAAGTCCAAATCTAAAGTCTCCTATGAGATTTTTTTTTTAACCAAGAACATGTATTGGTACATTGTACATATAATGATCACATTCATCAGAGTTATTTTGTACCTGTATATGATGCATCTTGGTTCTCCCCCCTCTTCCCCACCCCTCCCTTTTGTTCCCTCCTTCCCTATTTACAGCAGGTTTATTCATATTTTTCCATGATTTCCCTTTCCCATTTCTTTCCTTTTTTCCCTTCTTGCTTTTCCCCTTCTCTCTTTCTAGATCTCCTAACTTTTGAATATTATCTTCCTTTTACATAATATCTATTACATCTCTTTGTCCTTATTGACACTTATAGTTTCTCATATCAGAGAAACAATTTGATGTGTACTCATAAGGGTCTGATTTATTTCACTTAAGAGTATGTTCTTAAGGTACATCCATTTATATACAAATGTCTCTAGTCTATCCTTTTTTATGGTGGTGTAGTACTCCATTCTATAGAAAAACCACATCTTCTTTAGCCATTCATTAGTTGTTGGGCATTTGGGTTGTTTTCAAGACTTATCTATTACAAATTGTGTTGCTATGAACATGGTTGTGCATATATCCCTGTGGTACGATGATTTCAATTCTTCTGGGAAGATCCCCAGTAGGGGAATAGTTGGATCAAACGGAACCTCTAGCTGTAGTTTTTTGAGGAATCGCCACAGTGATTTCCACAGTGGCTGGACCAATCTACATTCCCACCAACAGTGGAGGAGGGTTCCTTTTTCCCCACAGCCCTGCCAGCATTTGTTATTGGTTGATATTTTGATAATCTCTGTTCTTTCTGGAGTGAGATGCAATCTTAATGTTGTTTCAATTTGCATCTCTCGAATGACTAGTGATGTTGAACACTTTTTCATATATTTATTTCCCATTTTTATTTCTTCATCTGAGAAATGTTTATTCATTTCAGATATCCATTTTTGGATTAGGTCTTTAAATTTGGGAGGTTTGATTTTATTTTTTGAGTTCTTTGTATATTCTAGATGTTAGACCTTTGTCTGAGGGAGAACTGGCAAAACTTTTTTCCCAGTCTGTGGGTTTACACCCCGCTCTATTGGTGATTTCTTTTGCTGTGCAAAAGCTTTTTAATAGCATGTGGTCCCAAGCACTGATTCTTTGTATTGTTTCCCATGCAGTCTGGGTTCTGTTCATAAATTTTTTTCCTACCCCTATGTCTTCGAGAGTTCTTCCTATTCTATTCTCCAGTAAATTTAGTGTTTCTGCTTTAATGTTTAGATCTTTGATCCACTTCGATTTCAATTTAGTGCATGGTGAGAGACATGTATCTAGTTTTAGTTTTCGGCATGTGGCAAGCCAATTTTTCCAGTACTATTTGTTAAAGAGGTTATCCTTCTTCCAGTGATAGTGTTTGGCTCCTTTGTCAAAGATGAGATATCTGAGTGTGTTAGGAGTTGTTTCTGCATCTTCCAATCTGTTCCACTGATCCTTGGGTCTGTCTTTTTGCCAGTACCATTCTGTTTTTATCACCACAGCTTTATAGTATGGTTTTAGGTCGGGAATTGTGATGCCCCCTGCCTTGCCCCTATTGCTTAGAATTGTTTTTGCTATTCTTGGTCTCTTCTGGTTCCAGATGAAATTTGTGATTGTCCTTTATAATTCTTTGAAGTATGTTAATGGTATTTTGATTGGAATTACGTTAAATCTGTATAGTACTTTAGGAAGTATCTCCTATGAGATTTAAGGCAAACTCTTAGCTGCAAGCTCTGTACAAAATGAAAAGACATTTAAATACTTCCAACATACAAGGGCACGAGACAGACATTTCCATTCCAAAAGGTATAAAGAGGGGGACAGGAAAGAATGGGAACAAAGCAATGCCGGAATCCATCAGGGCAAACATTAAATCCCATAGTTTCATGTCCAGCATTCCCAGAGAGTTTGGGTGGCTCCACCCCTACAGTATTCCTGCTGGTTGTAGCTCCCATGGCTTCTCTCTTTGGCCAGCTCTGCTCACTCCTTGCAGCTTTCTTCAGATGATCCACACTCCTGCCTTCTCCAGCTTTCTGGGGTCTCCAGTGCACCTTCCGCTTCACACTCCAGCTTCACACGCTGCCCTCTCAGGGGCACACTGCCTAGTCTCACAGGCCTTCTTCTGAAATCCGGGTAGAGCCTTCCTGACTCCACAACTCTTGCATTCTGCATGCACCTAAAACCAGCACCACATGGATGATACCAAGGTCCGGTGCCAGCTGGAGCAGTAGCCAGGCTTCCTTCACTCTTGGCTGTAGTGGTCGAGTGCCCAGATCACTGAGCACTCTGAACTCAATCCTGAGGAACAAATTATCCAGGCCACACCATTCTGGAACACAGTGCTTTGGGGTTCTCTTCTCAAAGCAAATTCTTTCACCCTTGCAACCTTGAGGCTGCAAAGGCTGGAATTCTGCTATTTCTTAGGATGTTCTCAGGCCATCTTTTCCAGTGTCCTGTTCCTTCACAGTAACCAAGTTCTCCTCTGGTCTATCTTTGCAGTCCACAGTTTTATCAGAGCTTCCTTTCTGGCCAAACTCACAATGTTTTAAATCATTCTGATGGGCTCTTTGTGCTTGATTCTCAACACAGGTCTGGTTAAAAGCCCCCAACAGTAGCCATGCCACCATCTCAACATTAGACTGTCTTGAAATTCCTTCTGCAAGATAAATTTGTCCACCGTCCTTAATCTCAGTCTCAGACAAAGTCTCTGGACACAAGCAAAATGCACACAAACTTTCTGCTAAGGCACAACACACACTATCTGGAGTCCAACAGCCAATGCAGTCCTTCTTCCCAGCAGAAACCTTCTGAGCTTGGTCTTTACCAGGAGCATTTCTATCAGCATTCTAGTCTTCTAGAGCTCTGACCAAAACCTCCCATCAAGTACCCCTTAAGGCACTCCAGGGCTGCATCTTCAGCCAGTATCTCCCAATCTTTCCAAACTCTTCCCACAATCCAATTCCAAAGGTTCCTGTTCCACATGGTCGTGTACAGTCACAGCAATGACCCTACTCTGTATCAGTCAGTACTTACTAGATAAGTGCAAGATGTAATGCAAGGTATACAAATATATAAAAATTTACAAGATCAGCTTACAATGGCTGCTCACAGAATCAAGTATGAAGAGTGCAAAAGGTCTGTTGGTACACTGGGGATCTGAAGGATGCAGTCAAAGACCTAGAGCTCACTGTAGTGTCCCATGTGAGTCCATATCAGGAAGCCAAAAGGCCCATGATGGGAGCCTGAAGGGTCTAGACCAGAAGACTGAAGAGTCAATACTGGAGGCTAAAGAGTCTGTGCTAGAATCCAGGAGACGATGTCCAAGGTGAAGCAAAGACTGGAGCTCCTTCAAAGAAACAGAAGCAATCCTTCCTGCTTCATTTCCTTTTATACCATTCTGGTGGTCTTCCATACCCAGAACTATGCTGAGCCAATTTAGTTGGGCATTTCTTTTTTTTTTTTTTTTTTTTTTTTGGTGCTGGGGATCGAACTCGGGTCCTTGTGCTTGCAAGGCAAGCACTTTAACCGCTCAGCTAAATCCCCAGCCCAGTTGGGCATTTCTTACTCAAATTGACACAATCAATCAATCATCACACTCCCATCCTCTCGTCTTAGGAAAGGGAAAGAAAGCATCATGGTACTCAGAATTAACAACACACTTTCAATGTCCAATACTAGGGCAGGAATTCCTGCACTCCTTGTATAGATAAAGAAAAAAATATCTTCAGCCTTGCAAACCTATGCTTCAACTTTGCAACCTTGCAACCTTGCAACCTTCAACCTTCAACCTTCAACCTTGCAAAATTACTGATAAGTAATTTTACTAGGTCACAAAGGTACAGTGACAGAAGAACAATCACCTCATTGTTCATCCAGACCCCTGAGTTAACTTTAAGGACCATCTAATAAAACACCTTCCCTGACTACTCTATGTAAAATAGCACTTCCACCATTCTCTAACCCTTTATCCTACTTTAATTTTATTTTCTAGATTTATTATTACCTGACATTCTATCACATGTCTATTTGTTTATTGCCTATCTTCCTATTTGAATACAAGACAGCAGAGAATAATAGTCTCTGCTGCATACCTAGTGACTAGCAGAGTTCCTGGTATACAGTAAGGCCTCAAGAATTTCTTATAAAATGAATCTAGTACAGCCCTCAACTGATTCCTTCTACACCAACACTGCCATGTACATCTTCAGTCTATGCTCAAAAATTCTAGTTTATATTCTAGTACCAGTCAGCATTTACTAATATCCATTATATGCCAGGTGGCATATATGTATGTATATATGCTACAGTACATATGGTATATACTAAAGATATAAATGAATCAAATATAATCTCTGACTCTAGAAATACAACCCTGTGGTTTGAAGGAGACAATATTATATACAATTATAGGAATAGTTATAGATGGAAGCACCTAAACAGTGGAAGGAGGAGAAGAAAGTGATTTAGAGAGTTTCCCAGAGTTGACATTTGGCCTCAGCCTTGAACAACTGTAATGTCACCACCAGAGAAAAAGAGAAGGATATTCCAAAGAGAGAGACACAAAAGAGTTATGTACATTTAAAGAGTAGTGAGTGGTTTTTGAGCAAAGAAAATTTTACTCCAAAATTATCCTTTTTAAAAAGATAAATTTCTAGTATTCAGAATATACAAAGAACTCTTTCAATTCAACAATAAAAAAGACAAACACAATTTTAAAATGGACGAAAAACTTGAGTAGACATTTCTCCAAAAAAGATACACAAATGGTCAGGAAACACATGAAGAGATGATCAACATCATTAGTCATCAGGGAAATGCATATCAAAATCACAAATAGGCCCTAAAAACACAGGAAACAAAAGCAAAAATAAATATACAGGATTACATCAAACTAAAAAGCTTCTGCATGGCAAAGGAAACAAGAGAACGAAAATACAACCTACATTACAAAAGAAAAAAAAACTGGGGGAGCGGTGCTGGGGATCAAACTCAGGGCCTTGCGCTTCCTAGGCAAGCACTCTACAACTGAGCTAAATCCCCAGCCACAGGAGAAAATATTTTCAATCTATAATTCTGACAAGGGATTAATATCAGACTACCTAAGGAATTCAAATCAATAGCAAAACAAGACAAACAAATAATGTGATTAGGAAATAGGCAATAGACCTAAATAGACACTTCTCAAAAGATACACAATTGATCAATAAGTACTGTATATGAAAAAAAAAGTCAACATCATAATAATCAGGAAATGCAAATCAAAATCACAGAGATATTATCTAATTCCAGCAAGAATGACTATTTTTTTTTAAGAATGACTATTATCAAAAGGACAAAACATAACAAATGCTGAGGAGGATGTAGGAGAAAAGGGAATCCTTACACACTATTGGTGTAGATTAAAACAGGCATTATGGAAAACTCTATGGAAGTTCCTTTAGAAAATTAAAAATAAAACCATGAAATGATCCAGCAATATTATTACTGGTTATACATCCAAAGGAAATTAAGTCAGTATGCCAAAGAGACACCTGCACTCCCATGTTTATTACAGCACTATTCACAACAGCCAAGGAATGGGAAATCACCTAGGTGTTCATCAACTGATTAATGAATAAAGAAAATGTGAGCCACATATGCAAGGGAATACTATTTGGCCATAAAAATTATAAAATACTGTTATTGCAGCAACAAGGATAAAACTGGAGGTTGTTACATTAAGTGAAATAAATGAAAATACTACATGTCATCAGTCATATGTAGAAACTAAAAAGTTGATCTCACAAAAGTTGAGAGCAGAATACTGGTTACCAGAGGTTGGGGAGAGACAAGGAAGTAGAGAGAGATGGGAAGACTGGTCAATGAGCATCAAGTTATAGTTAGGAAAAATAAGCTCTGGTATTCTATTGTAAAGTGACTATAGATTACAATAATATACAACATATTTTTTAAAAACTAAAAGAAACATTTTGAATGTTTTTCATTACAAGGAAACAATAAATGTTGGAAGAGACAGGCTTACTGGGATTTGAACATTATACAGTATATATATGTATTGAAACATTACCTGGCAAAACATAACTATATACAATTTTTGTGTGACTTAAAAAAAATAAATTTCTGGTGCTGATTTAAAAAAAAAAGAGAGTTGGGGTTGTAACTCAGAGGTAGAGTACTTGCCTGCCATGTATGAGGCCCTGAGTTCAATTCTCAGCACTGGGGGGAAAAAAATGAGGTATGCCATTCTATATTCACTAGAATGGCTACAACCAAAATCATGGAAAATAATAAATTTTGGTGAAGATGCAAGAAACTGGAACTCTCGTACATTGCTGGTGAGCATAAAAATGGTTCAGTCACTATAGAAAATACTTTGGCAGTTCCTCAAAAACTAAAAACAGAATTATCATACAACCCAGCAATTCCATTCCTAAGTATATACACAAAAGAATTGAAAACAAATTCAAATAGACACATGTACATACATGTTCTTAGCAGCTCTATTTATAAGAGCCAAAATGTGAAAACATCCAAATGTCCACCCATGGGTGAATGGATAAACAAATTGTGGTACATATATACAGTGAAATATCACCCAGGTACAAAAAAAGAATGAAGTACTAACACAAGCTACAACTCACATGAACCTGGAAAACACTATGCTAAATGAAAGAAGCCAGATACAAAAGGTCATTAATTTTTTATCTTCCTGTCTCAACCTCCCAAGTAGGTTTACAGTGCATGCCACCTGCATCCAGCTTAAAAGATCACATATTACAAGATTCCATTTGTATGACATATCCAGAACAAGTAAATCTATAGAGACAGAAAACAGATTGGTAGCTGCCAAGGGAAAGTAAGAGAAGAGAAAGAGAAGTAACTGCTTCTCAACAGCTATGTGTTTATCCTGGGACAATGAAAACTGTTTTGAACTGGACAGAAGTGACAGTTGCACAATATTATGAATGTACTAAATGCCACTGAAGACCATGGAATTTCAACTCAAATTTTTTTAAATGAATGACCCTTAGTCCCATACTATAAAAGGAAAAACTTGAAAAGCACTTAATGCTTCCCCATCTAATTGCCCTTCCTGTCTCTCCAGAAAGCCTGCCCTCTCTTTCTGTAGCCATCCAAATCTGCCATTTTAGCAAGGAGTTGTTTCCTTGGTCAGATTTTCTAGTCATTTCCTATGTGTTAGGCAGTCTAAAATCCCCAATAAGAAAGGAAGGATCCTTTTAAATAGAATCCAAGTGGCCCATATGTCTCATTCTGTTTCCCCTACAGCACAGACCAGGTCATGGTGGAGAGTACAGGAAAGGGGCTGACTGGCCTCACTGGGAGCAGCAATTCCAGTGGTGCTAATAGAGAATTGGACACCAAAGATATCACCACTGCACAATGGTCTGAATCTGAGTATAGTATTGGGGGGGTGGATTCAGGAAGACTAGAGAAGTATTTAGAAAACAGGATTGGAGCCACATCTAGTTTCAGAAATAACTAAAATCTCTCAATAACAACTAGCTTCTTGACTTTCCAAAAGTGACAATCCTAAAGCCAAAATCCTTCAGAAAAACAAGGATTTTTATCCCCAAAGTTTGACAACAAAACTAAGTCCCAGCTCTCCAATGCTGTTTTTATTGTCCCATCAGATGATGGAAATCTGGAGACCAGAGAATTTGGGTATGACATCCAAGTTCAGTCCCAGTCAGCCAAAGGGCTCCAAAACAGCATGTTGTCACTGACGCTTGGAAATGAAAACTGAAGGAGTAACATGCAAAGGTCAGAGGCACAGCAGCTTTTCACGCCCTTCAGGAACCGTATACTTAAAATAATGTTGATTCCCACAATGAATATAATCATTATGCTCTGTGTACTAATAAAACTTTAAAAGATTTAAATAATATTAAAATAGTATTGATAATAAAAACCACCAACAAATACTTAATGTTAAAGGTCATTGTGTGGCTTTTAAATACATTCTCACACGAGCCACCAGCTCATAAAATCAATGATTTACCTAGGGTCATAAGGCTAATGAACAATAGTAAGCCAGATTTCAAACTCTGGCCTCACAGCTTCCCAGAGCAGGCCATTGCCACACATGCAACTGTCCAGCACCACACATCCTGTTCTATTTCCTTGGATCTCCATGACAGAATGTCCTGATCATTCAGAATATTCCAATATTTCTTAGTTCAACATTAATCCTAGTAGGCATGGGGACAAGAACCTCTTGCAGCTAGTAGTAACTAACCCAGAACAATGTCACCACTGAGAGGTAACTGAGATACTATCTGGGCTACTCTGCCATTCCCTGGGTCACCAACCAAACCTCCTGAAAACCTGCAAGGTAGATATTCTGCCCTGAATGGCCCTTGAAGACAAGAGGGGAAAATGCCAAGAGAAACACAAATCTGGAAGGGACTGCAGTCAAAACAGTAAAGCAGAAGTCAGCAGACCTGAGATTTACTTTCAGTTCTCCCCCTAATTAGATATAAACTCTGGGAAGTCATCTGCCTTCCTTGCATTTATTTTCTCTGCTATAATATGGATTAACAATCTTCTCCTGTCATACAGTACTGAATCACTTGGGTGTGGTGAGCAAAAAGACAGGTTTTGAACAGAAGAGTGCTCTGTAAAGTACACAGCACAAACCCACCTGAGGGGTCATTATGATATGACTACCATTAGCTGGATGGGGAGAAAAGTAATGTCCACATAACCATAGAAAGTGAAACAGTAGATAATTAGGTGCCAAATTACATGGTACAGACTAAGAAGATTATAGTCTGGAAAATGAAGTTTCTGTGATTAGTTAGAGAAAATACAGAGAAAGAAAGAACAGAATTGGAGGGTGATGATGAGCAACAGCAGAAGCAAAAGAACAGGCAAGGGGATAGAGGAATAAAAAAGTAGGACAGTAACAGTACCAGACAGATGCTGTGTATTGGGGGATCAGGGAAGTCACAAAGGACAGGTAGCATAAAGCTAAACTGTAGAAAGAATACAGGCAGTCAAGAAGCTGCAACAGAAGGCAACTGGCAATAGGGAACTACTGCAGATAATATGAGCTATGGGGACAGCAGAGGTTGATTTCACAGCAAACATATATTGAGCACCAACAATGTGGAGGGCAATGTCACTGGGTAAGGGATACAGAGAAAAAAACACTTGCCCTGTTTTCATGATTCTATTTGAATCCACTTGTAGAGTGTTATGGCTTGTATCCAGATATCCCCCCAAAGCCTCATGCAGTCATAGGTGGGACCTTTTCAGAGGTGGCTGAATGTAGAGTGTGTGATGCTGAGATTAAGGGTGTGTGATTACTAAATCAGTCTACTGATTGGTTTGGTACTGCCCTAATCCTAGTAGTCTAGCCTATAAAAGGGGCAGAAAGAAGCTGCTATGGTCCCTTACTTGTTTGCTTTGCTGCCTTTTGCCCATTATGAACTGTTTCTCCTCCGTGATGCCTGTCTTGGAGCCAGCCAATTACAAACTGAAACCTCTACAAACTGTGAACTAAATAAACCTTTCCTCCCTTAACTTGTGGGTGTTGAGTACTTTGTCTCCGCAACAAGAAAAGTAACTAAAACACAGAATGACAAGAACAAGAAAACAAGCTTTGTAATCAGATAGATCCACCTTCAAATCCCTGCACTAACACTCCTAAAGTGACCTTCTGCAAGCAACCAAAGCTCACTAATTCCAATGCAAAAGTAATAATAATCTTTCATATGATTAAAAAATTTTGTGTGTGCCCTCCATATACTTAATATGTAATAATCGTAATTTTATTATCATCTACTACCTTTGAGAGCTTGGAAAAGTTGCTTAACCTCTCTGGGCTTCAGTTTTATCACCTATAAAACAATACTGCTGGGTGTGGTGGTGCACTCCTGTAATCTCAGCACTCAGGAGGCAGAGGCATGAGGATTGCCACAAATTTGAGGTCAGCCTGGGCTACAGAGTGAGCTCAAGGCCAGCCTGAACTACATAGCGAAACCATATCAAAAAACAAACAAAAAAAAAAACTAATGATACGTAAAGGAAATAAATGATGTAAAGTACCTAGCATAGAATAATAATTCTGCAAAGTCACTTTTTCTTCCCTCTGTCCCTTATTTCCTTAACTTTTCTCATTCCCTTCTCTTCAGCCCACATTTGAGATCTCTCCTATGGAAATGCTCATCTCCCAAAGGAGGGCACAAGGGCACCGTGAAAACACTTGACTCCTCTCATAGGGAGCACCGGGCCCACTTAACCCCCAGACCAACTCTAATTTACCCAGTGCTTGACCACTCCCATCCAGGGACATGTTATTTACGCACTTTTTGCCAAGCATCTTCAGTTCACAAGCAAGAAACCCTTTCTGCCTGACAGACAAATAATTCCTCCCATTTTATTCATATTCCCAAGAAAGTAAACCAGAAAATAAAGCTCCAGAGTCTAGGATGCTGATCAAAGGACAGTGGTCTTCCCCATTGCTTTAAAACCATAGGATAAAAAGAAGTTCTACAAATTCCTACAAAGGAATGTGATCATAATGTACTACAAACATGTATCAGTAAAAATAAATTAATTTTTTTAAAAAAGGAAGAGGTTCTAGACATCCTTGCTGAGGAGCATATAAGTCTCACTGAACTCTGTGCCTATCTGACAAGGTTAAGCAGACGTGCCAGAACTTCCAACAGTTCCAGGAATGCCTGAGAACAGGGCTCTCAACCTGTAGAGTCACTCAGGCCTGAGAGGAAAGTTAGGTTTTCACTCCAAAGGTCAACTCATAAATACCTGATTAACTCAAGTGAACATGCATTTCTCCACCTCCTAAGAGAATTTACAACTGATCCGTAACAGGAGTTAAGCTGAGTGCATGTTTTCAAAGCCATAACTAAAAATTATTGAAGGGTTTGGGGGTAAGGGTTGGGGAAGTGATGGCTGGCTGTAAAAGCCCAAACCAAATCAGCTAAGAACAGATTCTTCAGTAGAAACTGCCTCTTCTGGAAGGATTTCTGTACAAACCTGCAGTGCAAATGTGACCTTATCTGGAAAGACAAGAGCTAGCCCTCCCACCAAGATCAGGGGAAATGCTAAGAGGCAGACAGTATCAAATCCAAGACTCTTGCTTAATCTTAGGGAGCTCCTTTTTGTGAGAAAAAAAAAAAATCAATTGGTCTAATCTTATATACTAGAAAGACACTGTCAGATCAAATCTATAAAGCCCTCGACTAACCTCCCTCTAGAAGCTCTGCTTCTTCCTCTGTGCGCCTGTTCTACTTTGCAAACCAAAGAAGGAATTGGAGGCAGGGCCTCACCATGCAGTTGAGGCTTGCCTAGAACTCACTATGCAGCGCAGGCTGGCCTCAAACTCAGAGATCCTCCTGCCTCAGCCTCCCAGGTGCTGGGATTAAAGGCGTGTGCCGGCACACCCAGCTCAAAAAAAGAAAATAAAAGAAACTATTACACACTTACTATAAACTATGTCTTACACAAAGGCTTTTACCTTTGTGTATGTGTGTGTGTGTGTGTGTGTGCGTGTGTGCATGTGTGTGTCTGGGATTGAACTCAGGGACTTGTCCTTGCTAGACAAGCACTCTAACAACTGAGCTAAATCCTCAGCCCCAAAATGACTACATTAATTCTTTTTTTTTTTTTTTCCGGGCTGGGGATGGAACTCAGGGCCTATCACTGAGCTAAATCCCCAATCTCAACTTTTTTTTTTTGTAAAGCCCCAATAAACCTGTGTGATAACTATAGATTCTTCTACTGAGTTGTTTCTTCAACTGAGTCATTTGCCCAGGAGAGGGGCTGATAAGTGCAGGATCCAAATATGAACCCAGACTTCTGATTCCAAAGTTTAACCTTTCTTTCAACAAATATTTATTGATGGTCTGTGAAATGCCAGACAATACTCCTGGGTAAATATATAGCAATGCATGAGACAGACAAGAACCCCTGTCTTTATGGAGTTTTCATTCTAAAGCAAGCTGCTTCCATATTTTAGCACAATGCACATTTAGTAAGTGATGCCAGTATTCCTTTTCCTCCATTAGGCGGGGCTCAACAAATATGTATGGAGAAATGAATGTGTTCTTTTCCTTAACCTCATAGGAATTCCTCTCAGCCGCTGCCCAAACAGCATTCAACTGTGTATCCATTAATTGTGCATCCTTCCCCCCATCTACTCAAGTCATATCATAAACCAAAAGCTTCCTTGCAGCGTTAGCAAATTGATTCCAGTCACCACGTATGAAAATAATAGTTTCCAAAACACTTTCTCATATATAACCTTATTTAACCCTCATAAAATTAAATAAGGTAAGCAGTATTCCCATTTCACAGACAGGAAAACAGACACACAGAACGCTTAGTAACTAGCCCAAGGACACAATTGTGTAGAGGAGCTGTGCTTCTGCATAGTTTTCCCTAGTCCCAGAATGAACTCCCCCCTCTCCTAAGAACAAAATCTATTCTCCCTAACAGAAACCAGAAGGAGTGTTGTGTCACTATATAGTTCATTTTTTTTGACTAAACTATTTCAGATTTCCCATTATATCAAAACAAAAAAAAATAACAACAATCCAAAAATCCACACTATGTTCCATCTGCTGGTGGGATATACTTTGTTTATTAACATACTATCACTCTTTCCATTAAAGTATTTTGTTGTTGTTTTGTTTGTGATACTAGGGCACACACTCTACCACTGAGCTACAACCCTGGCCTTCCATTAAAAGTGTTTCAACTATATTTCACTATGTTCCAATTTTCCATTTATTCTTAAAGGAACAGATATTTCACGTTAAGACTAAGTATATATTCTGTATGTATAGAAAAAGGCCTGAAAATACTTTTATAATTATTTTCAAGTCATTGAGAAAGATAATTGAATTTATAAAAATGTCTTTACATGTGTTTGCTTTTCCCAGGAAAGCCTTATTATCCTGTGAAGCAACACGTATCAGGAGGCAGAGATTTCAGAAAGTATAGGCCCAAATGTGAGGTTAATAATTCTTGTAAAGTATGCATTTTGCCAAAAAGAAAAAAAAAAAAAAAAAACAAGCAAGCAAGCATTGCAGTCAACAGGAACAGTCCAGCAGCCAAAGCTGAGGGCTGGGCTTTGTCACATCATTCCACTTCAGAGAGCACTGAACCTAGCTCTGTTGGTTATAAAAGTACAGAAACAAACAAACACTAAAGCCAGATGTCAAGAAAAATAACCTAAAGGAAGTGACGCCTGCTCCCAGGAAAACAAAAGATACCCTACCCAGAAGACCTACTGCCTCCAGTATAAACAGCTCACTCTGGGCAAATATGAAAATGTAAGGCCAGGCACGGTGGTGCATGCCCGAAATCCCAGCACTCGGGAGGCTGAGGCAGGAGGATTGCTGCAAGTTCGAGGCCAGTCTGGGATACATTCTGAGTTCAAGGCCAGCCTGAGCTACATAGCAAGACCCTGTCTCAAAAAAAGAAAAAACAAAACAAAACCAAAAAATGAAAATGCAGGCCTAGCTATACTCAGGGAGCCAGCCAAGATTCTGCCCAAACCCTACTTTTATCAGTCTGTTATGACACAAAAAATTCTAGCACTACAACTTCATTCAGTTCTTTATCAAATATACCCTAAGTACCACACCTTGCAGGCGTGGAAGTGGTCAGATGAAGAAGGCAAAGGAATCAGCCTTCTGGATAAAAGAACTGGAGAAGACTTTCCAGAGGTGGAAATTTAGGTAGGCCAAGAATGCTAAAAGGGCATAAAGTCATTTGTGCTATTTAGAAAAGTAACCAGAAGTTTGAGAGAGACATGGATTTGAATTCTGATATAGCTGCTTACAAGCTGCAATCACCATCAGACAAGTTATTTTTCTTCTCTGAACTTATGTCCTCAGCTGTAAAGTGGGTATTATGAGGCATACATCAAAAAATAACTTTATAAAATACAAGCCGTGAACTGACACCTGGCAGGACTTAAGAAATATCCTTTCCTTAACCCTTTTTCTGGTTAGAACAGAACACACACGAGAGAAGAATACCTTGGGGCAACAGAAATGACTTGCCAGCTAACATAGCAAGGCCTTTTGGGGCTAATGGAACAGGGAATCAATCTGAAGAGTAACAAAATGCAGACCATATCCAGGTCTCAGATGATATTTCTTCCAACCAAGAGATGTCTGACAGCCCCTTATGGGCAAGTATTACTCATCATGCGTTCGGTACATGAAAAAATGGAAACCGACTCTGCCTACCCCAACCCCCAGGAAAGACAACCCTGTGCCAACTTTTGGTACTCCAGGAAGCTGGAGCAGGACCTAGCACAAGAAAAGTATTGAGTCCAGCTGCCAACACATTTTAATTAGTCTAACCTTAAAAGTCTATAATCATAGGAGATTAAAGAGCCCCCAGGGAATGCTTTTGCCCTTTACACAGTTCAGCCAATTAGATCTGCCCAAGTGCCCTAATTTTCATCATTGAATTCTTTAGGGGAATCAAGCTTACCAAGTTCTGACTTCTGGCTGAAGAGTACAGACACATGCTCAGCTCAGGAAGAACAGTCAGTTGTCAACTACAAAAGAGGCAGCAGCAAGTATACCCTGAGGCCCTGACACCCTTCCTGTACAGGTAAACTGAGCTAATAGAACTGCCCTCTTGCCAGACTCCATCCCCCAACCCAGCACCCTGCTCTGACCCATTCTACCAGCGATCATAGCCCAACCTAATTCATACTAAAAAGCTAGCAAAGACAAGTTTTGATCCTCAGTTCAAAGGTAACCTCAACACATTTTAAAGAGACATTCTCAGGAATGGAAATGTCTTTAAAACTCAAACAGAATTTTAATGGTTATCTTGGCATGGTGCCACACACCTATAATTCCAGCTAATCAGGAGGTTGAGGTAGAAGGATCACAAGTTTGAGGTCAGCCTAAGCAATTTAGCAAGACCCTGTTTCAAAATAATTCTTTAAAGCCTGGGGTATAGATCAATGGCAAAGAGCCTGCCCGAGAATGCTCAAGGCCACAAGTTCAATCCCCAGTACCATCAGGAAGAAGAGGGGAAGAAGAAAGAAAAAGAAGAAGAAAGAACTATAATAGTAAACCAGGTGGCAAATGTGGAAATTGAGGCACAAAGGGGTAAAAAGATTTGTTCAAGTTAACTACAAGCCATTGTACTCCAACTTTACATTTCCCTAAAGGCTCGACACTCCTCCTTCACATGTGGGCCAATTGTAATGTCACACATTAGCCACAGTTTTCCTGTTGTCAATTAAGAGTTAAAAAACATCGAGACATGGTGGTGCAGCCTATAATCCCAGCACTTAGGAGGATGAGGCAGCAAGATTGGTCACTGCAAATTCAAGGCCAACCTAGGTTACACAGTGAGTTCAGGACCAGCCTAAACTACATAGTGAGGGGCTGGGGATTTAACTCAGTGGTTAGAGTGCTTACCTTGCAAGCACAAAGCCCAGAGTTCAATCTCCAGCACCAAAAAAAATAAAATAAAATAAAATAAAAATAAACTACATAGTGAGACTTTGTCTCAAAATAGCAACACCAAAAAGCAAGTTTACAGAAAAGGGAATCTAGGAGACATGGAATAATAAAGAAAAAAAAACTGAAGATATTTAGAAATTATCTCTAGATAGTTCAGAGAAGAAAAACTACTAATAATGAGTTACATTTGTTTAAGACTAAATGCTTGTTACATTATTTCATAAGTGCTACATTGTTTCTTGTGTGAGAAACCCGAAGAGTAAGTAAGAAATGTAATGGGGGATGGATATTGGAAAGTAGGAAGAAAACGTTCAAACGGAGAGAAGAACAAGGGAGAGGGAAGGGGGAAGGGAAGAGAAGGAAAGGAAAAAGAAAATAGAAGGAAAAAGTAGAAACAAAGCTTTTGTAAATGAGAAGCAAAGAAGGGTTGAAGGGAGAGGAGGGGAACAGGGGAAAAAAGAATCAAGATGTATCATGTACCAGTACAAATTCCCTATGATAAATATGATCAATATGTATGCAAATATGTACTAATAAGAAAAGATAAAAAAGTAAGTGCTGCACACATTGACCTTGTAAGATAGGTTCTTCTATCCCCACAGCACTTATCATGGGGAAACTGAGCCCAGAAAGGTCAGGTTATCGGAACCTAAGCTAAATTATGTTCACCTAACTCTCAGTCTAGTGCTTTCTTTTTTAAACTACATATTCTATGAAGAAAGCTGTGACTCAAGAGAACCAGGCTAGGAAGAAGAAAAAAGAAAAGTTTCAAAGGAAACAAATGGAAAGAAAGTGCTTTAAGACAAAAGCTACGAAACAGCAGCTACGTTATTAATTAGAAATCTTCTTGTTTTCCTCCTCTACTCACTTAGAGGATATGTGACTAGACATTAGACAAGACAGCACTTTCAGGCCTGCTCCCATGACAGAGAGCTGACAATCACAATCTTGGTGCCTAACAATATACTTATTTGAGCAGCTTACTCCCCACTCTCAAAAAGACTCAGGAACATGTGTACCAAATAAAAGAGATCATCACAGAAGGACTCCAAGCACTAGCTTTGACCAGCAGCCCCATAGTAGTTCTTCTGTTCCAAAACAGTACTAACTGTAGTGTAGATGGAGGTTTCCTCCATGCACAGCCCAAATTCAGCTATCACTCTGACCCACACCTTGAAACCAAATGAAGGCTGGCAGAAGACTCTGGAGGAGAGAGATATTAATCACATCTCTCAGGCCAACAGTAGCTGACAAGATATGATCACTCAGTATTCTCTCAGCAAATCCACATCCCACCAGACTATTGGAGATGTGTGACGACAAAAAACTTGAGCATGTTTCCAGACCAGAACACTCTATCTGAAAGTGAGTAGGTAGCCTAAGACTGCCTACAAAGTGCAGGAAGACTGTCCTTGAAAAACTCAGTTTACATCCACTATTATTCGGCAAAATATTCATTACCTGTATTGGCTCCTACCCAAGCCATCTTTTTTTTTTTTTCCCAAGCTATCTTCTTGGAATAATATCCTTATACTGACACAGCACTTAAGAGTTTTATAAAGTACCTTTACTTCCTTTGTCTCTGTGAGGTAGAGAGATTAACATTCCCTTTTCTGCAAATGTGGAAACTGAGGCTCAAAGAATTTTCTTATTCAGGACCCTACAAATGGAAAATGGCAAAGTGTGGAGTTGAACTCAGGTTTGTCTACCTCCAAGACTCACTCTGATAGTTCTAGAGCAGTGATGGTGATGTTTTTAGAGCTTCTGATAATACAAACAGCCCGCTGTGGCATGCATGCAACAGGTTTGCCACCACTGTTATAGAGTAAAGACTCAGCTTTTTTAAGAAGCTTAATAGCTAAAAAGCAAAGAGACCTGGACTGCCAGATTTAGGTTCCAACCTGGTATACCTATATGACCTTAGGCAAATCACTTCATTTGTTTGGGCCCCAGAAAACTCGTGTATAAAAGAAAGCAATGTAAAACAAGCATGGGGCTGAGGATGTAGTGCAGTGGTTAGAGCGCTTGCCTGGCAAGTGCAAGACCCCAAGTTCAATCCCCAGCACTAAAAAAAAAAAAAGAAACCCTTTGGTTCTTGGATTACTATGGAGTGTGACCCCTTGTCCAGCACTTCAAATAAGGTCAACTACCCTACCACTCACCATCCCTTAGCTTTGACCCTCCTCTGACTGCCCCATTTGTCTATAGTGGCACTACTAGCCTCACACTGGTATGTGTTTGAAAGTTTTCTTTCTTCTCTTTCCTACGCTTAAATTCTAACTCCTGTTGATTCTACATCTACGAAGTAGACTCTGATCTCTGCTCATTAACAATTATTACAAAGTCTTCTGTCTAGACTCTCTGCCTCCAATTTTACTCCCACCAATGTATTATCCATATTCTGTGAAATTAATCTTCCTAAAACAAAACTCTCAAGAGTACTCAGGAACACGTGCACTAAATCAAATAAATGACCACAGGTGGACTCTCCTGCTCATAACCTGCCAGGGGTACTTAATGCCCACAGAATAATCAATCTAAACTCTTTAGCCAGACATTTTAGGCTCTCCATGCTTTCTTCCCTTAATCTTTCTGACCAATGTTACAGTACTCTCCAGCACAAAAAGATACCATTTTCCAGCCAGTGAGGACTGATGAGTGCCTCCCAAATAGTCTTCAGTTTTTTCCTACTTCATAACCTTTACATGACATTTGCTCTCACTCAAATTCTCCTCTCAATATCCTTTATATTTCTGCCTGAAGTACCTGAAACTCACTAAGCTGATATTCCTCCACTAAGTTTCTCTGCTCTCTTCAGACAGAAGTGATTTCTACTCCTACTAGGAGTAACAATATCAATTATAGCACATTAATCCTTGATAGAATGCCTTGCACAATAAGCTGTAAGAGACCTGCTATGAGGATAAAATCACATATAAGAAGCACCAGGCAGGACCTCCACAGTGTGGCTCAGGTGGCCGCCAGTCTCCAGGAGCCAGTGAAGGTCTTTCTCAACCACTGACACTCCCCAGGCTGGCAAGACCGTGTCACTGTCCCAGTGGTGCCTCCATTTATTCAAAGCGTGTTTCTGAACTTTCCGGGGCATGTTCATGGATGCCTCAGGCTCCTAGGTGTGAGGTGCACTCAGTCGAATGGATTGCAGCTGTTACCATCACTGCTGGGACAGCTGCAATCAGTTACCTCCGAAAGATTCTAAGGGATTTTTGTTTTCTTTTGGTTTGTTTTTTTTTGTTTTGTTTTGTTTTGTTTTGTTTTTTGTGGGGTTTTTTTGGTCCTGGGGATTGAACTCAGGGCCTTGTGCTTGCAAGGCAAGCAGTCTAACCACTTGAGCTAAATCCCCAGGCCCCGAAAGATTCTATGTTAAAGATCATCAGCGGGTTGATGATTTAGCTCAGTAGTAGAGAGCTTGCCTAGAAATTGCAAAGCCCTAAATTCAATCCAGCACCTAAAGATCATCGCAATAAATCTATGGTAAACCTCCACATCCAGAAAGAAAACCCCAAGAGTGTACATAGGAAGATTTGAGATAAAACCATGGACTACCGTGGTTGGAGGTCCAAAAGTTCCCATTTTGTGATGGGTCTCACACAAAACTCAATGAAAAGAATGGAGACAACACAGGACCTCTGATTATCAAGAAAAAAAGTAAGTTAAATGGACAGTTATGATACTACGCATCAACTTGTCATGATGTTACCTGATTGTTTAATGACTACCACTTGTGTCTAAGTCACTTCCCCTGGATTCCAGCTTTCACATTCATGGCATCTGCCTTACTTTTTTTTTTTTTTGCAGCAAGGTCACACTATGTAGTTTAAACTGGCCTTGAACTCACTTTGTAGGCCAAGTTGGCCTCAAACTTGAGGCAATCCTCCTTGCCTCAGCCTCCCAAGTGCTGGTATTACAGGCATGTAATACCACACCCGGCCATTGCCTTACTTACTGAAATATCGTGGTCCACATTTGTTTAAACAGAAAAAAAGAAGAGAGAGAGAAAGAAAGAAAAAAGAAAAACCAACTTCATGGCCTGTGCGTTATTTTAGTCTTGTAAGGATCCATTTCTTTACATTTAAAATAATGGTATTACAATATAGTTAAACAGAGGCCGGGGAGGTAGCTCAGTGGTAAAACACTTGCCTAGCATGTAAGAGCCCTAGGTTCAATCCCAGCACCACAAAAAAAAAAAAAAAGAATGTAGTTATACATATTAAATTATTCTCAAAATCATGTATATACAGATCATACCTGTAGGTTTCAAAGAAAAATTATTCTCTTTTCATAGTACTTAATCTAGAAGATAAAGAGGGTATCATTAAACCACACTAATTTCCTTACATGCTCTAGGAAAAACCTGTAATGACCTTGATTTTCTTTTTGGCAGTGGTAATGACACTAAGAAAATGTGATTTCCGTGTTTTCAAAGTTTTCTGTCAAAATGAACTATTAATGTTATTCTACTTAATTATAAATCATCCAGGTCGATAATAAAGGGACAGCAACTTAAAAAAAAAGAAAGTAAGATCATGCATACAAAAGTACCTAAGCCAGTAGTGCTCAATAAAAAGGATCCCTTATTATATAACTGATATAAAATGTAGATGTACATCTTAACTCTCATACTGAGTCCTTCTATTAGATAGGCATTGTCATATAACAAACATGTCAAATACTGACTGAAGAGGTAAAGAACACTACACAGACACAAGCCCTATCCCAAGGCTTATACCCAGAGCAGCTAAACCTGAGTGCTATTTGTGGAAGATACACACTGAATATATACTAACCTAGAACTAGACACTTAACCAGTGTGATAACCTACTCAGAATTCATAAGTAAAATATAGCCTTTCTTTCCCTCTCTCCAATCTCCCAACTCCTAATCCTAGTTTCTTCAGGCCACTTAGGTGATAAACTAATGCTGCTAACAGTTTTACAATTTCTAATAAAAATGCACATTTCTACCTAAATTCAGATAGATATTTCTTTCCCTTCACATTAGTTATTAAACAAATATAGAAACAGTTTTGGTCTTAGGATCAGATGAAGGTCAATTCAAATCTTTGCTCAGCCATCTTGGGAAAATCACTTTAGGTCCTTAGAGCCCCAGTTTTCTAGAGAACAATATCCACCTATAAAGGTGGCTGTATGATTGTAAAACATCCACCCGGGTGCTCAATGAATAGTAGTTATCATTGTCATTCTTATCACTGAAGTTATTTGAGTTGTCTTAATTATATATTTATCTCTTTAGAGATATAAAGTGTGAGTTTGAGCGATCTCTGCCAGTCGGCAAAAATTTCTTGAAACAAGACCTCCACAAATTTGACCACTCAGCAACATACACACAAACACGAAGGTACATGCTGCTTTCTAATCTGTATGTATATATTGTACCTGATGGGAAGCCATCTCCCCTGGCCACTAGATTTCAGAAGCTGGCTCAGGGAACTTGGCAAGCATAGACACATTTGTTTTAATATGCACTGTAGTGATGAGACTTCTGAGAGCTTCCTGAGAGGCCAAAGATAATCCAGAGAGGCAAAACAGGACCAGAGCTACTGAATCACACTTTGAAAACTAGTAGCGCAAGAGATGTGGAAGCAAGCCAGCCAGCCAGCCAGCCTGCCTGCCTGCCTGCCTGCCTGCCAGTGAGATATCTGGCCATTGCCTAGGCCAGAGCTCAATACAAGGCAGCCAAGAGCTCTACATATATGGCTAACAGAGGAAAGAGAAAGGTTTGTCCTAGCTGGGCTGTGCTGACAGCAAAACTGACTTTTACTATTTTGCCTTCTCCATCAAATCTCCAGAGAGGCCCCTCCCTAATGCCTTGAAGAAAAGCTGGTGGGCTATCTGTGCAGGCTGGCATTCTCAGAAGCCCAGAAAGTTCTTAGACTTGGAGACAATATTTTAAAAGCCAGCAGTTATCACAGGACTATCCTACCTCCCTGCTACACATCAACCCAGCAGTGGGAACCATAAAAGATTCCCTCCTCCATCCCACAAGCCAGCCTAAGAAAAGCAGTTAAAGTTCACTCTGTTCATTTGGCTGCCTTGAGTCTGACCTGAGATAAAACCATGTGGTCCATGACAAGAAGCAGCAGGACCCAAGGAACCCTTGCCCACCAGTCTCATGTCCTCTTTGACAGTTGCCTTACTCCACTCCTACTGCAACCACTTGCTCAGAGTAGCCACTACTGTGGCAAACAAAAAAAAAAAAAAAATGGACAGGGGCTGGGGATTTAGCTCAGTGATTAGAGTGCTTGCCTTGCAAGCACAAGGGCCTGAGTTCAATCCTTGGCACCACAAAAAAAAAAAAAAAATGGACAAATCATTCCACAGCGTGACTGGAAAATGTCACTTACCACAGTTTCAATACGTGCCCAATAATAAGGATGAAGTACAAGGTCCAGCGAGACAATCATTCCCACAAAACTCTGCGGAAAACCCACCATGTAAGTTCTACCCCTAATCCCAGGGCACATTGTTTAAGCTTTTCATAGAAGCTGATGTCAATTTACTTGGCATTCTCTCCATTCAATCAGAGGATCAATTCATTGTTGTGCATAACCAGCATAATAATAGATACTGAAGATAGGTATTATTGTTGACAAAGCAGAGATGACTCTCACCCTGAAGAAAGAGGAAAATAAGCAAATAAAAAAGCTTTAAAATCTATATAACCCTTCCATATATAGAAATTCCTCATTTAATGACTGAGTTAGTGCCATGGGTAGGTGGTTAATTGAATTGGTCACTAAATGAGGAATTGTATATAGTATGTAATTACAAGATTCAGAACAAGGAAATGGTCAAGGAAAACTCCAACTTGCTGACTTCGCTTTTATTTGTATAACTCTTAGATGCAGTAGTGTAATATATAAGAGAACATAAGACTACAGTACTGCAATGTACAGTACAATCAGCAAAAATTACAGTACTTTATAAACAAGGTATACTGTACCAAAAAAGACACTGAGGCTCTATAAACAAGATGTATAGAACTGTACAAAACAAAGGACTGGTCATAAGTCTGAGCAGCGGGTTGTAAATCCAAACAGTCATTAAACAGATAGGTCATTAAACAAGGAATAGCTGTGCAGTAACTCTCTTTTAACTCCATTTTCCAAATGAGGAAAGTATAGTTTTAGTTGTTTTGTTTTGGGGGTTTTTTGTGGAGGTTTTTTGGGTTTTTGTTTGTTTGTTTTGTTTGTTTGTTTGTTTTGAGACAGGGTCTCACTGTGTAGCCCAGGCTGGCCTCCAACTCACAGCAATCCTCCCACCTCAGTCTCCTGAGTGCTGGGAATACAGGTGTCTACCACCATGCCCAGCTCAAAAGTGTAGTTTGAATTAGACTATCAACGAGGAGGATCAAGCCAATGTTCAGCATCCCTCATACTACATTAAGCTATCTTTTGCTGTAACAGACACACACAAGCAGGGTGTGAAGTACATGAAAAATATTGCAGATAGTAAGTGATAGCAGAGTTTGATTGCACATGGGAGGTATTAGCATGGCTAGTATTAGTGTCAGGGAGGACTTCATAGAGGACTGAGACATTAGGTAAAAGAGGAAAGAACATTCTGGGAGAAAAGTAAAATACATAAGAGAAACCAAAAGATAAACAGTATAAATAATGGTGTGTTCTGCAGAGAAGACAAAGAAAAGACCTGGTTGTGCTAAGAATACGGTATAGAGAGGGGAACAGAGAGCAATGAAGTAAGGAAAGTGGGCCAGGGCTAGAACCCTGAGTCAAGAAAGCAACCACTACACACAGAAAGACTTTTTTTTTTGAGACAGGGGTCTCACTATGTAGCCCACGCTGGCTTCAAACTCAAAGAGCTCCTCCTGCCTCAGCCTCCCAAGTGCTAGGATTACAGGTGTGCATGCACTACCACACCTGGCCTTTGCATGGCCTCTTATGCAAAATAAATCTGTTCCACACTGATAAAAATAGTCAACCCTGGTAAAGTCTCACCTGCCCTAGCAAATTGTGCCAACACAGGCAAGTTTTTATCAAATTCTCAGTGCTCAGAAAGTTACCTCTTGACACTTTCCAGGTGGCCAAGATTAACTCTACAAAGCTTTAGATACACATACCCTGCCTGCGGAGGCTTCAGTTCCAAAATACAACCAGCCAAGACAAACAATGGTGAGACATGCGGCAGAAGGCTCCAATCTACCTCCTTACATCCCAACAAAGAGAGCTCTCTTGTTCCTCTGAACAGTTACTGGCAGGAGTGTGAGAGGGTAAGATATTAGTCACCATGTACACCAGATATTACTGGGCTTCTTTTTTGTGCCTTATATAAATGCTTCCTAGTTAGGTGGGTCCCTTAGAAGCAGCAATTTGTATACTCCTAATTCTGCCCAGCCCAATTTCTGTGAACTCAATACAATATTGTGAGCTGCTTTTTGGTTCCTCTCTATATAAGTCCCAGACCTCTAATAATGCAAAATGACCATATTAAGGTAGGCAGGCTATACAACAGAGTGGGAACAACATAGGAGTAAGATTTAAAGAAAACCAGATTCTACTCCCAGTTGAGCAAAACTTTGGGCAAATTTGTTCTTCTCATGTAAAATGAGAAGCTTGGGAGAGATGATTCCTAAATCCCCTTCCAACAGTGTCATGCTAGGATATTAAGTCCTGGCACCTAATCCCAATGGCCTAAAAACTCATAGTATTTTATCTGCCCAAGCACGAGCCCCAATTCAATGTTATCAGGGGCTGGGGATTTAGCTCAGTGGTCAGAGTGCTCATCTTGTAAGCACAAGGCCCTGAGTTCGATCCCCGGCACCACAAAAAAAAAAAAAAAAAAAAAAAAGTACCAGACAAGGAGTTGAGAGGCAAGACTAGAGTCTAAGAAAAAAAGCTCCTTTAGAATGCAGCCTGAGGAGACTCCAAGAGTTAGAGAAGTAGAGAGGGAAGAACCATATCAAAGCAATGAATTCAAGAGGCATGATATCAAAGGGAGTACAAAAAACTCCACAAGATTCTAGGACAGTGGTGGCGAACTCACAGCACACACATCACAGCAGGCCGTTTGTATCACTGAAAGCGCTGAGTCTAAACAAAGTTTGCCATCACTGCTCTAGGAGACAAGCAAAGGAATTCAAAGAAAAGCTAAAAGACTACATCACCTAAAAGCTATTTTTCCCAAGACCAGGGCTCTAGGGATGATGTCAAAGGCATCCTTTAAGACAGCTCCAGCTGGGTGTGATAGCACATGCCTGTAGTCCCAGCACTTGGGAGACTGAGGCAGGAGGATCACCCTGAATCCGAGGCCAGCCTGGGCTACACCGTGAGTTCAAAGGCCAGCCTGAGCTATATAATAAGAATCTGTCTCAAAAAAAAAAAAAAAGAAGCACCAGTAATCCCCTTTCTCGTGTTCATACCAATTTGCTTCTAACAAATAATATGGAAGCATCTCAATTCCAACATGAGACGATAACAAGACTGAAGCATCCATCTTGGGCACTCACTCTTGCTCTTGCTTGAGTCACTTGTTCTAAAGGAAGGAAGCCAACTATCGAGTCCTGAGGCAGCTCAGTAGAGAGGCCCACGTGGCAAAGGACCAAGTCCTGCCAGGAACCATGTAAATTAGCCTAAAAGCATATACCCTCTCCCCAGTTTCAGCCTTCAGCCCAAGCCAACTGCTTAACTGCAACCTCATGAGAGACCTTGAGCCAGAGGCACGTAGGTAGATAAGGTGCACACCATTCCTGACCCACAGAAACTGGGGGATAATAAATATTTATTATTTTATACCTCTAAATCTTGGGATGATTTGTTATGCACCAATAAATTATCAACACAAGTGGGTACTGGGCCCATTTGCTCAGCTATTTAAAGACTGCAGGTGGGGCTAGGGAAGTGGTTATATCCAGAAAAAGGAAGGAAGGGCAAGCCATAAATAAGGTCAAATACTGGCACCCAGACTTTATTAACAGTTTTCCCATGGCCTAGAAGGTTTGAATAAAAGCCTGGTTTGGCCACACCCAGAGTCTATACATACCAAGTACATACACTTGAAGAAAGACAGTAGTATTAGAGCACATTCAGAGATGCAACTACCCTTAGAGATGCGCTGCCGTAAGTAGACACTTGGGGTCTGCTCAAGTTTTGCACAACCACAAAAGCAGAGGCTAACAGGATTCTAACTCCCTTAACTGCACATCATTTTATAGTTAACAAAGCACTTCTGTGAAAGTTATTTTATCCTCATACTTTATCCAACATATTCATTAAAATCATTCCTCTTCTACAAACAAAAAAACTAAGGCCGAGAGAGATGAAGTGACTTACCTTCCAATACGTGTACAGTTAGTAAGCAAAAGGGCTAGAACTCTAAAGCTCCCCTAAATCCAGATATTTACGTCTCGTGGCTGTGACCAACTCAGTCCCTTCTGCAAACCAAAGCCAATCATGCCATTTTATGGCTAGGCTTCTATCCAATCCTATTCCCTCATTTCCAAACTCTTTTCCTCTCCCCACAATCCATAGGTCTTTCATGGAATTAAGCCCTTTCCCAGCTACCTTTAATTGCTTTCTCCTAGAGAATTGCAACAATAAAGAATCTGGCCTCACCTTGCTTACCTTGCTGCCTTCTGCCTGTCTGCCCTGCCACCCTTCCTTGGACCCAGCTGATCATGAACTGAAACTTCTACAAACTGTGAGCTAAATAAACCTTTCTTCCCTTAAAAAAAAAAAAAAGAAAAGAAAAGAAAGAAAGAAAGAAAGAAAAGAATCTGGCCTCTTCGAAATCCTACAAGCCAGGCCTGGTGGCACACGCTTATAATCCCAGCACTTGGGAGATGAGGCAGGAGGATCACCATGAGTTTGAGGCCAGCCCGGGCTACATAGTGAGTTTAAATCGAGCCTGAACTACATAGTAAGACCCTGTCTCAAAAATAAAAAATAAAATAAAATCCTACAAAAACTTCTTCCAAGTGGAGTGAGTCTGTTGGTCCCAAACATATCTGGATTTGGTTCTGAGTTTTTAGTTTTAAACAAATACAGCAATGTTTCATTTATGGAATATCAGCAGTGAATGAGAAAATTCTAAAACTAAAGAAAAAGAAAAAAGCACACAGCTATAATGCTAGCCCTTAGGAGGCTGAGGCAGAAGGATTGCAGCTAGTTAAGAGACCAGCCTGGGCCAGGGATTGGGGTTGCACGCCTATAATCCAAACACTTGGGAGGCTTTATAACTATTCAAACACCTTGTCAATGTAGCCATGGCTAGGGGTTGGGGATTTAGCTCAAATGGTAGAATGCTTGCCTAACAAGCACAAGGCCCTGAGTTAGATACCCAGCACAAAAAAAAAAAAAAAAAAAAAAAAGGAGTTCTAAAATGCAGCAACGGCCAGACACTCTGAGTGCCCTATCAGCAAGGTATCCCCTCTCTTTGGAATGTAGCAACAGGTAATGTGTTTTGATAAAAACTACATAGGCTTTATTCAAAAGAGAGGAGAACTAGGAAGGGAGAAGGGGGAAAGAAAGAAGGGAAAAAGAAAAGAAAGGAGAAAGGGAAAAAATGGAAAAATGTAAATACACCTATTGTAAATAGAGAAGGGTGGGGGAGTGGAAGGGAAGGATGGGGAAGCGGGGGAACCAAGATATATCATGTACAGGTACAAAATAACCATGATGAATGGGATCATTATGTATACAATGTGCCAATACATGGTCTTGGTAATAAATAAATAAATAAATAAATAAGGTTTAAAAAGAAAATCAAACTACATGGACTTAGTACACAGCTCCCAAGAGTTATAATTCTGATTCTGCCCCGTTTTTTTTTGGTGCCATTCTAACCACCGAGCTAAATCCCCAGCCCATCTGCCACTTTTTTAAGCCATGTGACCCTGAACACAAATTCTCATCTACAAGCTCTTCATCTTTAAAATGGACAAAAGTGAAATTAAACAAAAGATTGAAATGCGATAAAAAGATGTAAGCTTGGATTAAACATAACACGAAGTGCCCTGGGTGAGCAGTAATACCTCCAAAGGTTGAGGAAAGGCCTGGAATATATATAAAGCATATGAGAGAGCGTAAATGGAAGACAGAAAATAAGATCTATTCAAAGAGGCCTTGGTTCCAACCTTTATAACAAACTTTAACAGAGGTTAGGCTGGGCACAGTAGAAACAGAGATAAAGTACAACCCCTCCTTCCTTTCCTCCACAAAGGCCTTACACTTGTCAGGGAGCAAATACATATACAATGTGTTATCTGCTACATTAGAAATTTATACAAAATGTCCTTGAGGTAATAAAGAAAGCTCTGTATTATTACTATTTCATTTCTTCAACTATGTTGCAGGCACATGGGTACACAAGGTATATATTATTCCCTATACTTTGTTACATATCTTAACATTTCATGATTGTTTTTTCAGCATTTTTTAAAAACTATCGTGGGCCTAGTTTGGTATCTTTTTTCTCTCCCTAAAAGCCTGACAGCTACAACAGCTGGGTTTCCTGCAGAATCGCTTCCCACAGAGGGAAATGTACCAAAAGCATACCCACAAAGCCACTCAGCAATGTATCTCAAAGGCCACCCAACAGGAAACCAAAAGGGCCCTGTAGGACTGGAACCCAAGTCCTGTGGAGACCTAGGAAACCACTCTCCTCAACAAGACCTCAACACTTCCTTGACAAAAGACAAAGTGTTCTTTTTTGTGGTTGTTTTTGTTTTGTTTGTATGTTTGTTTGTTTTTGAGACACAGTCCCGCTGTGTAGTTTAGGCTGGCCCTGAATTCACTAGGTAGCTCAAGCTGGCCTCAAACTCATGGCGAGCCTCCTACCTCACCCTTCTGAGTGCTGGCATAATAGGCATGCACCACCACAACCAACTTCAAAACAAAGAAGGTGTTTTTTGGTTTTGGTTTGATTTTTTTGAGACAGGGTCTCCATATGTAGTTGAGACTCACCTTGAACTCACTATGTAGCCCAGGCTGGCTTCAAACTCATGGTAATCATCCTTCATCAGCCTCTCGGGTACTGGATTACAGGCCTGTGCCACCATCCCTGGCTTAACAGAAGGTGTTCTTAAAATGAAGGCCCACAGGGGCCTGGGGATTTAGCTCAGTGGTTGGAGTGCTTGCTTTGCAAGTGCAAGGCCCTAAGTTCAATCCCTGGCACCTAAAAAAAAAAAAAAAAAAAAAAAATGAAGGCCCACATCCCTAAGCAGCCCATGAGCAGAACTTAGGGGCCTGTGAATTTGTGGGAAAAAAATATGACATCTTCATATTCAGTACTCTTTTATTGAAAGCTATGTGGCCAACCACAATACTGTACTATTAGCTGTACCTGTGATTTTTGTCAAGTTCAAGCCTATCCTAGACAATTTAGCAACTCAGTGAGGACCTTGTCTCAAAACTTAGAAATTAAAAAGGGCTAGGGATACAGATAAGTGTGAAGGCCCCAGGTATAAACTCCAGTTCTGGAAAAATATCACAAATATTTTTGGGCTGATGGTGTAGCTAACTGGTAGTTGTATAGGCACCCAGATTACACAGAAATTATTATACAGTCAGAAAGGTACTTAGCAAGGAAGTCAGTAGAAAAAAATAAAGACATCAGAATTGTGCCTGGAAGCACACAACTGAAGAAGACCAGGCCTCAAGATAAAGATGCAATGGCCAGGCCTACATGCCTCCCTAAGAGATAAGCAGTAACTTGGAAATATACTATCACCTGGTCCAGTAAAAGTCCAGCTAGACATGAGTCACCCAGGTGAGGACAAGAACCTCCAGATCCATCCCTTCCCAAAAATACCTTTGTTCTTTCCATGTATTCTTGCTGTGACCTGCTTCTCTATTGGATCAATATTGGCTAAGGGGTTATACTTGTAATCTTATTGGTCATATAGTTTGATCCACATCATACTCACCTCACAATTTTGTACCTACCTCATGATTTTACTCTATAAAACATTCTTAGAGAAGTGGCTTCGTTGGTAACCCACTTCCAGGACCCCTCCTGTCTCTCAGGAGATATACCTATCCCATAAACCTTTCCTGCTCTTTTTTTTTTTTTTTTTTTTTTTTTTTTTTTTTTTTTTTTTTTTTTTGTGGTGCCGGGGATCGAACTTAGGGCCTTGTGCTTGCAAGGCAAGTACTCTAATCACTGAGCTAAATCCCCAGCCCCTCCTACTCTTAACTTCCTTTGTCCTTTGGAATTCATTCTTTGATTTCAGGGGACATGAACTCAGTGTATTTGACATCTAACAGGTTGGGGGTTATATTTTCCCCTATATCAGTAGAGTACTTGTCTAATATGGGTGAGGCCCTGGGCTCAATCCCCACTATAGGGGATGGGGAGGGTTGTGTATATTTTTATATCACACTACACTGTTATTGACATCTGAAAATATTATTTACATTTGTCACTTCTTCAAAATTATGGTAATTATTAGACATGATTGCAATCTTCCTATCTATAGGTGCTCATGTGAAGTGAATGGCCAATGAAAAAGCAACTCTGCCTAGTTATCTTCCTTCCACCAAACACTGAGGTGTCATGTATTCACATTAGTAACCACACACACAATACTCCCTTTCCTCCAACCTCCCCAAAGTCAGATTACTCTCTCCTGCTTCTCTTCTGCCTCCACCCAACCCTTCCTTCCAAAAAGCCCTCCCAGCCACCTCATCCTAGCTAGCCCATACAGATTTCTCTCCACCTGTACAGTCTGGACTGTCGGTCAGGGTCCCTGACTCAAATATTTTAGTTTAGCTTTTGACAAATAACTTACTATGAAACTTCTATTTAATGTATCTCTGGGTATCAGTTTCCTCATATATAAAAATAAGTGGGTTAGGGGCTGGGGATTTAGCTCAGTGGTTAAAGTGCTTGCCTTGCAAGCACAAGGACCTGAGTTCGATCCCCAGCACCAAAAAAAAAAAAAAAAAGTGAGTTGAACTAACAGATGTTTCCATTTCTTAACTTTTGAATTAGGGAGCCACTTTTTATCTCCCCAAGATCTGAGAAAAATTATGGCATGAAATGTAAAGCCTCCCCCAGCTCTCCCAGGTACAGTTAGTCATTTGCTCCCCTGGGCTTCCTACAGCTTTCTGTAAATATATATAATACCTTTATTATAGGTATTGCATATATTTAGGTATACAATACATGCAATATTATACCTAATAAAATATTTATACCTAAATATATACAATACCTTTATTTACCACAAAGTTTTAAGAAAATATAAACCTTAGTGGCTAAAGTAGAGGTAAGGAGCAGAATCAGACTGCCTGAGTTCAAACTCTGGTCCTCCTTACTGATTGTAAGAATTAAATGAATAAAATGTTTATAATAGTGCCTGCTGCATAGTAAGTACTAAAAAAAAAATGTTATTGCTGAAGTTATTGTGTTAATCTGCCCTACTGAACGCTGAGTTCCAACTTTAACTAAATCTCTGTTCCCTTCCCATTTCCCTGAGCACCATTTATGTTTTCTTCCAGGCCATGTACCACAAAATAATATATTTACTTTTATGTTTATTTCCTGACTTCCCAACAAGACTATAACTTTTGTGAGGGAGAGAAGATGTTTGTTGTTCATCCTTAAATCCTCACAGAAAACACACATGGTACATGGCCCAGAGCAGTCACTCAAACACTTGGATAAACAGCACATGTGCTGGCACTGTTTGTTATTTACTGAACCAATTAACCTAGCTAAAGGTGATTGTAAAAGCTGAGGCCTAGGAGCAGATGATGTCCTAGCTGGCCCAGGATTCGTGTGTCCCTCTCCCCAGCCCCCAGTATTAGCTTCAGCCAAGCCCCACCCACCTGCTCTTGGCCTCAGTGTGTGGAGCCACCCTCAGCTAAAATTAGCATTAGCAACCAAGATGGCCAGGCCATTTATAGCCTTGGAGGCAGCAACAACTAGCTGGGTGGGCAGGCAGGGCTTTGGCCTGCCACTCTATCAAGGGTTGACTGAGAAGCTAGCCTGCACTCCACACAATGTCTAGTACATGTGCTGCCAAAGTGAGCACTCTACACAATGTTTAGATGCCTATCCATCAAGGCCCTATTCTAGCAATACTGAACAAACCACAGTTCCTGATTAGAGACCCTTAATACTTCCAACAGTGACAGCCACTAAGGTCATTCACACATATTCTACAGAAAACACTTCTGAGTTTCTGGAAGCAATGAGCCTATCTATGGTCCAAGGGACATTCTAAGTATCATTTCAGGCCAGCTTCAGAAATACAGGCCCCAGAGCAGCATGACCAGGCAGAGCTTTACTGAGAAAGTGACTTAGCATGACTAGTGTGCAAGTATTAAAAAGCCCAAAGGGACAGAAATGGCCTCCCCACTGCACAACAAGAGAACCTCCTAATAGAACACCTGCTTTCACTGCAGGGTCAGGATTTTAACAGTGTTTAGCGCATTCATGGGAAAAACATGAGTGTTTTAACTAAAATCTCAAAATCAAATCTTGGGCTGGGGATTTAGCTCAGTGGTTAGAGTGCTTACCTTGCAAGCACAAGGCCCTGAGTTTGATCCCCAGCACACACAAAAAAAAAACCAATAATAATAATAATCAAATCTTGTAACTGGCTAAAAGGAGACATATAGATTCTTATACCCTAAATTAAATTCTCTGGGCCCCTTCAACATATCTCCAGAGGAGGTATAAGTAGCCCTTTTCTTGGATCTCAGCTAGAGTGGACATGCTTAATTGCCAGAAGGACAGCAATAATCTCTGGCCCCACCTGTCACTTCTTTAACAGCATAGAACCTGAGAAAATGAAATAAATCCAGGAACTACGCATCAGAAGACCTGCCTGTAAGACCAAACACAGGACCCAGTTTCTTCACCTATAAAAATGGGATGTATTATCCTGCCTGCATTCTAGTAGGATTACTGTGAGACTTCACAGGAAAAATAGCTGTATGGTTGTAATATACAAATTGTAGCGAACACACAAATTTATTAGATATGTTGAATCTGAGTTAGAAAAGTAGTAGCTTTAAGAGCAAGTCAGAACTGAGTATGGTGGGACACACCTGTACTCCCAGCATGTGGGAGGCTGAGGCAGGAGGGTCACAAGTTTGAGGTCAGCCTGGGCTACACAGTGAATTCAAGGCTAGCCTGAACTACATAGTGAGATCCTGGCTCAAAAAACAAAAGAAAAAAAAGGAAAGTAAAATTCCTGTTTTCTAGGGATACAGAGGGGCTAGAAAGGCTGCAAGAGTTCCTGGTTACACAAAAAGCTTCTCGCCAAACTCTGGCAGAACCCCATCTATGAGCTACCTCTTTGCAAAAATAAGTCCCTGAGGGGTTGGGGATTTAGCTCAGCAGTAGAGAGCTTGCCTAGTGAGCACAACACCCTGAGTTCGATCCCCAGCACCCCCAAAAATAATAAGTTCCTGAGTCAGAGAAAAAGTCTCAGACAAATCTAAGGAGACAACCTAACAGAACAATAGTGCTGGGAAATTTACATTCTCATAAACCTTAGTCATTCACAGGACTGAGGAGCTGGATTTGGATCTTCCCCCTACCCCAGACTTTCCTCCCTAGATACGCTATTTTTTTTTTTTTTGGTGGTGCCGGGGATTGAACTCAGGCCCTTGTGCTTACAAGGCAAGCACTCTAATCACTGAGCTAAATCCCCAGCCCTAGATACACTATTATTGCAACAACAGAAAATAATTTCTGATCTGAAAGGAAGAAAAGACAAAAACAGAGGCTTGGTGGTACAGTCATAAACAGGCTTCTGCAATACATTATGTGGACAGCTATCTCCATAAACTCAAGTCATGAGGTGGTCCTGAAAGGTGCTAGAATGCCTCAGGGGGACGAAACCCCACAAAAACAAAAACAACATCCTGAGAGCTAGCTAATGCCTAAAACTCAAAACTTCATCCTTTAGCTTGTGTCTAAAAATATAGAACTCTCCCTCTCAAAAAACTTGTATTGCCGGGCATAGTAGCACATGCCTGTAATCCTAGCATTCGGGAGGCTGAGGCAGGAGGATCACCACGACTATGAGACCAGCCTGGGCTACATGGTGAGTTCAAAGCCAGCCTGGGCTATATAACAAGACTCTGTCTCAAACACCCCCCACAAAAAATACTCATTTCACATCAGGCACTTATATTTTGAAGTGGGGGGAGGGCCAACACTGTCAATTATGACCAGGAATATCACTGGGACATCAGAGATGCTCCTTAGGTCCATTTTACAATTCAACCCGACTTTCCTTTTGCAGCCCAGTGAAAGCAAATCTTTTTATCTTTAGTTTTATTAGGACATGTTTGCAGTACATAATTATTATATTCAGCATGGGGAGTTGGTACCAGTATATAACACATGTTAATTCTTTTTAAGTCTCCAGGGGCCAGGGAAATTTCCTATGGAGAGTCAGGATTAATTTGCAAGAAGAACCTATCTTTTTTTCTTTTTTGGGGGGGTACTAGAGATTGAACCCAGAGCTTTTATAATGAACTATATCCTTACCCTGTTTTTTATTTTTTATTTTAAAATAGGGTCTTGCTAAGTCACTAAGTTGACCAGGCTAGGCTCAGACTTACAATCCTCCTGCCTCAGTCTCCCAGAGTGATAGGATTACAGAATGTGCCATTATGCCAGGATAAGAGGGACCTATCTTTAAAGCAACAACCAGAGAACCATGCTTGTACAAAGGGCAACCCTAGCCTCATTTAGAAACCAACTCTTTCCCCAGCACCAAAAATAAAAAAAAAAAAAGAAAAGAAAAAGAAACCAACTCTTGGGGCATCTGAAGTCTTGGGGCATCCTGAAATACCCAGCCTAGTGAAAAAAGGGGGTTGGTTGCCCAAGAAATAGTTTACCACTAATGCCAGCCTCTGGATCTAACGATGAAACTCTGAGCTACTATGATCTATACTTCCTTTTCCAATTTGTGTCAGTAAGTGCCCAATGAACCATCCCTTCATTTGAGCTTATCTATCCTCAAAACAAGTCAACTAGAAACTCTCTCCCTTCTTCAGACCACAGTTTTGGATAGATCAAAATGACAGGGTGCGAAAAAGGGAAAAAGAACTGATCTCCTAAGATTTATGTTGAAAAAGTGTTCCTTTCTACTGCAATAATACACCAGGGCTCCTGCTGCCTGGTAAGACACCACAAATGCACCAGGACACAGTAAAAAATATATAACATAGAATCCCTACCCACATCAGTCAGAAGAAACAGAATAAGTCAACAAGTGAACCCAAGAATGATATGCCAATGTCAAGAAAAGGCCTTTTAGCTCCCTAGTGGCAAATAAGAGTCCACCTCAAGCTTGCCTTCATATTTCAAATAGGCAGAGCTAGGAGACAGCAAATTACCTAAGGGAAGGGAGGGATTAGGGTTCCCACGGTGGTTGGAACAGAAAGGCACACCTGAACACCAAGCTATCAGGCAACAGGGCTGGCCCAGCTCTGATTTCCCCTACCCAGCTCAAGTGGCCTCAACCCCCTCTTGCTGCCAAGCATTAAACCTGGCTAAAAGCAGTGGACTTATCTGCACAAGCCATTCTTCCAGAATAGTCCTGAGATCGGGTCCTGCCTTGCTGATCTGAAAGGTCAAAATGCCCCAACAAAAGATATCCTAAGGAGGGATGAGGAAAGTTTTTCAGAAGAGCTAGAAATAATAGCCGTGACTCCGGAAGAGAAAGAATTTGGACTACTGGGACTAGACAGTACCATGTGCGGATACTCCACCAGTCTCACGTGTACAAACCTAGACTGACTTGCCCACTTCAGTTCTGAGTCCAAACCCACACCCACACCCACAATCCAGCCCCTAGCAAGACCTTACCTGCTGCAGTGGACTCCTCAGAAGCAGCCCCAGAGCCGACTCCTGTCGCCTTCTCACTATGACTGTAGCTGAGGCTCTGGCCCTGATGTAGGAGAAGCCCCCAGAGGAGCCACAGAGCAAGACGGGCATACGAATCCATGACTCTAGGTCTCAGTCAACATAAGCCTGAGGGGGACACCTTGGGATCCCAGAGGCAAAGCCGGGAGCCCGGGAGTGCAGCCGAAGGTCCTCAGGCAAGATGCCTTCTCGGCACCGCAGCTGTCCAGCCACCTGCGGGCCTGCCTCCTCCGACAGCCAAAGGTCAAGTACTCCAAGTTTGGGCGCGGGAGGACGGCCAGTCCCTCCGGTGTAACAGTGGGTCCTCCCGGGCTGCAGCGGCCTGAGCTCGGGCCGCTTCCGGAGAGTTTGGGCAGGGTGGCAATGGGGCCGCCGTCAGCTCCGCAGCCGGCTACACCCCTGCAGGAGGGGGCAGGCAGGATCTCCCGCGGGCACAGAGGTGGGGGAGGGAGCGAAGGGAGGAGAGAAGGAGGGCACCTGACCTCGCCCCGCCGAGGAGGAGGGCAAGCACACGCTCGGGGAGGGCGTGCGACTGGCAGGCCCCTGCGGGTCCCGGCGTCTCCGCGATCCTAAACCTCCAGGGCCGAGGCCAGCGCCCCCGCCCCGTCTCGCGCCGAGGCGGCCGGCGGTGCCGCGGTCCAGCAGGCGTTCGCTCGCGGGCCAGGCCCGGGACAGCGGCGGGGCGCGTGGGGCGGGCCGGGCGGGCCGGGCGGGCGGAGCGTGCTCTCCCTCCCGCGGGCCCGCCCAGGGCCCGGCCCCCAGCGAAGCCCGGGCCCGCCCCAGCGCCCGCGCAGCTCCCGGAATAACCTGTCCGGGACGGCTGGAAGGAGTCCCCCACCACAGCGGGGTCTCCTGGCCCCCAGACCCGCGCTCGTCTTCCCCGGGACCCAGTCCCGCACCGAAGACCAAGTTCCGGCCTTCCCTTTCCCCACAGAATCTCCCGCGCTAAGCGCCTGCCCGCGGACGGGCCCCCGACACGCAGTTGCTCAGGTAACCCGGGCCTGCGGCGACGGCGACGGTGACAGGGACAGCGACAGGAGCTACCCAGCCCGAGTCTCCGGGCCGCGCTGCTGTTCCACTCGCCTCTGTTCTAGAGTCAGGCTGGACAGAGGCCCCAGCACCCTAAGAGCCGCCCGTAAGCCACCTCAGGCGACAGCGGTCCAGCCAGGTTTGGCCTGGGGGCGCGCGCCCAGCCCCCTACTCCCGACCGGCCTCCCAGGCTCCGCCCCCTGCCGCTTCTCACAGCCAATGGGCTTCCGCCTTTCTGCGGTTTTGGGATCCCGCGCCCTCCGTCGCCCGTGCGCAGCGGCCCCTGGTGAGCAAACCCGGGTACTGCAGACGCGACGAGCTTCGGAAAGGCCCTGCCCCTTTGCGGAGGGCTGGGAGCGCAGCGAGGGTCCGCCCCGGAGGAGGCCCATAGGGCAGAAACTGTTCTCGGAGGAAATTATGCCAGAAAGTAAAACGAACTGTCCACACCACTTTAGACCAAATTCCCCCACGTATACCTTAGTCGTGGCTAAAAGAGTCCGTCTGCCTTCTGACCCAGTCCTCCCCGTCCCTCCACGCCGTCAGATGCCCTTGCTTAGTTTTCACAGCCCGTTTCGCTACCAGCCCCTCCAGCCCCCACCTCCTGGAGGTTTCCGCGGTCAGGGCCTGCGGCTGGTCCCTCCCTGCATCTAACTCTCCCACTCTCCGAGTCGGCTGGAGGAGGTGACAGCGACGTGAGAATGAGTGTCCCAGGGAAAAGAGAGCCGCCCCCGGGCCTCTTCGGCAAAGCCTGCACTTCCTGTTCTCTTCTCACGCACCCCGTCGTCACCAAGTCTGTACTGAAATCTCCTGTGCGCCCTACCCTGTCCTTGGCACCAAGGCAGGAGAAAGGATTAGGCCCAGTCGCTCCTCTGAATGACAGTGCTAAACCAGCTCCTGTCCTGAGCAAGCTCTTTGAAGACCAGAACGCGGATTTGCCCAACAGCTGCTTGGCTTAAGGGTTACGCTACTGATATAAAAATACATGTCTAACGTCATCTACTACCACTCTACCCACTCTATTAAGCTCCCACCGCATTGGCCTTCTTTCTCTCTTGTTGCAGTGCTAGGGGTGGAACCCAGGGCCTCAGGCAAACTAGGCAAGCACTCTTAGCACTGACCTAGACTCCCAGCCGGTCTTCCCTAAATTCCGCAAACATAACCAAACTTTTAGCAACCTTTGCATCTGCTGTTGCTTCTGCCTCAAAAGCTACTCCCTGCACCCAGCTCTTTATACAGCTGGTCTCTCCTTCTTGACACAGTTCAATGTCTCCTTAGAAATTCCTACCCAGGGTTGGGGATTTAGCTCAGGTAAGCGCAAGGCCCTGAGTTCAATCCCCAGTGCGCGCGCGCGGGACACACACACACCCCAGAGAAAACCTCCTACCCAAACCACCACGTTAGAATCAGTCTGTGGCCAGAGCTGTACCATAGGTATGTCTGCCCCTCCCCAAAGTTGTGATTGTGAGTTTTCAGAGTTCATTTGTCTCTATGTCCCTCCACATAGAAGGTGCTTAGGAAAAGCTGGTTGACAAGAGATTGTTCACTTGATCAATCAAATACTTATTCACAGCTATATGCTGGAAAATTGGCCAGAAGTCAAGACCCTCCCTGACTTAAATTCTAGAAGACCTCTGCTCTGAGCCAGGGTTCTTAAACCAGTAAGTAGATAATATAATCGAAAGCAGTACATAGGAATAATAAGCAGTGGTGGGACTTTGGACTGGAGAGCAGCCAGCATGGACCCAGTATTGACAGTAGTTAAGAGAAAATAGAAATCTGGACATTTATTTATTTATTTTGGTTTTGTGAGACAGGGTCTTACTGTGTAGTGCAGACTTCAATATGTAGCCCAGGTTGGCCTCAAACTTGCAGTGATTCTCCTGCCTCAGCCTCTGAGAGCTGGCATTACAAGTGTATACCACCATGCCCAACTCAGAAATCTGAACTTTCATATAACATATTTTTTTTGGTATTGAAAAGTGAACCGAGAACCATTGCACTGAGCTACATCCCCAGCTCACTCCCTTTTTTGCAGGGGGAGGTGCTAGGGATCAAACTTAGGGCCTTGTGCTTACTAGGCAAGTGTCTACCACTGAGCTAAATCCCCAGCCCCCTCCCGACTCCCTTTTCAAGACAGTGTCTCACTAAATTGCCCAGTCAGGATTCAGAATCCTGTGACATATTCCTTTTTTACTCTTATGTAACTAACTTTAAAAGTATAAGACCTGGCCGGGTATAGTGGCAATATACCTGTAATCTCAGCACCCAGGAGGCTGAGACAAGAGGATTACTGTGAGTTCAAGGCCAGCCTGGGCTACACAGTGAGTTCGAAGTCACTCTGAACTACACAATGAGACTTTGTCTGAGAAAAAGAAAAAAAATGTATATATATATATATATATATATACATATATATATATGTATATATATGATCCATACCAAGCACGGTGGTGCATGTCTGTGATTCTATCTACTTCAGAGGATGAGGCAAGCTGATGGCGAGTTCAGGTCAGCCTGAGCAACACAGAAAGAAAAATTAAATTAAAATTAAAAATAGAACTATAAAACCCATGGCTGGGGATGTAGCTCAGAAGTACAGCTGATGCTTTGCATCCACAAAGTCCTGGGTTTGGTCCCCAGCATCACAAAAATAAATAAAGTATAAGACTCTGGATAGACTACATAAAACACATCTGTAGCCCAGATTAATCACTCACTACCATTTCATCATTTCTGCCTAAATCACCTGACCTGTACACTCATTCAGTTAAGAGAGCAAGCAAGGAAAGAGCAAAGTAAAGCATGCTTAACACAACTTCCTTCAAATTTAAATACATTGTTGCTCTTAGCCACCACATGATTTATTTAGGGTATGAGTGCATAACCTATTTGTTACAAAAAGCCTGGGTCCTAGAGGCAAGAAACCATGATCAGTTACCAATTCACACCAAGACCTTGAACTTCTCAGAGCCTGTTGCATTTCCTGTGAAGTTAAAATGGTGTCTAGAAACCAAAAATAGAATTACCAAATGACCCAGCAATTCTACCTCTGGGTATGTGCTCAAAGAAATGAGAACAGGGTCTCAAAAAAGTATTTGTACACCCAGGTACATAGTACCTTCCACCGATGGTGACAACATGTTATGAACCAAAGGTTATGTTTTAGTGAGGAAAAAAAAAAGCCTTAAAAGTCACCCTTTAGTATGTCCCTGACTTGTCATCTCTCTAGTTTTCTGTTATACCTTAGAGCATTCACATAGCTACATTCTGATCATCTAATAACTATTTCTTTACACCATTAACTTCTGAGCTCATCAAAGACTGCATTTCATTCATCTTTATATTCTCACAGGTTAGGTTCCCCAGTACATAAATGTTTTGCTAAACAAATGAATAAATGATATATGTTCTGTATAGCAGCCTAACTGCAGGGCTTCTGGTCATCAAAGATTTTGTTTGGAAAATGAAAGAAACTTTAGAACAAGTGCAATGAAGAATCAGATCTCAAAAACTAAAAAGAAAACAAAACAAAACAAAAAATAGCCAGGTCTGGTGGTGCACACCTGTAATTTCAGCACTCAGGAGGCTCAAGTAAGAGGATCACCACAAGTTCAAGACCCTCCTGGGCTACATATTGAGTTCAAGGCCAGCCTGAACTAGATAGGAAGATCCTGTCTCAAAAAGAAAAGAAAAGAAAAAAAAAGAATTAGATCTGCTCCAAAATTTTAGGAATTCTTGAGTTTGGGCTATGTTATTAGTGATGCTCCCTGGGGTCCAAAACAGAAAATACACCTATCATTGAGAAATTGGCCAAGATCTGGTTGAGCAGAAAATGAGAGAGCTTGGCTGCCCATCCGGGATCATCTCCCCATCCAGATCAATTCTAGATTCTTACTGCCAATGTCCATTTATTTGTTTAGCAGTTACTGGGGAAAAAAAAAAAATTACTGAGTATCTATAACAACCTAGTCCCTACCCTCCAAGAGCTCAGTTTTTAGGAAGAAAACACTTGGGTATATGAAGAGATAATTAGTACTCATTGATAATGTCTTGAGAGGGATTGGTACAGGGATAGGTGAGGGGGCATAGGGAAGGGACAAGTAACTCCCTGAAGTAGCTAAGGAAACTTTGCAGATGCAGATAGATGGGGGAGGTGGTAAGTAAAAATGTTCTAGAATCATTCTGGGTGTGGCAGTGCACACCTGTAAACCCAGCACTCAGGAGGCTGAGGTAGGAGAACCACCACAAATTGGAGGCCAGCCTGGGCTACCCAGTGAGTTCAAGGCCAGCCTGAACTACCTAGCAGGACTCTGTCTCAGAGAAAAAAGAAAGGTTCTGGAAATAGTCAAGCTCTGCTGTGTGACTCTGGGCGAGTTACTCAATCTCTCTGGCCTCAATTTCTCCATCTGGAGAAAAAGAGAGAATTCTGCAAAGTTTAGATGAGTTAAAACATATAAAATAATTAGAACAGTGCCTAGCATAATGTGCTCAATAAATGTTGGTTCTTACTGTTCTACAAGGCATTTCAGAACCATTAAGGAATTACAAGATCAAGTATGTATAATTTGCAGAGATCATTCTGGTGAAAATGTTGAGAACAGATTGTAGAGGTAGAAGCAGGAGACAAGTGAGGTGGTTTGAAAACCCAGCACACCTTCTTACTAGATATATGACCTTAGGTGGGACCTGAGGAGTAAATATGAAGTCTGATTTGGGCAAAAGTGGTGGGAATAGAAAAGGATCCAAGTTTGAGAAATATTTGTTGACTCTGTGACTGGGTGAGAAAGCAAGACTGATTAAGATTTAATAATAATTGTGACTTTAGAAGGTATTATTATATGCTAGGTACCAGTACTGTGTTAAGCACGCTACATTCGATCATTAATTCAACAAATATTTACTAACCAAGGTATTTAAGTACCAGACACTGTCCTGGGCACTGGTACGGCACTGAATAAAATAAGCAAACCTTGCCCTCATGAAGCTCACATGTTACACCATATAATTAATATCAACAGAAATTTTATGATGTAGATCTACTTTATAAAGGAAAATATTAAGACTCTGCTAGGTCCAATTTTCCTGTATGTAGGTATAATAATATTATCTGCCTCGGAGTGTTGTTATATTAATTTAGCTAATAAATATAAGGATATGTATAGCATATGTGTGTATTAAAATATTCAGTAATGGGGTTGGGGATTTAGCTCAGTGGTAGAGCACTTGCCAAGCAAGCACAAGTCCCTGAGTCCAATCCCCAGCACCAAAGGTGGGGGTGGTGGTTAGGGATATAGCTTAATGCAAAGGCCCTGGATTCAACCCCCAGTAGTACACTTGATCCTCGCCAAAAGGCCAAGAAGCTATTCAACCCCCAGTAGTAAAGAAAATAATCAGTAATTTGACCAGGGCTACACAGAAAGTAGAGTGTAAATGTGAAAATGAAGAGAAGGAAAGGAAGAAACGGAATACTGAATTGTTTAGGCTTCTGTGAAGTTGAGTTGTTCTTAGAATGCCAGGACTGAAAAAGGAGGAATTTCCCAGGAGGGACTAAGCCAGATGACCTGCGTACCACGCGGGTTGGAGAATTTCAGAGATGCAAAGGTGTTCTGGCCCAATAGGACAACGATTGTTCTGACTGCCTGGGAGGAGGAACCGTCCTGGAGGACAGAGCACTGCTATTGTGCACACTCCCCCATCTACTTAGTTCTTCAAGGGAGTCAAGAACAATGGATCAGATCACATGACTGTACAACTTTGTTTATTTTGTTACTTCCCATGTTAGTTCTTTCTGCTATTGTCTTGCCCATCAAAGCCCACAAATGAAACATTGATCTTGTCTTTGGCAGTATTGATAAAGAGAAGTAATAAGAAAAAGACAGCAAGTCTAAGACAGGAAACACCAGGGATCAAGAGGAGACCCACCTAGCAAGGCAGGTGTGGTGGTGCACATCTGTAATACCAGCACTGAGGGAGGCTGAGGCAGGAGGATCACCACAAGTGCGAGGCCAATCTGTGCTAAACAGTGAGTTCAAGTCCAGCCTAAACTACATAACAAGAGTCTCAGGGAAAAAAGAGACCCAACTGAGGTAGAAGAGTTGCAAGTTCAAGCTCAGCCTGGGCAACTTAGTGACTTAGTGAGATCCTGCCTTAAAGGAATTACAGTTAAATAAGTGATAAAAATGAATAAAGTAAATAAGTGATAAAAATGAATAAATATATATATTTATATACACACACATATATACAGAGTCTGCCAAAAATGTGTGTATAATAGTATTCACTATACATATATATAATATATATGTGTGAGTGTATATATATATATTATACATACATAGACAAGCTTTTGACCTTAAAAAAGAAGGAAGTGTTGATCAAGAAAAATTTTTTAAAAACCTGAGAACATCACTGGGGTGTGGAATTGATATTTATTTGTCATACCATTAGGCAGTGTTCTAGCCACTCCATATATATGGTCTCATGTAATCCTTGCAGTCCCACAAAGCTTGCTGCATCTTCGTTTCCATCATAAAATAAAACAGACTGAGAGGTTGTCTCTGTTCCATGCTTGTATAGTGCTATGTATTTTTGTATGATTGCCTGTTTAAGGTCTTAGTTAAATCAGGGTAGGAATTTGTCTATGTTTTCTCCACTTCATCACTGGTGTGTAACACTATAGCTGGCAACAAGGAGATTTCCAAATAAATATGATAGAAGAAATGAAAGCAAGGGATCAGGTGACTTGTCAAAGGCCACGCTGTACATGTTTCTACTAGGATCTGAGTCCTAGTCTGTCTGGTTCCAGAACCTATGATCTGTAGTCTGCCCTACCAAGCATTTTCATATATTGTCTTATTTCTAAATCTCCTACATCAGTGGGTGTCCTTGTCTCTCAGCTATTTGTGAGCACACATACACATATCACCTACCAGAACTCACTATTCAAGAATGCTATGAAGAAAGTAGGAAAGAGAAATGCCCATCTGGAAGTGCGCCCTTTTCTTTCCTCTTCAGTTCAGCATCCTCCTCCTAAACCTTTGCAGACTGTTCCACCTGATCACACATCTCCCTCTCCTCTGGCTTTATTGCCCCTTCATATACCTGTGCCATCACCAGGACTCTGGTGGTTCTATACATATTAGTAATGTATTAAAACATTTTGATTCCACAAATGTTTACTGAAGGCAAATGTATGCTCAGGCCTGCCTGTGCCAGGCCCAGTGGGTGGACACACAGATGAATCAGATGCAACCTCAAAGGAGGAGACAGACGTCAGGTATGGATACAGTTTACTACAGCACAAAGCACAGTGACCTAAGTGGTATTAAAGAACTATGAGCAATATGCTATATGCAAAAACCTTAATTACTTATTATTCTGAAACAGTGTATCATTGAAGGTCAGAGCCCAAAGGTATCATCTAGTCCAACTCCCTGTTTTCTAGTGGAGGAGACTGAGACCCAAAGAAGGGTAGGGCCTGGCCTGATATCTCACTAGTCTGTCTGGCTGAGCCAAGACTAGACTTCAAGATTTTCTGAAGCACAGTCGTGGGTTCCTTCTTCCTCCTCTGGTAGCTTCATAAGCAAGAGTCTCATATCCCACCAGACCATGAGATACTAGGGTCAGGTTCTCTCTCAGGCTAAGACAACAACGGTCTCAGGAAGTGCAGTCTGACTGGCTGCCAACCCTGTCTCTTCACCTATGTTACCTAATGTGTACCCTGCTCTCACCACTTAGCTCCTAACCAGATTTTCAAATTTTTTTTTTTTACAGGAAACGTTAAAAAAAAAAAAAGTGCTCTCTAACCAGAACACCAGTATATAAATCAGATAAAAGCAAACTTTCTCTGGCTGTAGGGGTAAGTCCAAAGCCCAAACCCCCAGTATTTTTCTGCCTTTAAATCCTGGGAAGGGAACTCGAAGAAACACAGTCATAAAAAAAGGAGGGGTGGAAAAAAACTTTTTCTGGGCCTTTTGTTTAAAAGATAGGGTCTGGCTTTGTAGCTCAGGCTGGTATTGAACTCAAGGCAATCCTCCTGCCTCAGCCTCCCGAGTGCTGCAGGGATTATTACAGGTGTGCACTACCACACCCGGGCCAATGGAATGTAATTTTTTTAATGTAATTTTTAATGGCTTCACAGAAGCCATTTCAGTGTGTGGTCCTCCTCTGAATCCTGTCATTTATAGGACTCACAATCCTTTTTTCATCCATTAAATACCAAGCATCAATCACAGTGTTCCTAGCAGGGTACGGAGGAGGACGAATTTTCGCCTTGTCCGTTCTGCTCTCCCCTCCCTACAGAGAGGAGTTTGTCTCAAAGGCTATCAGGCTTGAACCAAAGACCCACTTTCTCCTTGGGAAGACAGGGGCAGCTTCAGGAGAAGGGTCTTGAAGAATTGAATCCACCCACTCCGAGTCATTCACGAATCTGATGGAGTTTCTAACATCACTTCTGATATAGTAGCCACGCAGTGACCGCAGCCCTTTTACACCCATTTTCTGTTATCTTCACAACTACGGGGCGGGTGGTGGTGGTGATGGTGTTATTTTACTATAGGCAGAACTGAGGTTCGGAAAGGTTAAACACTTGTTCCCGGAATCGACTCGCTCAGTTCTCTTCTCCACTGCACCCCGCGCAGGGCTCTCTGTACGCGCTGGGCGCTCAGCAAGTTAGCACTACAACTCGAGGATATCGATTCTCAAGTCGAACTCCCACGCGCAAGGCCCGGGAGCAGAAGCGCCAGAGGGCGCCCACAAGTCCGCCCACCGGCCGTCCCCAGGGCCCAAGCTGGACCTCAGGCCTGGGTGCGGCCCTTGGGCTCCGAACCGCTGCGTACCACGGCGAGGACGGGGAGCAAAGGGAGCCCCACGTCCGGCGTCCGCTGCGCCCCCGCCCCCCAGAGCGAAGGCGCGCGGAGCAGCGGGGTGCGGAAGGACGACGCGACATCCTGTTTTTGGGGCCCGCGACTCGGCCTGCGCCTCTGCTGATCGTGTCTTTCCCCGGGGTGCTGACGCCAGCTCCCCTTCCCCGGTCTCCCCACCCTCCCCAGGGGTCTGGGGCCTTCCCACTGCTGAATCACCACCACCACCGCTCCCGGGCTCAGGGCAGGGGTGGGGACTGCCCCGGCCTGACCGATCAGGGCTGTCTCCCAGCCAGCCTCGGCAACCGCTCGATCGCTGGGCCTCGTCGAAGCCACCAGGCCTGGGGGCGCCCTTCGCCGCATTCCCGCGGAGATCGGTGGGGATGAGGCACTGGGGGAGGGGGTGCCTGACGCCTAGCACAGGGCCTCTGCTGGGTGGGGTGACCGAGAGGAGCCGAGAGAGCGGTCCTCGGGAGGCCTGGTCTGAGGAGCCCCGGGGCGAGCGGTGGGGAAAGCGGGGAGCGCGGGAGCCGGCCGGGGCGCAGCTTGCAGCTAGAACCCCGGCCGCAGGGAGGGTGGGCGACGCGCGCCCGCCGACTTCCTGGTGGCGCCCCGCCCCACCCCGGCCCGCCCCCGCGCCCCGCCCCGGCCCACCGGCCCGCCCCCCCAACTTCCTCCGGCCTCCCGCTCTCACTTCCTTCTCGAGCCCGGAGCCGCTGCCGCCGCCCCCAGCTCCCCCGCCGCGGGGAGGGCACCAGGTGAGGCCCGGCAGGGGCCGGCGGGCGGGGGTCCTGCGGGGGGACACCGACGGGCCCGGGAGCGGTGCGGGCGCCGGCCGGGGAAGTTTGCTCGCAGGAGACCGCGGGCGGAGGCTCCCGGCTCACTCCAAGTTGGGCGGGCGCGGCCGGCCGGGCGGGGCGGGGACCCGGCCTCTGCGCGCCGGTGGCGGCCCGGGAGGGTGGGTTCCGAGCGGCTGTGCCGCCTCCTGGAAGCCGCGAGCAACCCCCGAGGTCCGAAGGTCTCGGGCACCGGGAGGTTTCTGAAGTGGGAAGGCAACGGTGCTGAGAGATGGGACTCCGAAGTGGGGCGTCCTCAGAAGTTGTGAGGAGGCGACTGGAGGTGTGGGAGGGAGAGGGCCTCTAGGCTGGAGAAAGCGCTGTCTTTGCTCGGCATTTGTGACATTTGTGCGGCTGAGAGGGGGGCGGTGTCTGGGGCCTCTGGGAGTCTCTGGAACCCGAGACTGCAGAGAAGGCGTCTCCCAGGAAGATCGGTGCCGGTCCGGACCCGCACTCTCGGGCCGCAGGCTAAGGGTGCCCTGCACTCAGGATAAGCCCACAGGGAGCCCCTGTACCCACTCTTTTTCTCTTTATGTCTTTTTCCGAGTCCCAACCTCTCTATCCCAGGAGCCAAGCCAAGGTATTCAGTGAGCGAACATCTGCCGTGCTTAACTGGTCTGAGCCTGGTCTTGCTCTTTTTTTTTTTTTTGGAGAGGGGGGTAAACTGAGGAAGGAAAAGACCTAGACTTGCCTTGTGACTCGAGGTGGAAGGACTCATTCAGAGGTACTGATAGTCATTGACATGTTAAGAGTTTTGGGTCCGCATCAGGGCCTCTGGTGTCTGGGAATGATTGGGAGCCATCTCCCAGTCTTCTTCCTGATTCTTAGTCCCTGGATTCTACATATTTTCATACCCCACCGTTCTTTAGTGTCTACGGACTCATTCTTCTTCAGCCTCTTCTCCTCAAACATGCAGACATACCTAGGCCCTGACCTCATACTTAACCCTGTGCCTCTGTTCATCTTGGTTCCCTGCAGCCTTCAGGCTTTCTCGTCTCTTCCTAGCTTCTGGCTGCCACACGCATACAGTATCTGCTCTCTTCTTCCTTCTCCCCTCATTCCTCCTGATTCCTCTACCAGGGAGACCTGTCTCCTTCCCTTTCAGCCAGTCTTCTTCAACTTTGGGGTCAGGAACTACTGCAGAAGACTTGAGTTTGAAAGCCTTTTCAAAACCTCCCTAGCTTGGAGAAGCAGGCTGCAACCTCCCAGTGATAGAGATGATTAAAGGACTAGAAATGTGTGTGTGTGTGTGTGTGTGTGTGTGTGTGTGTGCACCCATGCACGAATTCAAATGTCTGTGTATATACATCTTTATCTTTTCAAGACAAAACAACTGCCCTCAGCCTTGAGAAGCCCCAGAGCAGAAGCCAGTAGAATGAAGGGAACCCACAGTGGGTGACAATGTGGTTAGGCAGGAGGAAGCAGTCTGTAGCAGTCAGGGTAGGTTGACACAGGAATGACTGGTAAGAGAGGTCGTGGGAAATGAAAATTACCCCAACCCTTGTGTATCGCAGCAAGAGGCCATGCCTGAGGGCTGGAGGATAGCCTGAAGGTCCCTGACTCCAACCCTGACTGGTGAGGAGAATGGGATGGGCCACCTGGTGTGATGAGAGGAAAGGGAGGGGGCAGAGGCAGGATTCTGGAGGAAGGACTGCAGCTGGTCTCATTTCAGTAATACCTGTTTTAACAGGAGAAGGATGTTAGGCAAAGGTATCTGCCCATCTTTCCTGTTGCCTTCTGGAGCCTCCCAGGTTGGGCACCCACGTGTCCTGGTCTGCACCAGGCCCTCCATAACCAAGAAGCCCTCTGGAGTCTGCTTACCTGGCTGCCTTCAGGCATTGCCCTCTCACCTAGGGACCTATGCCCTCTCAAGGATTTTTCCCAAAACTTGGTCTATCCTAGCTTTGTAAACTGTCTATTCTTGAACTCCTTCCTCAAGCCTTCGGGCTGTATGGTGAAGGATCTTATTTCTCTCACCCTCTACCAGTCTTCTGTGTTTATTTCTCTCCACTAGGATAAAAGAAGTGAAGGGGAGCAAGTGCTACCTTTTGGGGATCTCTTGAGCCCAGCTAAATTTAAGAATCCTTCTCATGTCCCATCCTGTCTTTTTCCTGCCTTAGCTGCTCCTCTCCCACAAATTGTCCCGTCTTTCAGTCCCGCCCTTCTACCCATCTGTCTCTCCTACTCTCATTTCTGGGAGGTAGAGAAGTTTCCCCCAGGAGGAAATCCAAGAGATGTGCATAAAATCCCAGCACAGGGAAGGATGTGCATACAAGGCATTTTCCCAGCATCATAGCTCAATAAAAATCCCCAGGAGCCCTGATTCCCAGTCTGGCAAACCAATACTTATTTTAGTATTCTGTATAACTAAGCAACCCATAGGGCTCTGAGGGTAAAGAAAGATTGGAAGAGACAGTGGAAGTTTGAGCTAATCGCAAGAAAGTTATTGCTGGAAAAATATGATAGAGTGGGAGGGATCTAAATGGGAAAATACCTTGGAGGGGGAAAGGGCCTGGCCTAGGAGGCTGCTGTTGAGGTCTTGGCTAAAGAGGTATGGTCAAGGTTGTGACATGAAAAGAAGTGACGGTGTGATGTTGTCACAGGTCCTGGTTGGGATTTTGGGATTTGCAGAATTGTTTCTGTCAAGATTTAGTGCAGATGAGGTGGCAGGTGTGAGCTTTTAGGGGGTTATGAGCAGAAAGACATGAGGGGTTGTGGCTATAGTGGGACAATGGGGAGGATACTGTGATAATGGTGATTAGAGCTGGGAATAAGAGGGGCACCCAGGCTCACACTAAAGACCCTTCCTTCTATATGCAATGTAGATCCATTTAAAGTAAGGTTTGTAGGAGCCCGTGAGAAGAGCTGAGAAGGGAAACCAAAGACAAAGCTTAGGCCACCTCCCCAGATTAGACTGGTTTTCCTGTCCAGGGTCCAGCTTCCTCTTTTGTCCTCATTTCATATGGGGGGAGGACGTCTTCGCAGGAGCCGAAAGCCAGAGGAGGAGCTTCTCACCTTGGGCTGGGCCACATTGGCTCGCTGTTCAGTGACGTAGTGCTAAATCATGAACAGTGCAGGTTAGGCTAGGCATGGGGGCCTGGGAACTTAGAGGCAAAAATGGTTCAGATGTATGTCAACCTGATCCCTTTGGCCCATTTCCTGAAGAGATAAATGATGGGCCATTCTGAATAAAATAAGAAAAATGGACCCAGTCTCAAGCCAGAGTAACAGTCCTCACCTTTCGTTCTTCATAGAATTAACGTCAGGCTGGAGATCGAGACCCGGGTCCTTGTCCTGGATTTGCGACCAACTCTTGTATAACCTTGGTCATCTTAGTTTCTCTTGGCTCTGTTTCAGCCCTAGAGAGTTGCATTATCAATACTTCCAAAGGGCACAGTGAACACTGATAGCTTTGACTCTCCCTCCCCCAAGAGACTCCTCATAGCTATACCCTCTACTCTGGACCCTCCTGTCTCACCAGACTTGATCTTACAGGCCCCAGCACCTCTAAGTAACTGACCAGGGGCAGAACTGTGGCCCTTTCCCCAAAGCGCAAGGATTACTATGGGTTGAGAGAGAAGAAGGCAGAGCGTGTTGGGGATTTTGCCAGAGCAGCAAGGTTGGGGAGTACCCTGTCCCCTACTCCAGCTGCACCCCACTGGCAATGGAAAATAGATGCCGGAGTTTCCTCCTGATGTTATTTTCCCTAGTGGAAACCCCCTCAGGCTTTGGGCGGGGCAGAAGGGTCTGGGGAGCCCTGGGTTTCTCTGTGGGTATTTTCAGGTGGGCGAGGCAGGATTGGGAGGATGGCACTTCTGTACAGTCTCGTGTGAAATGAGCAAAGGCAAAGGAAGTGCCCCTTCACAGGCGTTTCATGGGGCCCAGGGACTGCTGGGCTGCTGCTAGGCGGGAGGAAGAAGCCAGCATGTGAGCCTTTCTCTATGCTGTTTGGTAGGGGAGGGGGCAGCCTCCTTGGCTCCCCCAGCCACAGCTGTCCTGGCTCTAGGGCTTGAGTGCCCTCTGTGGAACACCCCTGGTGCTGGGATGGCCAGAGAAGGGAGGGAACTGAGACTTCCTGAAAGAGTCCCAATCTCCTACAGCCTTCTCAGCTGTAATTGTCTTGTTTCTCCTTCTCTCCAGCCCCTAGTCAGTGGCACCACCTCTCACCTTTATCCTACCTAATGCAGTTCAGGGTCTTCTGTGAGCCCAGAAGATGGAGAATGGCAAGAGGTGGAGAGTTGGCAGCACACCTGTAATCCTAGCACTGAGGGAAGCTGAGGATTGCAAGTTTGAGTCCTGCCTGAGCAATTTACCAAGACCCTGTCTCAAAATAAAACAATAAAATAAAAAGGACTGGGGGTGTACCTCAGTTGGTAGAGCACCAGTGGGTTAGATCCCCAGTACCAAAAAGAAAGAAGAAAAAAAAAAAGTGGAGAGTCCTCCAGCATAAATTTTTTAAGGCTGAATGCTGGGAACTAGGTTCTCTTGAGTGCTTCCCTGCTTACAGGGAGAAGGGGAAGAAAGAGAGACTCGGCCATTGGCCCGGTCCCAGCCCCACACTGACCTCATATGTCCCCCAGCTTCCTCCTCCCAGCCCAGCTGCAGCCAGCTGCAGGCCCTTCAAGCCTCCTGGTGTCACCCCTCATCTCTCCTCTCTTCAAAACAAATAAACAAGTGTGCAGAGCCTTTCCAACAGTGCCCCTGCCCCTCACCTCTCTTTGATTAAGGATCTTCAGATATTCCGAGCCAGTCTTTTACCTATCAGGACCACGTTTTCCTTCCCATCTTCCTCATCCCCTCTGAGCTAGCTGTGCCTGCTTTACCCCTCACCCTTCCAGTTGAGGACAAAGCAGTATGGCTTGTGTGTGTGTTACTCTAACTTTGCACTCCTCAGAGTGAGAAAGAAGTTGGCTGTCTTAGTCCTGTGTCTCCTGGGCATAGAGGCTTTCCTTGTCCCAGAATCAGTGTCTAGTTTGTTTGGTTTTGTTTTTTGTTTTGTTTTGTTTTGTTTTGTTTTTTGGTGCTAGGATTGAACTCAGGCCCCTTGTGCTTGCTAGGCAAGTGTGCTACCACTTGAGCTAAATCCCCAGCCCCTGGAGTCAGTGTCTGTGGGTTGATGGGGGCCTGAGGAGGTATGTGTCAATCTGCAGCTCTTGCTCAGCCTCTGCTGGCCTTCTACAAATAACAAGAACAGACTTCCTTCCCAATGAAGCATCCAGTTAGTTTAGCACGATGAACAGAACAGGCCGTGCTGGGAAAGGTAAAACAGGAGAAGAGGTTGCTGTAATCTCCTAGAGAAGCTGGGGGACAAAAGTGGACCTTGAAGGACCGGAAGAATCTGAGGAGGCTAAGCAGCACTTTAGGAAGAGGAACTCCCGTGTGCAGAGCCATGAAGGACAGACCGAGCTCATTCACTGTTTACTAACAGCAACTGTGTTCTGTGCTCAGCCTCTGGAAAGAAAAATCAGCCAGGACCTTGCCCTCTAGGCCCTTGCAGTCTAATGATAAGATTCAGATCAGTCTCCATGTGATGCAAGATTATGCCTGTGAGAGAGACAGGGACTAGACTTTGGATAGTCCCTTTGGATAAGTCACTTGTGACTTGGGTGATTTATAAGTACTTGCCTGGAGGAGGTGTCCATGGCTTTTCCATTCCCCCTTCTCTTTCAAGTGTTCCTGACTCCTCGAGGTTTGGCTTAAGTCTCGGTGAGTATTGCTACTTGCATTTGGGAAAGAAAATGGGGAGGCTGCTTTGTAGAGGATCAGAGTGGTGTGGCCAGAGCTAAGGACTGGAAGACCCAGAGATGCTATAGTTAGAATGAGGTACAGGGAGGTTCGCACAGGGGAGTGCCATTTGAGAGAGGCACACGAGAAGTCTGGAGGAAGTTCCCATTGCCTCCAAACTCACCCATCTCTTAGAGCCCATTCTTCCCCTCCCCCACGCCCAGTTGGGACACTTCCCCTGCTCTAACGGCCACAGAGATCTGGCAATCAGGCAAACATCAGTGCTTCCTTTTCCTTCCTGCTTCTGGGCGGGGCCTGGACCGCACCCCAAGGCCAGGGCCCACACTCTGATAGGCTTGGCCCCTCAGGAGCTGTGCTCCCAGTGGACTCCCTGCTGGAGCCGCTTCAGGCAAATACTAGAAAGAGAAGAGCTTGCCTATCCTAAACTTGGCTTTTGGCTATTATTGCACTTGTGTAAGATTTAGCATTGCAGTGTTGGATAAAGGGTGCAATCCTGGACTCCAGAGGGGTCTATCCATAAGGGCTGGTATAAGCAGATCAGAAGGCAGTGGTTCTACACTCCTGTGTGTCCAGCCCTATACTACAGAAATTTCTGCAGCTGAGTGGAAAGAAGTTCAGCCTCCAGCAATGGAGAGACGGCCACAGCTGGCTAATTTATATATGACTATTAGAGAAGAAGAATCACATTGAGCTAAGGTGGGGTTGAAAGGGGTGGCCATGCTATGGAAATTCAAACAAGAATTCAGTAGCCTCTTCCAGTGGTGAGACTTAGACCAAACCTTGAGGAGTGAGGAACACTTGAGAGGGGAGAGGGAATGGAAGTACAGAAAAAAAACAAGAGTAGAAGTTTTGAGGTTTGCAAAGGACATTGAGACCCCTCTAGAGCCAGGAGCTGGAACTACCTACATCATGTGTGTGTATATGAATGCCCTTAATCCATACAGCAACTCTATCAGGTAGGTACTATTGCTGCTACATCTGAAAGATAAGGAAATGGAAGCTTAGAAAGGCAAATCATTGTAAATCCAGGATCATACAGTGAATAAGTGGTAGAATTACGATTTAAATCCAGGTCTTTGTGACACCGAAACCCCTCTCAGATTACGAAGAACTTTGAACACCAAAATGAGGGACCAGGCATGATCTGAATTAAAATGAGAATAAAAAGCCAGAACAAATCATCAATAGTTTGGTTGATTCCATACAGATCTGCAAACATCAAACGCCTTTTCTTTCTTTTTTCTTTTCCTGTCACATTAACATCCCTTCTTCCTGTTCTGCACATATTAGACCTTACCTTTTAGCTCGTACTCCTTAAATGGGCAAGGGGAACTTATTCAACCCAGTTCTGGCCAAAGGATTTCAGAGAAAAGAGTTGTCTTGGGAGAAAGGACGAGGGTCTGAACTAGATCGGAATAAAGAAATTTGGATGGATGCCACCCCTCACACATACTCAGTGCTTCTTCCTGCCTCTCAGGCTCAACAGCTTTATTCCTATAACTTCCTACGTGCACAGCACATGACAGTTTACAAAGCATGTTTGTTCTCATGCTTATGACCCCAGATGCAGTCCTATGAGGCTTGGAGGGCAACTATTACAGTACCATTCCTGTACAGATGAAGAAACTGATGTTTTAGGACAGGAAGTAACTTAGTGCTCAAGGTCCCACAGGTGGTAAAGAGTAGCTTCGAGGCTGTGTGATGCATTGAGGAAATCCTAGGACTTTGGATTACAAAACTAGGTTTGTGTCCTGGCTCCTGTACTAACTAGCTGTGTAATACTGGGTCACTTAACCACTCTGAGTTTGTTTCCTCATTTGTAAAATAGAAATAATGTCAATACGTTGTCATAAGGTCAAATGACACAGTACTATGCAATCCATGAAGACTTGTACCATACAAGGGATTTTTTTTTTTTTTTGAGACAAGGTCTTCTGTGTAATTCAGGCTGGCCTTGAACTCACTATGTAGCCCAAGCTGGCCTTGAACTTGGAGCGATCCTCCTGCCTCAGCCTCCCACATGCTGGAATTACAGGCATGCACCATCATGCCCAGCTGCAAGGGCTTTCTATTAATGGTCAAGATCAGCAAATGAGCTCAGTAGGTCAGATTCAAGTATCTGGTGCTCTTGGCCTTCTACCACACCTTGTTTTGGACACTGCCTCGTTCATAATTTTTTCCTGTTTTCAGTCGCTGTTCCCTTGCCAGCCCAGAAGCTGCCCTCTCCTTTGAGGGCTGATTCACTGATTGCTAGTTGATAACCACCTCCCTAGAGAACTAGTTATGTTTTTAGTCTCTTGGGCCTTGTGACTGCTGGCCACAGTTACCCCTCTGGCCTTCCTGCCTGGGCCAGCCCATTGCTGGGACTGGGGGGAGACTTAGTCATACTGCCATACCAGCTTCCCTACTCTGTGTGGAACTATTACAGGCCCTGGAGTTGTGCTGTGAAATGCCAGAGCCTTCCAGACAATCACAAGTAATGGCGCCTGCCTCCAGGGCTCTTTAAGCCTTGCTTCATTTCCCTAGTGCCCTTGCCATGGGCATTTTTATACTCCATTTCCCAGAAAGGGAAACTAAGACCCAGAGAGGATGAGTGCCTCATACTTGGTTGCCATGAGTCAGCAGAACTGGGCCTAGAACTTGTGTCTAGACTTCCACTCTGAGGTTCTCTCCACTGCCCTAGGGGGCCCTTAATTTCCTTTCCTGATCCACTGTCTGAAGGTCTCCATCTGAACGTCCTGAGGTTGAACACATACGCACTTATTCATGCAAATAAGATGGAAATATCGTTACCGTGACCCAGAGAAGCAACCGCTTAGAGTGAAAAATCATTTCCCTCCCAGCTGGTCCCAGGGGAAGTTGCGGTCTGGGAGAGGGCTGGAACCAAACTCTGGGTTCTTTGCAGTCCCCACACTACCAAAGTTCCTTTCCATTTCCCAGAAGGGGATCCCCCCCGCCACACTGTCTTTGAATCGTTCGTTTTGTTTTTTGAGAGAGGGTCTCACTGTGCAGTTCAGGCTGACCTCAAACTCAAGGCAATCTTCCTGCCTCAGTCTCCCAAGTGCTGGGATTACAGACATGAACCACCACTCCCAGTTTGTCCTTGATTTTTGAGGCCTTTGAACTAATGATGAGAGATCAGGCTAGTGTGAGGATAGTAAAGGATAGAGGCTATAGTAGATCCTTGCAACTGGACACCCTCTGTGTCTTCTGTTTCTGCTTAAGGAAAAATAAAGATAGCTAATATTTATTGACCATGTACAAAATGTTTTGTATGTATTGACCTATGTAAGTCTCATAATAGCCAAATGAAGTAGGTATTACTATATCTCCACTTTAAAATTAAGAAAATCGAGGCATAGAGAGGTTAAGTGATTTGTTCGGGGTCATAGCCAGGAAACAGCAGAATAAAGATTTGACTTTAGTTAATCTGGCATCATAGTTTCTGGGGCCTCTGACCACCTACCCTGTATGATTGTAATATGTTGTTTGATACCTTTCACTGTGTATCAGTCTCTCTGGCGTCTGTCTTAATGGAATTTGGCATGGTGTCAGTTTGTGGAATAGGAGCTGGTTTCTTTATCTTCCGTATTCTTCTCAGTAGGTAGAAGCCTTCCTAACCATGAGTGTCCCTCTTTTCTCTCCACAGGTCATTGCATCCAGAGGGTCCAGAAGAGGGAGGAGGCACAGCCTCCACTCTAGCAGCTTCACCCACAATGCAGAGCATCAAGTGTGTAGTGGTGGGTGATGGGGCTGTGGGCAAGACGTGCCTGCTCATCTGCTACACCACCAACGCCTTCCCCAAGGAGTACATCCCCACGGTGTTCGACAATTACAGCGCCCAGAGTGCAGTCGACGGGCGCACAGTAAACCTGAACCTGTGGGACACTGCGGGCCAGGAGGAGTATGACCGCCTCCGCACACTCTCCTACCCTCAGACCAACGTCTTTGTCATCTGTTTCTCCATTGCTAGTCCACCCTCCTATGAGAATGTGAGGCACAAGTGGCATCCAGAGGTGTGCCACCACTGCCCTGATGTGCCCATCCTCCTGGTGGGCACCAAGAAGGACCTGAGAGCCCAGCCTGACACCCTACGGCGCCTCAAGGAGCAGGGCCAGGCGCCCATCACACCACAGCAGGGCCAGGCACTGGCCAAGCAGATCCATGCTGTGCGCTACCTCGAGTGCTCGGCCCTACAGCAGGATGGCGTGAAGGAAGTGTTTGCGGAGGCTGTCCGGGCAGTGCTCAACCCCACACCGATCAAGCGTGGGCGGTCCTGCGTCCTCTTGTGACCCTGGCACTCAGCTTGGAAGCTGTCCCTTCCCTCCCCCCCACCAGTTGTGCCTTGGCGCCTTGTCTGCCCCCAGCTGTGCCTTAAGGACTAATTCTGGTATCCCTTGCCAGGGGGCTCCCAGAATGCCTTTTTCTCTTTAAGGAGGCCCACAGAGAAAAGGGGCTGCGGCCCCCACCACACTCTGCTTGGGAACACTAGGTATTCTCATGAGCTCACCCAGGCCAAGGTTGACCCTCTCCAAGAGGCCAACTCAGTGCCCCTCCCTGTTTCCCGCTACTGACCAACTCATCCAGCTTTCCAAAAAGTTGTTGCTGCCTCTTGTGGTGCCTCCTCTCAGGTTAAGGGCTCTCAGCTGTCTCTAACCTCAACCCTCACTGCTCTTGGAATTCTCCTCCCCCAACCCCCAAGATGTTCTCTCCCTTCCCCAAGGAAGGAGCCACAGAATCCTGAGAAGATAAATGCACCCTAATCTGTCCCCATGTGCCCGGGCCTTACGCATCCGCTGACTGACTCAGCCCCCATGCTCCTGGGGGCCTCTCCAACCCCCCATGAGCATCAATAAAACCTCCTGTCTCCAGTGGCCCTGGCTCCTCCCTGTGTGCTGGGCATTAGGGGGTGGGCATGGGCTAGGGTTCCCTGGGACTGGGAGCCTTTTGTTTCCTCTAAGAGGGGACAGGAAACAATAGCCTTTATTGTGTCCCCTCTTCTGTCCCCCAATTTTCTTAACAAAGCTCTATAGCCACAGATGCTCTAGTGGACTACGATGCAGAGGTTGAGCTCAGGATTTAGCTCGGTGGTTAGAGTGTTTGCCTACCAAGCACAAGGTCCTGAGTTCAATCCCCAGCACTAAAAAAAAAAAAACAAAACAAAAATGGTGCTCAGAAAGGGAGAGGTTGAGCACCATCAGCCTGAAGGCAGGTGCTCAGTCATCCCGAGAGCCGTGTCCTCACACCTCTCAGGACAGATCTTCACCAACAGCTTGCAGCTAGAACCCAGGCCTGGGATTGTTACAAGGACAGCTGTCACTCCTGCTCACCCAAATGGATGCCTAGACCAGCTTCAGGAGACTGGGCCTAAAAGCTCTGTGTGTGTTTTGGAATAACACCCTACCGTGGATTTATTCCCTCCATCCTGGAGCCCATCCCTCACTTCAGTTTCTATCAAACAAGGATATGAATCCTGACACTGGCAAGCCTAGCTCAGATTATTGGCAAAAAACAGAAATTTATTCTCATTTGAAGTAAAATGTACAACCAAGAGCTCAGGGTTCAGAGCACTAGGGAAAATGGAGGGACACCAAGGAGCCAATTTTAGGCCAGGGAACTGTCTCTGACCCCTCCACCCCAGGGTCTGTAAGCCAGTGATTTCCGAAGTGAAGGGAAACACATGCTGTGATGGGACAGATTATCCTTCAGGTACACAGCCACACCGCAGAGCCCTTGGAAACCGTACAGCACACCTGCCCCCGTCATGTATTTGGATACACCAAGGTTCAGCTAGGGAAGGGCGCACACAGTGAAGTCAGGACCAGAACGCCTGGGCAATCTCAGCAGAGGACTACAGCCACAGGCCTGGATGTGCACAGGTCATCAGACAAGTTCAGCAAGTGAGTGACGGTGGAGACAGATGGCTGTGGTTTTCAGGTAACCGACATTGCTCAGTGGTCCCTGACCTCTGTGAAAGGTGGGTGTATAAAAGCCAAAAACTGCATGGTGGTCATAAACCTCAGACTTTTTTTAGCACCAAGTGGTGGAGCTTTCCTGCCAGCCTAGCTTCTTGGGGCCTCTCAGTTAAGGGTGATGCTTGAAGGCCCCTGTGCCTCTGGAGAGGGTTGAGGAAAAGAAACCAATAGTGCTGGGGTCAGTCTTGTCCTACGCCCTTCTGCCCTTCTCCCTCCCCCAGCTTCGAAAGGGCCCAGAGAGGAGACAACAAGACGGGCAAGGCCAGAGTTGTTTCTTGTTTCTGGACAGTGGACTCTCTTCCAGCAGCAGAGGGGTTTAGAATCGCTTTTCTTCAGGCTGAGAGGTTATGAGCAGCTCTTTGTTTCCAAAGTCCCACCAGGCTGTCATGTGGAACGCCATATTGGTTAAGACAACGGTGTACTCCAGGATGGCAAAGATGGTGTAAACTGTTGTAAGGACACAAGAAACAGGGCATGATGAACCTCCTGTTCCTCTCTTACAAGCCCCATAAATCATCATACTATTAGCCCACCAGAAGAAACAATGGCAGCCAGGGCCCAAGACCATTGCCCACTATCAAAAACATCATAACAGCCCCATAATCACGTACAACCATCTATAGATCTTAGCCTGGCCTCACCTCCAGCCTCACAGTACATGTTGTGCCGAAAGTAGACAGCCAGAGCTGAGAAGAAGGCGACGAAGTTGATGATGAAGAGCCGCTGTTTCCAGTTATAGGACTTGCGATCCTAGGGGATAGGCCGTCTGTCACTCCGCAGTGTGTAGGGTATGCGTGGGAAGCCTCCCCCCTTATCCCCAGCACCTAAGGGCTGGACTTTCCCTCCCTTGGCTCCCACAGTGGTCACAGAAGAGGATACTGACAGGGGCAGCAGGAATGATGAACAGGTCACATTCCTGCATATTGGGAACTGGTGGTCCCAAGATCCCTGCCCCTCCAACATCAAGGGGATAGAGTATGAAAGTTACATGGTCACCCACCAACTCAGCACCTCCAGGTACTATGGAGCAAGGAAAGGCACAGATGCTGATGAGGCACTGGAATTATTAGACCCTACTTAGTGCTCCTAATCCACTGGAGCCCAGGTGCTACCATTCATTAAACCCTCATTTGGAGCCTCTTATCTCTAAACTCCCATCTCTCCTATCACCTAAACATAGTGCTAGATTCTAACAAATCAACCACTCTCCACTTGACCCCAAGCCTCAGCCCCAAGTCCAATACCATAGCCCCACCAGGGTTCCTATTAAAACTGCAGTTCCTTACCCCAGTGTACAGGAGGCTGAGGCCAGCCTGGGTTATATAATGAGTTCAAGGCCAGCCTGAATCTCATCGTGAGATCCTCAAACACAAAAACAACCCACCAGTTCCCATCTCACCATTACCCACATCCTGAGGACAGACATTCTTGATTTTCTTCTGGGTCACCCAGAGCCCAGTAGGGTTAGACCGTACCTCCTGACTTACTGTGTGCTTCCTGTTCAGCCTCCAGAGAATGCAGGTGAGGAGCATGTGGCTGAGTGACGCAGCGATGAACACAATGAAAGCATTTTCGTGGATGGCTGCAAGGAAAGAGGAGGATGGAGGGAGAGAAGATGGCGTGCAGGCAGCCAGAAGTGCCCTCAGCCCTAGGCAGGAAGGTCTGTGTGTAGGAAGGGGCAGTCCACCCCCTTCCCGAGCCCTTGTCCACCCCTCCCTCATCTGGACACCTACTGAAGTCCTCGGAGGAGGAGACATAGGTGAGCACTAGCAGTGCGAGGTTCTCGATGACGTTGAGGCTGAAGTTGAGACGGCAGAGCAGGCGGTAGCCAGGACACGGGGAGGCACAACTGAGGTAGTGGTTCCAGTAGGCAAAGGCCACCATGAAACGGGGCGCTGAGTGCAGGCCGATGCAGAAGCGCCACACATAACGCTGGGGCACCTCCCCACCAATGGCAGAGCTCACCGAAGGCAGATAGTTGGGTACCTAGAAAGTTGGGCCGCATCTGGGCATCAGCCTCTGCCAGCCCCGCCCACCAGGAGAACCTCCCTTATGTCAATCACAGGCCCTCTGCTCCAGCCCCTTCCCTCCCGGATGTCCTCCGTCAGGCAACTTCCCAAACCCCAGCTCTTGCAAGAGCCCTCCCTTTTCCAGGTCCTGGGCTCAATGTGTGCAGTTCTCACTTCCCGGCTGGCCTGGGATTTATGCAGGGACATGGTGGGCCTTCTCCATCCTCCCCCTCCCGCAAAGTGGAACCTGCGCTTTGAGACAGGTGTATAGGTACTTTCGGATGCTCCCTACCCCTGTAGCCCAGAGCTGTGCCTCAGATAAGACCCTGTGGGGACCTCAGTAATCTAAGACTCCAGATTCAGTCCTGAGGAGAGATGAATTGCTCACAATTGAACCTTTTTAAAAGTGCTGCCCAGCTGAGCTGCTCCTGTCACTGCTCCTAGCTCATTCTCTGGGCAGGTGCACCAAAGTGGAAGAGGGTTCTGTGAGCTAGGCCAGACAGGTGTCCCTACCCTGTTCATGTTTAAGAAAGTGGGTCCTTCCAACCTGGTCTGAGAAAAATGACCCTGTTTTAGGCATTTCTCCTCTCCATCTTTCTTGGTGCCTGGAACTCCTCGTTCCTGAAGGAACTGCAACCTTACATCTTCAGGTTGAGGGAGGAGGAGGAGGTAGTACTTACACAGCTACAAGGAGTAGGGTTGAGAGGTATGAGAAGTGAGAGGATGGGTGATGAATGAACAGTAATTTAGATGGGAACAGGAAAGGCAGGGATGGAAGGAGGATCTCTTAGACTCCCAGGCATACAGCAGTACTTTGCAAACTTTAATAACACATAAAGTTCACTGGAGAAGAGGTTGGGGATTTAGCTCAAGTGGTAGAGCCAAGTGCAAGGCCCTGAGTTCAATCCCCAGCACTGCCCCCCCCCAAAAAAAACCAACTCACTGGGTAGTGGTGTGAAAATGCAGGTCTAGAACCTAAGAATCTGCATTTTTAAAAGATGCCAAAACTGGAAGCTACCAGTCCACTGTTCATACTTTCTGTGAATATTTTTAGAGTCAAAAAGGGCCAGAGCAGTGTCAGAGTCCCAGCAACCCAGCAAGAAAATGACCTTGCTCTAACTATACAGGGACCAGTCTTCAGAGATGGAGTTCTGAAAGATTCCTTCCTTTCTTCCAATGAAGATTTTGAATGAGTCTTGTGGCTGCTGAGAAGGCAGGCAATGTTGGAGGTGACTTACGAGGAAGGCGTGGGCCTGAGGGAGGGCCAGCGAGGGACTTCAGTTTCCACAAAAGAGGAGATGGGTCCCCTCAGCACTGTTGGAGGAAACTACAGACTTCTTGATGGCAAGAACCTGCTCTCAAAGCCATGGCTTGAGGTACCACAGCTTCAGAACAACTCAGATGTTTACTGACTAATCAGTGAAGAGGCAGCATGAGCTTTTGGAGCTTTACAAAGCTAGGTCTGTATCCCAGCTCTCCCTTTAGTAGCTGGGGGACTCTGAGCAAGGCATTTCACCTCTCTGAGCTCCAGTTTCCACATCAGTAATAGGTACAACACCACCTACCTTGCAGGGTGACTATGAATTCTAATGCATGAAATCCATCTGCAGTATTTGCCACATAGTGAGTACAATAAGTGTTTTCCTGAAAGGCCTGCAAAGAGGCTGTGAGCTACGTGGCCATCAAGCATAAGAAGGCCTCCTTATGGGTGAGAGGCAGCATCCCAGACAGTGAGACTGCCAAGTCTCCTTAATTCACATGTTGCCCTTCCTGTTCCCCTAGGTTAGGTTAGTAAGAGCATTGCCTTTTTTGTCTCATTCTGAAGACTGCTCCCTAATCTCAGTTAATTTAAGTGGATCAGGACAAGCACCTAAAGCCTAAGCAGATATCTTGAAGCATTCAAGGGCACTGAACCATGACTGATGATTGGGTAGAATATGGAGTCGAAGGAAGGAGGGGTGGGTTTAGGGTCCCGTGATTGCTGGTCTTCACAAATTCCTTTCATATTAGGAGTAAGAAGTAGGATTCTTTTTTTTGTGTGTGTGTGTGCCAGGGATTGAACTCAGGGCCTTGCACTTGCTAGGCAAGCACTCTAACCACTGAGTTAAATCCCCAGCTGGAGGTGGGACTCTTTAAGAGCAGGGATTGTCTCTTATGTATTACATACACATGCACACACACACACACACACACACACACACACACACACACAATCAGGTACATACACCCCTACCTCCACTCCCATTGCAAGCATATAAGTTCCCCACTTACCAACTCTACCAGCAACAAGTAACATAGGGAGCTACCAGCTCACTCCAAACCTCCCCCATGAGCACAGAGCTAAAAGTACTGAGAGATGGGTAAATAACACCTTCCTTTCAGTAGACGAGAAACTCATAAAGTGAGAGTTCCACAAACTCCCCTATCAGATTAGAAAATCATCAGAAATCATTTCTTTGGCCTTAGACAAAGTCCCCCCAAACTATAAATGACTTTTCTATCTTCTTTGCTGCCCTTCCACCCTTTGTCTTTTTTTGTTCTTGTTGTTTTTTGGTTTTGGTTTTTTTGGTGCCGGGGATCAAACTCAGGCCCATGTGCTTGCTAGGCAGGCACTCTAACCACTGAGCTAAATCCCCAACCCCTATCCCTTGTCAATTGGACAAAAATTCCAGTTCCTGCCGGGTATGGGCGCATACCTGTAATCCCAGAAAAAAATTCCAGTTCCTGTCAGTTCTACTTGCTACTCCCCTCTGGATTCCATCCCCTCCTCTCTGACCTCACAGTACTCATCTTAGCTCTGGTCTCCAGTAGTATAAGCCACTGCACTAACATCTCTCTGGTATCCCTAGTCTCTCTCTGCTTTTTTTTTTTTTTTTTTGGTTTTTTGAGACAAGATCTCACTATGTAGTTCAGGTTGGTCTTGAACTCACTATGTAGCCCAGGCTGACCTTGAACTCACAGTGATCCTCCTGCCTTAACTTCCCAAGTGCTGGGACTACAAGCATGTGCCACCACGCCCAGCAGTCCCCCTACTCTTGCACCTTCCTTTTAATCTGTTCTTCACGCAGGAGTTGGAATCATGTTCTAAAGCACAAATCTGATCATGGCCTGCTTGAAATCTTTCCAAAGCTTTCTCTTGTCCTACGGGATAACATCTTTTTGGTGGGGAGGAAGGGGGATAACATTTTTTTGTGGGGGAGGAAGGGGGATAATATCTTTTGCCTGATGTTCACAAAGACCTTTCTTTTTTTTTTTTGTTTTTGAGACAGGGTCTCGCTATGTAGTTCAAGCTGTCCTTGAACTCATTATATAGCCCAGGCTGGCCTCAAACTCTAAGTGATCCTCTTGCCTCAACCTCCCAAGTGCTGGGATAATAGGCATGTACCACCACGCCCAGCTTATATAGACCTTTCTTTACCACCACCACTACCCACCAGCAACAACACCCCTGCCTCTAAGAAGGAAGTCTTCCCCAGCGTCCACACTGGGTTAAGGGTCTCCTCTGGGCCCTGCAGTCCCTCTGTTCCTGTTTATCACAAGAAGAATCCCAACTTACTATGTTGTGACTGTATCTAAGAACTGCCTCTTAAGGAATGAAATCTAAGGGCAAGTCTATATTCAGCTACATACCCAGACACAGAACTTCTACCCCTGGCCCTCAGGAAAGAATTAGGACTGATCTGGGAAGCAGGAGTCCATCTAGGTTGTACTTTCTATAATCCTCTTTCAATCTTAAAAGACTGTGACTCTACTGAGTCTCAGCCTTATTCTCCATCCTTTTGTCTTTTTCCCCTCTCCGACCCTCTACCTCTCTCCTACTCTCGATTCCTGCTTTACCACTATCTCCTGACCTAGCTTTGACCCAGGTGTGGGGAGCATGGCACTCACCCCACAGTCAGTAGCCACTGTGTACTCAAAGTGGAACACCAGGGACCAGATGATGCAGTAGAAGAAGCCGAACACAGGGAAAGCGATGACCCAACAGACCATGGTTGTGAATCGGAGCTGGAACACAGTCCCATCAGGGTCCAAGGGCTGGGAGGCCGCAGAGAACATCCTGTAGGGAGTGACCCAAGCAGGGCAAGGGACACAACTTGGGGCCTGGGAGGATACCTAAGCCTGGGAAAGGGAAGCCTTTACCAGAGCTGGCTCCTCAGAGTATGAGGAACAGAAATGGTAGAAAGGCCATATGGGAAGGAAGGTTATGGAGAAGAGGAAGAGAAGCAGAGGGAGACGGAACTGGAGTGGCAGAGACAGGCAGGGACAGCTCGTAGGAATCCCATGGCACACTGATACTCCAGGTCCACCTCTTGAAGAACCTGGACAACAGAAGCTCCCGGGGGCCTGGATATAGGAGTTCTTATAACCCTGACAGCCACTGAGAAGATCAAAAGTGAAAAGGTTATTATTCTCATCTCACAGAGAGGGAGACTGAGGACCAGAACTGTGCCAGGATCAAATACTGGCTTCTTGCCACCTAATAGCTTGAGACTCTAAGTTAAAAAAAAAAAACTAAGATGTGTTACGTAAATGAACCAACTCCCTACAAGGAATGTAGTCATTATGTACTGCAAACATGTACCAATAAAGGACCAGGCATGGTGATGCAGGCCTGTAATCCCAGCACTCAGGAGGCTGAGGCAGGAGGATTGCCATGAGTTTGAGGTCAGCCTGGGCTACATAGTGAGTTCAAGGCCAGCCTGAACTAGACAGTGAGACCCTGTCTCAAAAAAAAACAACAACACAAGCACAAGGCCCTGAGTTCGATCCCCAGCACCAAAAAAACAAAACAACAACAACAAAAAAACCACCACCAACAAAAAAAAAAAACACAGCAAACGTACCAATAAAAATTAAAATGTAATTTTTTTTTTTTAAAGACTAGGGGCTGGGGATTTAGCTCAGTGGTTAGGGTGCTTGCCTAGCAATTGGAAGGCCCTGAGTTCGATCTCTGGCACCAAAAAAAAAAAAAAAAAAAACCAACTTTAAATCAAGCCAAATAACCTGGACAAAGGACCCCTGGCTAAAACTGGCTAGAGCCCTCCCACTGACCCTGACCTACTGCATTCCTCTTCCTCACCCAAGTTCAACTAGGAACAGTGAGAGTGTCCTAGAACCCATTTCAGTGGGGCCACAGTCTGCCAGCCATCCCACCCGCTGGTTCTGAAAGAGCAAAACCTCAGGCCACCAGTGCCCTGATCCCAAAGTATCAGGGTCCCTGTAGAGGCCCAGATTCCTATCTCCTCCCTCTCTGAAGAGACCATGTCGCCGAAAAAAGGTCTGGGGAGATTGGAGGGTCTTGGGGACCTTCTCCACTCAGTGTCACCCGGCTGGCTGGGCCAACTCAGGAAGCCTCTGTGCAGGTCAGATGCAAACACAGAGAACTGGGCTTCTTCCACTCCCTTCTCCTCCCTGGCAGAGAACTCCCTCCCCACAACTCCTCGCCCAAGCCCAGGCCTGACCACCATGACCACTCAAGCTGGGCTCCCTGCTGGGGCAAGCTGAGGCAGACAGGTAAGGATTTGTATTAAAAGGCCCAGAACCAGACATCCCCTTGGGACTCACACTTCCCTTCGTTAAGAAGACCTTGGTTCACCGGTCCAGCTCCTTGTCAGGGTGGGGTCTCACTAAGGAACACTCACACTGGATGCTGAAGAATCTGGAGCTTGGGTTGAAGGCTCTAGCCAGACTGAGATTGCTCCAGGCCTGCAGGGTCCCACCCCCAAACTCCTGCCCTCCCGCCCACAGAGCCTGGTTCTCCACGCCTGCCCAGGCACACAGCCTTCTCAAAATCAACAAGCCGTGTCATAAATCCTGGAACACTTTGCAACAGTAAGAAAAGATAGCGGCTGAGGTCAGCCCACTGTGGCTTCTTTGCCAGAGGTGGGGGTGGGGACCTTTCTCAGGGTTGTGTTCAGGAATACAAGCAGGTTTCTAGGAAGGAAAGAGGAGAAAGCAGAATGGGATCTGACCCTTTTTGACTGGAGCAAAACTTGGTTTATATTTTGAAACCAATGGAGAACTGGCTAATCTTGTGGTAACAGAATCAGGACCCCAAGAGAAATCTAAAAGGCCTGAATATTCCATATCAGTGTCCAGCCTGTACCTGTAGCTAATGGCAGTTCAGGCAGCTAATGGCAGTTCAGGCGCATCAGTAGAGGTCTAACTGCCAGTAAGTGGAATGAACAGTCCTGCTTTTGTCTACACCGTCCAGAGCACCTGCAGTCCTATGCCCAGATCAAGGTCTAGCGTAGAGAGAATAATGGTTATCAACTGAGTCAAGTCCAAGGGTACATTCAAGGTGAGGAGGAGACCATGTCCTGTGAAGGCTGCCTGAAGAGAATAGAGCTATGCTCCCTCAGACAAACTCGAGGATCCCACTACTGCCTTCTGGTCTCTGCAGGGCTGACCCAAAGCCATGAGGAGAAAGTAGCTCTATGGCTCTCAAAGCAGAGCCAGGGGCAGGGCAGAGATCACCAGAAAGAAAATCAAGGCTCGCTACAAGAAAGAGTGCTAAGTATTAGTTACTGAGCTGCCTTAGAATAGGTTACCTGAAGAGGAAGGACGGTCCCCATCACTGGGGCTGTGCAAGCAGAGGCAAAGTCATCCATTACTGATGTGCTGGACTAGGTTGCTTCTTTCATTCTTAGGACTGGCCATTCCTGAGATATTCTAGATGGGAAATCCAAAGCATATATGAAAAGGCCCAGTTGGAGCCACCAGAGGGGTTCCAGAGGGTAGGGACAAAATACTCCCAAGGTCACTAAGACTAGTATCCCTCCAGCAACTCCCAAGACTCCGTTATCTAACCGGTATACCAACAATAGGTAATAGCTATACAGTAAGTATGCTGATCGTATTGCTCTCACTCTAGGCTTGCCATATACAAATTTTTTTTTTTTTTTTTGAGACAGGGTTTCACCATGTGGTTCAGGCTGGCCTGTAACTTGCAGCAATTCTTCAGCCTCAGCCTCCCAAGTGCTGGGATTACAGGCATGAGCCACCACGCCCAAAACAAATACTATAATTTGTTTGGACTACAACTACTTTATATTTTGTCTTCTTTTCCTCAGGGCACTGGGCTAGGGGGCGGGGGAGGGGGCTTTCCATTTACTCGACAAATACTTTCTGACTCAGATAGAGTGCCTGCCCTCAAGAATAGCACAGAAATGTATGAGAGATAGATAAATGAGATTCTGTTTAAAAAAAAAAATTTTTTTAAGGGCTGGGGGGCTGGGGATTTAGCTCAGTAGTTAAGAGTGCTTGCCTAGCAAGCACAAGGCCCTGAGTTTGATCCCCAGTACCAAAAAAAAAAAAAAAAAAAAAAAAAAAAAAAGGCTGGGTATATACCTCAGTGTGAAGACCCTGGATTCAAGCCTCAATACCATGAAAGAAAGAAGAGGGGAAAGAGGGGGAAGGGAAAGAAGGAAGGAGGAAGGGAGGGAGGGAAAGAGGGAAGAAGGGAGGGATAGATGGAAGGAGGGAGGAAGGAAGGAAGGGTAGGAGGAAGGAAGGGAGGGAGGGAGGAAGGGAAAAAGGAAAGAAGGGAAGGAGGAAGGGTGGAAGGGAGGAAGGATGGAAGGGAGGGTGGGAAGGAGAAAGGGAAGAAGGAAGGAAGAAAGGGAAGGAGGGAAGGAGCGGGGGAGGAAGGGAAGAAGGCAGGGAGGGAGGGAGACAGGGGAATAACACAGGGAACGGAAGGCAGCCAGAGGAGGAAGTGATGAAGTTTGCCCCAAGAAGGCAAGGGGAAGCTTTTTGAGGGAGGAGATACCTTGGGAAGGTTGGGATGGGCAGGAGTTGTCCAGAGTAATGGAAACATTTGACTATTATCTGAGGTAAGCATTAGATCAGGAAAAGGTGGTCCTTCCCCTCAGATCACCTGGTCACTCCCTTTTCTTCCAGTCCTGTTCCTTTTAGTAGCTCCCAGTCTCGGGCCTCATCAGATGGGGGCCCATAACTAAGGGCTCAGTCTACCCATGGACCAATCAGGAGGGGAAACTTCAAGTCACTGAAGCAAAGTGGGCCTCCACCCCAAACTCCTAGCCAGACCACCCTGCTAGCCCTGGCCCTTTCCCTGGAGCAGACACTCTCTGTAGGAAATTGGGGCACTTCCCATAAAAGAGGCTGGTCACAGGCTCTTGAGCGCTCTGAAGCTCAGGCCCAAGGCCCACATCCGTCCAGCTCTGCCTGTTCTCTGCCTGGAGCCCCATGCTAACTGCACTTCCTCCCTGCCTTCCAACCTGACAGTTTCTTCTCCTCCTCCTGCTCTGCACCCTTCACATTCCTCAAACCACTTTCCATCCTTCTTCCACCTGGAGCTCTACGCCAGCCCTGGAAAGGACCTGGGCAGGAATCACCACTTTTTTCTTTCTTTCTTTCTTTTTGTAGTACTGGAGATTGAACCCGAGGCCTTTGCACTGAGCTCCATTCCCAACACTTTTTATTTTTCACTTTGACACAGGGTCTCGCGAAGTCACTAAGTTGCCTAGTTTGGGCTCAAACTTGTGATCCTCTTGCCTCAGTCTCCTGAGTACTAAGATTATAGGCATGTGCCACCACATCCAGCTCAACCTCACTTTAGACACGACATAGGCATCAGTGGATGAACTTTGAGTATAACATCAGTCAACACAGGTCTCATTGCATTTACTCCAATAGTCTAGAGAGAAAGGATTCTCGTGTCCTTCTGGGTGCCGCAGGCACTCCCACATCTCTCTCCAGAGAGTGAATGGCCAGCTACAGACCTCAGAGAGTACAGGACCCACCCCAGAACACACACATGCATACAGTTGGGCCCCCCAACAAACAGGTGAGTAGTTTCTTTCATACACATGGCCCCACTCAGGGCCATCTTATTTTATTTTATTTGGTGCTGGGGATCGAACTCAGGGCCTTGTGCTTGCAAGGCAAGCACTCTAACCATTGAGCTAAATCCCCACCCCTCTCAAGGCCATTTTAAACAGCCATGGCACTCACAATCACATACATACACATGCTCAAACACACACACACACGCCCATGGTGACAGGCACAAGTCCGCAGTGCTATACTACAGGACCCAGAATGCCCTCTAGCCCAGTCCTCTCCTCTCCACCCTCCAGAAAACCCTGAGGCTCCTGAATCTGCTCTCTATGAAGTAATGACTGGGTTCTGAATTTGAGGGCTACCCACTGTCAGTGACTCTAGTCCCTAGAACCTTCATGGAAGGTAGAAAAAGACTCATCCTGAAGATCTCGATTTTCAAGCACCCCCGAGTAGCCCAATGTGTTTGATGGGCCCCACTGGAGAGTTCATTACTCCTGTTAAAGAATTAGGATCCAAAAACAGATCCAAAAAGGGCCTGAATGTGAGGTATCAGTGCCCCCAAGCCCTACCCCACAGTGTGTGGCCGTTGTCTCCTTGAAGTGGAAGAGCAGGGACCAGAGGATGCAGAAGAAGAAGGCGACAAGTGGACAGCAGACCGTGACCAGGGCCACCAAGGTGAAGCGGAGCCGGACCAGGGTCCCATCCCGGTCCAACGGCAGTGAGACCTGGTACATCTTGTCAGACCTGAGGATGGAGTGGCGTGCTGTCAGGGGCCCAGGCAGCAGGGCTGGGACCGAGCAGCTAAGTCAGCTCAGTCCTGAACTTAGCTGGGCTACGGCATGGAGAGTCTGAGAAGAAAGTCTCCTAAACTTGGACGGTTCCTGCCCTGGATGAGGAAGACTGACTCAGGATCCCAAGACAACACTCAACTGCAGTTTCAGAGGGAAGACAATGAACCCAATCTGCACTAGTATGAAACCTGAATATCTAGACTGGAACACCTTCTCCTCAGCCTTCTGCTGGGCTTGACAGGCCTAGGACTACAGGTGCTAGTTTATCTAGTCTCTCATTAGTTCAAGAACCAACCAGACGGCAGACAGCCCATCACCTCCCCAAAGCTTCCCTGCCTCAGGCTCAGACTCCAGACTTAGGACCTCTCATCAGCTCTCAAAGCTTCACCCACCAGCTCAGGGCCCTCCCACACCACTAGTCCCGTCCCAGGCTTTGTGTGCAGACCCACTGTCCACAGCAGCAGGGACTCCATGGAAGGTGGCAGAACCTCGACCCCCTGAATCACCCCCCCAACCCCCGCGCTGCCTCATGTGCTCAGAGGGTGAAAGGCTTTGCAGAATCAGGCCTGGCACTAGCCTGGGCTTGCTGTTTGCAGGACAGAGAGCCGCTTGGTCAGCTTCTGGAAGCTTCCCCATACCCAGTGGCCTGTCCACCCCCTCCTAAGACTAGGTCAGAGCTCCTAAAAAGAGTGATTTCTCCTTCAGATGAGAGGCATCCTAAGGTCAGGAACTATACTAGTATATACCAACAATCCCAACCCAGCCCCCTTCAATGTATAAAAAGAGAAGTTGAGGCAGGAATCTCTTCAGGGCCGTATAGTAAACAGATGGAAAAGCCAGAAGAAGGGAGATGTGGGGCCTACAAAAAGTTACACGCTGCAACTCTGGCTTTCCCTGAGCCCTTCCACTCTGAGTCAGAGCTCTAGGCAACAAGATCAGATTAGGACAGGGTAAGGGGGGAGAAGGGGTACCTATCCATAGGAAAAAGAAAAGGAAAACCAAATCCCACTGAAGTGAGCCATCAGCCTTGTTCCCACTGTAAAGACAGAGAAACCAAGATGAGAAGGGAGAAAGGTCCTTTTTCAAGGTTAAGCCTAAGGGAAAGCCAAGTGCAGAGCTTAGGCTTCTTGGTGTCAAGATCAGGCTGGCTCCGGATACACAAAGAACCTGCCCTTCTGGTCTCAGCAGCTTTACCAAATCAAGTCCTAACTCTTTCTGGCCCCACCCTCAGATCTCTCCTCTCTAGTCCCTTCCTCAAGAAGAACTCTGACCTTGGTTTGGCTGGCCTTCTGGCATTCCAGAACAAGCCAGGTGGATATGCCTTGGCATTCTCTTCTACCTTCCCCACTTGCCTCTGTGCCAGGCCCAATCAGGCAACCTGCCCAATTTCTCAAGTTCCTCTATCCCTTTGTGTGTGTGTGTGTGTGTGTATGTGTGTGTATGTGTGTGTGGTGGGAGGGTATGTCAGAGACCTGCCCCGGGAATTTTTGGAGTTGGAAGTGGTTATGATATTCAGCATACTCCCTGGGTCCATCCCTAAATGTATTATAAGTCCTGTAGGGCCCTCTCTACATGGGGAGCACCTTCCCCACCCAGTCCAAACCCAGACTCTGTAGTCAGAGTCCTTGAAACCAGGGCTCCAGATCCCTCAGAAAGGTCTTGTCTCAGGGAGGTGGATGAGGTGGTAGTTCATGTGACAATCTCAGAAACAAAAACAGAACGATAAAGGACAATCTGTTATACTTCTTGGAAGTATGCCCGGCCTCTCTCTTTTAGCTGTGTGACTTTGGACAAGTCACATACCCATTCTGGGCCTGCTTCCATAGTTGTGCAACAGGAGGACCATATGGTTTAGATTACTTCCAAGGCTTCTCCACACCCGAGGACAGGGAGTCTCACTATCTGTCTTTTGAGCCCCAGACAGTTTTAATTTCCTGTTAGGTACTACTTAGCTAAACATTGCTTTCTTAGGAGTATCCCTACCTCATCTTCAAAGTCCCTAGAGATTTTACCACCACCGCCCATCAGAAACCACATTTACTGGATGCCTGCTACCCAGTAGGCACCCTGCTCTTAATTCTCACTATAATCTACTAAATAGGCACTATAGTCTATGTTTCCATTTTACAGAAGAGAAAACTGAGGCTTAGAATGGCTAAAAGCACTTACTCAAAAATCACAGGCTAATAACTGGCAGAGCTGGGATGTGAAACTAGTCTATGAGGTTCCAAGGCTCTCTCAGGCCTTCATCGCCACACCTGGGAGGAATCCTGACCCGGAGGCCCTGCGGAGTAAAGAAGGGAGAGTTTAATCCCTGCACACCTAGCCCCATGTCGGAGACAGGAGGGCGGAAACCAGCTCAGTGCCCCCGTGCGGCGGCAGGTCCCGGACACAGAGTGTGTGCGGGAGGAGGGCAGGCACCGAGACCGGAGCCTGGGCCCGCGATCCAGTACAGGTCGGACCGCGTGGCCCTGCTCCCGATGTGGGGCTGCCCCGCGACCCGGCACGCGCGTCCTCGTACTCACCCAAACGGTGGTGGCGAGGAGGCCGCACCGGCGCAGGCCGGGAGCCAGAGCCGGGAGCCGGGGACCCCGGGGCGCCACGGCCGGCCGGGGTCGAGCAGCGGCGGGGGTGGGGGGGCGCGGGCGTTTAAGTAGCGCGGGGCGGGGCCGGCGCGCTCGGGGCGGAACTTAAGGAGGAAACTGCGCCCTCGTCCACTGCTGGCTCCTCCCCACTGCAGGGGGCACCCAGGCCCCGGGCACTCCCCCAATCTGCAGTCTCCTCAAACCATGCCTCTGCGACCCTGTTCTGCTCCATTCATTCCGGCTGCGTGAGGCCAGCCGGAAGAGACCTGGACACCTGGGTACGACATGCTGGAGAAGCCACTTTGTCACCTTTTCTCTCCGCTGTGGTCCATCACCTGTTGAAAGAATACAAAATTTATTCAACAGAGCCCCCATTTCTCTCATTCCCTGACCCCAGTTCCTCCTGTCCTGCACCCTCATTCTAATTGAACTATCCACCCTCTGAAGTATTTAGCCACCTTCGGCCCAGCCTCTGCGCCCCTCCTCCAAACTTTGCTCCTCGGATCGGCTCGGGGTTGAATTTCAGCAAGGGAAAGAGCAACCTTCCCCTAGCGGGATCCTGTGAGGCCCACTCACCAAACTCCGGTATGTTCCCATCTTTTATCAGGAGAGGGCGCCCTGTCCCGTGCAACAAAGCACAGAAAGGCTCTCCGACCCGTCTTGGGTTCCCCCACAAAGAGAGCGTTCATCCCCAGAAACCAGTTCCCGGGGGTTTCCTCCCCAAGCTGACTCTGACCGACTCACAAAGGGCGACGCTGGATCACTTTGCAAAGACCATCCTACCCCAGAAAAGGATGAAGGGACCAAAAATCCCGGCTGGCATGGGGTCGGGGGTGGGGATGGTTGAAGATCATCTGCTGAGAGTAGAAGACTTCTGAGCTAGACAGGGTTACCATCACGTACGTCCCATTAAATCCTCACAGTAAAGATTAACACATTCTGAGCACTCATCAAGTCCCAAGGCGAATGATTATGAGCAGCCATCATTGTCCCAGGCACTTATCTACTTTTTGTTTTCTCATTCAATACTCATAAAAACCTTGTGAAGATCCCCACTACCAACACCACCACTTTACCAATAGAAAACAGAAAAGGTATGTTCCCTACTCAAATAGCTACTCAATCTCAGATCAAGGTTTCAAGGCCAACACTTGTGATCATTCCCTTACTTGCTATATACTGTTAACCCTACAAAGTGACTGTAATTGCCACTTTGCAGAATGGGAAGAGAGTCAAATGTGTTAGCCTGCACTCTTTTACATGCAGTCTTGTTCATTCACTTGGCCTATGCCAGTGGTGGTGAACCTATGGCAAGTGTGCTGCAGTGGGCGGTTTGTATCAATGAAAGCTCTAAAAGATTGGCCATCACTGGCCTGGGCCCTCTCGGGGACAACCACTGGGCTGAGCAATGCCAGGGAACCCAGAAACACACATTACAGACTCACTCTTTGGGGACCCAAGTTTGGAGGGAAGGTATCCTATTCTAAAAACTACTTTGCAAAAACAAAAAAAACAAAAACTAAAAACTCCTTTTCATAGCCAGGCATGGTGGCACACTTTGGGAGACTGAGGTAATGGGATCACAAGATTGAACCCAGCCTGGTCAACTTAGTGATTTAATGAGACCCTGACTCAAAATAAAAATAGAATAATTAAAAAAAATGGCTAGGGATGTAGCTCAGTGTGAAGGCCCTGGGTTCAATCCCCAGTATTTAAAACAAAAACGAACTTTTCTTGACTTTCAATTCTCCCCCACTGTGTTCTTTAGGGTTCCAGAGCAAATAGATTAGTAAAAGCACATAAGAACTACTTTTGTCCAACTTTAGCAATTAGATTTGTGTTTCCTGCCTTGGGGCTTCACCACATCCTCTGTCTAGCTCCAGCCCAGGGTGCCTCCTCCTGGCCTTGTTCTTTCTTGGTTCCTTCTCTGTTCCCTTAGCACTAAGTACCATTCCTTGAGGCCAGAGCCTGTCTCTCTGCCTCTAGAATGCTCCCGATGCCTGGACCTCGACCTGTTCTAATCTTGCCTATAACTCTGGTGACTGGAGCAAGGTGGGCAATTCACCTTTTAGCTCTGATTCTCAGTTTCTTTGTCTGTGAACGGCTTTAGGAATATCCACAGCATGCGTGATGGTTATTACAACTACACAAGTGAGAGGGTAAAAGACCCTCTATTCTATTTTGAATTTGTCCTCACTGAGCCTTCTCTGAACAGTCTCACCTTAGCTGTCGCTGACCCTGAATCCTTCCTTCTGTCAGTTTAAAAGACTCACCTACTTTGATTTAGAGGAGGCAAAGTGCCAGAGTCTTGATGAGCACTTTTTTATTTGATCCTTTTAATAATCTAATGAGGTAAATTTGAATCCATTTTATAGATAAAGAAGTCGAGCAAGCACTTAAGCCTGTACTCTCGCCCTCATTCAGTAGGCACTCAGTGTTTGTTGAATTGGCATTTTCCCGCCGTCCATGCAGTTGGTGCGCCGTCAAGGTCTTCTAGTGTCTTTTGCCCTCCGGATGGGTTCGCCTGGTGTCTGGACAGACCCCAGAGAGCCTGTGACCGCAACAGCACCACCGGTTTCCGGCTTCAGACAGTCGCTCTCCAGTCTTCCTGTCCACATACAGGAATCACACATCCCCAAGCCAACTGAGGGTTTCTTGCCAGGATGTTCTGCCCCACAAGCAGGGGAACAGTATAGATAGGGGGGCAGATAAGAGGAAGAGAATATGAGATACAGTTGCTAAGGAAAGCTTCCTGTAGGCAATCTCTGTCACTGGTCTCCTTGATCTCCGGTCTCTCCATCATCCTCCATATTCCAGCCATATTGTCTCTCTTAAAATACAGATCTGACCATTTCCCTCCCTTGTTGCAAATAAATTATCAAGCAACTCTCCATAGTGTTTAGGATCAAAGGCAAATCCTTTAGTGTGGTATTCAGCCTCCTTCATAACGTCACCATCCTCTACTCCAGCAATCACAAATTTTATATTCTGTACTACATTTGAGCTATACTCTCCTTCTCTGTGAAGCTTCACTTAACTTTCTCCTTATCTTTCCCTCGGTTGCATGATCTGCCCACTCTCCATTCCATAGGCAGCATTAGGTGACCTTCTATCAAATCTTTATTAGCATTCTGACCACAACAGAGCAAAATTGTGGCCTTTCTCACCTCTTTCTTCCTCTCTCTCTCAATGGTAGCAAAGTTTTATTAAAGATAACACATGAAACAGGCTCTGCAGATTGGGCCAAGTAAAAGCAGGAAAAGAAGTACAATGTATAGGATGAGGGCAGGCCACCATGCAAGAACAAACACAGTGCCTTTCTCACCTTCCTAGGAGTTTTTTTTGTTTTTTGGGTTTTTTTTGGTTTGTTTACAGGTGTGCAACATCACATCAGGCTCTGGGAGTTCTTTTAAGAATGAAGTCCACCCATTTCATTTGTTTCTCAATCTTTTAACTTAGCACACAGACAGAAATACAGTAGGAGCTCAGAAAATATTTGCCGGATTGATTTAATTGAACAGGGTTTTTGAGAGATGGGCAGTATTTAGATAAGCAAACTTTTAAGAACTGTAAGAAAGGCCTTTGGAAAAGAGTTTGGCAGTCCCTACAAAGTTAAAGATAGAGTTATCATGTGACTGCAATTCCATTTGTTGGTGTGCACCCCAAAGAACTGAAAACAGAAAATCAAACAGGCATGTGTACACATAGAAGCCATATTCGTAATAGTCAAAAGAAATACCCCAAATGTTCACCAACCAGTGGATGCACTACAGTGTATCCATACAATAGGATACTGTTCATCCAGGAAAAGTAATGAAGTGCTGGGCGTGGTGGGATTACACCTGTAATCCCAGCACCCTGGAGGCTAAAGCAGGAGGACTGCCACAAGTTTGAGGCCAACCTGGGCTACATAATGAGTTCAAATTCAGCCTGAACTACACAATTAGACCCTGTCTCAGAAAAACAAAAACCAAGCCAAAACAAAACAAAACAAAAAACCCCAAACTAATGCACTAATACTGAACTTTGGAAACATGCTAAGTGAAAGAAGCTAAGCACAAAAGGCCACATACTATATGATTCCTTTTATGTATAATATCCAGCGTAGATAAATCCACTGAGACAGAATGCAGATTGTTGGTTATCAGTGGCTGGAGGAAGAGGGCAACAGGGAGATACTGCTTGGTGGACAAGGGGTTTTTCTTAGAACAGTGGCAGCAAACCCATGGTACACATGCCACAGTGGGCTGTCTGTGTCACTGAAAGCTCTAAAAGGTTTGCCATCACTGGCTTAGAGTTTAGAAGTAGAGCTGCGGCTGGGGATTTAGCTCTGTGGTTAGAGCACTTACCTTGTAAGCACAAGGCCCTGAGTTCAATCCCCAGCACCAAAAAAAAAAAAAAAAAGAAGAAGTAGAGCTGCAGAACATTATGAATACATTAGTATAATAAATGACACTAATTTGTTCACTTTTTTTTCTTTTTTTTGGTGCTAGGAATCGAACTCAGGGCCTTGTGCTTCCTAGGCAAGCACTCTAACCACTGAGCTAAATCCCCAGCCCCTTTTTTTTTTTTCCCTTATGGTACTAGAGATCAAATTCAGGGTTTTCCCTCTGAGCTACATCCCCAGCCCATTTTTATTTTTTAATTTGAGACAGGGTCTTGTTAAGTTGCTAAATTGACAAGACTGGGCTCAAACTTGCAATCCTTCTGCCCTAGCATCAAATTGTTTACTTTTAAAATAGTTAATTGGTTGGGGATTTAGCTCAGTGGTAGGGCACCTGCCTAGCAAGCACAAAGTCCTTAGTTCAATCCCCAGGACCACTACCACCCTGCCCTGCAACAGTTAATTGTAGGCTGGGGAAATAGTTCATTGGTAAAGTGCTCATGTAGTAGGCATGAGGCCTGGGTCATTTTCCAGTATTAAAAAAAAAAAATAGGGCTGGGGATTTAGCTCAGTGATTAGAGTGCTTGCCTTGCAAGCACAAGGGCCTGAGTTCGATCCTCAGCACAACCAAAAAAAAAAAAAAAAAAAGTCACTGGGCATGCCCTTAATCTCAGTACTCAGGAAGCTGAGGCAGGAGAATTGCCGTTAAGTTTGAGGCCAGTATTGGCCACATAGTGAAACCAGGCTGCCCTGAAGAGAGAGAGAGAGAGAGAGAGAGAGAGAGCATTGATAACCTACTTCTATAAAAACCTTGTACACAGTGTTTATAACAGCATTTTTCATAATAGCTAAAAAATGGAAACAACCCAAATGTCCATTAACTAAGGGATAAACAAAATGTGATATACCTACACAGTGGAATATTATTTAATCATAAAAAGAAATAAAGTAGCCTTGAAAACACCTTGCTAAGAAGCTTGCTGGGCATGGTGGCACATACCTGGAATCCCGGCACTCAGGAAGCTGAGGCAGGAAGACTGCTGCAAGTTTGGGACCAGCCTAGGCTACATAGTGAGTGTAGGACCAGCCTGAACTACATAGCAAGACCTGTCTAAAAAACAAAAGAAGGGGCTGGCAATTTAGCTCAGTGGTTAGAGTCCTTGCCTTGCATGTCCAAGGCCCTGAGTTCGATTGCCAGCACCAAAAAAAAAAAAAGAAAGAAAAAGAAAAGAAAGAAAACAAACAAAAAAAGAAGCCAGACACAATGATTCTCTTTTTATGAAATGTTCACAACTGGCAAATCCATAGAGAAAAAAGATTAAGGAGTGGTTGCTGGGGCTAGGAGGAGTGGATGGGGTTATGGAATGACTGCTAATGGGTCTGGAGTTTCTTTACTCTTCTTTTTTTTTTTCCTGGTCTCTAACTTGCAGCAGTCCCCCTGCCTCAGCCTCCTGAATGCTGGGATTACAGCCATGTGACACCATGCCTGGCATCTAAAACAAAATTTGCTCAGCAAGTTTTTGCGAACATGCCCCAAACTCCTTATCTTCAGAGTGGAAGAAGGAAGATGATGACAACTCCAAAGGATGTTATGAGAATTAGAGTGGGAATGTGTGGGCCAGGAAGCCCTGGCTCCCAAAGGTGCCCTTGGGAATGATGCATGGCAGGCCACTTACCTACCAGAATAGCTGACATGAGGGCCTTAGAAACCACTACGGCCACAGGATACTCCTCTCTGAACCGTTCATTCCTCCTGTCTTCCCACAAGCATGCATCGTTTAAGGATCTCAGCTTCTGCACACATCCTAGTACTATGAGCTGAATGTACCCATCAGGTTTCTCACTCAAGGCATCTTTCTTTCCTTTTTCTCCCTCAATACTAGAGACTGAACTCACAGCTTTTACATCGAACCACATCCCAGCCCTTTTATATTTTTTGAGACAGGGTCTCACTAAATTGCCCAGACTGGGTTCAAACTTGCAATCCTCCTGCCTCAGCCTCCCAGAGTGCTGTAATTACAGGCATGTCCACCTTGAAATGCTTCAAAACATATTTCTGAGCCACTTTTCTGTGTCAGAACCCATGTTTTAGAATACTTAGAATGCAAATTCTGTGATACATTGTTTAAATTTTAACACTTTTGTTGTTGTTGTTTTCAGAACTATGTAGTTCTGGCTGGCCTTGAACTTGCGACAATCCTTTCTGCCTCAGCCTCCCCAGAGCCGGGATGGGAGGTGTGTGCTGCCACATCTGGCTGGGGCTTTTGTTTTGTTTTTTGGTTTTTTGAGGTGGGGGTCTCACTATGTAGTTCAGGCTGGCCTTGAACTCACTATGTGGCCCCGGCAGGCCTTGAACTCATAAACTCATGATAATCTTTCTTCCTCGGCCTCCTGAGTTAGGATTATGGGTGTGTGCCACCATGACCGGCTCAACTGGGACATTTTTATATAAAAATAATATCAACTATTGAGGATTTACTGTGTATCAGGTACCATGACAAATATTTTACATGTATACATATCATGTTTGTTTCTTCTCCTACAGAGAATGAATCCGTACTAGACAAGTATTCTACCACTAAGCTATATCCCTGCCTCTTTTATCTTTTATTTTGAGACAGGGTCTCACCAAGTTCCCCAGACTGGTCAAGAATTTGTGAGTCTCCTACCTCAGCTTCTCAAATTGATGGAATTATGGGTATGAGCAATGATGCCCAACCATATGTATAATCTTATTTAATTCTCACAATGCTGTGAGGCAAGCAAAGTTGTTATTTCTACTTTATATACAGGGAAACTGAGGTTGAGAGGGGCTAGACATTTGCCCAAATTCATATAACTAATGCATAGTTCGATCCAGATTTATACCCAGGGCTTGCATACCTCTGTAATCTCAGCACTTGGGAGGCTGAGGCAGGTGGATTGCCCAGAGTTCAAGTGAGTTCAAGGCCGGCTTGAACTACACAGTGAGGCCCTTTTGCAAAAAAAAGACAGGACTACGAAAAACAACAACAGCAGTTAGAGTGCTTGCCTCACAAGCACAAGGCCCTGAGTTCGATCCCCAGCACCAAAAAAACCCAAAGAAACAAAAAAACACAACAACAACAACAACAACGACAACACAAGTTTGAACCCAGCCTGGGGCAATTTAATGAGATCATGTCTCAGAAAGTTAACAAGGGAGAGGATGTAGCACAGTGTGAAGGGCCTGGGTTCACTCCTCTGCACCAAAGGCAAGGGATGGTGTGGCTCAGTGGTGCAGCACTTGCCTAGCATACTCAGAGGCCCAGGGTTTAATCCTTAGTATTGCAAATCAAAACAATTTACTCATTCATGCATCAAACATCTCAAGTCCACCTACTATGGTGCCTGGCTTTAGGAATGCTGAAATAAGTAAGTACAGAAAAAGCTTAAACATAGCTGGATTTGAAGAGCAAAGAACAAGAAATCAAAGATTTTGTTTTTATTTTTATTTATTTATTGATTGATTTTTTGAGCTTGCTATGCAGCCCAGGCTGGCCTCGAACTCGCAGTAATCCTCCTGCCTCTGCCTCCTGAGTGCTGGGATTACAGACGTGCGCCACCATGCCCAGTGAAATTAAAGTTTAAGGAGAGCAGCAAGGTAGCTACTTTAATTTTCCAGGGAGAGAGCTAATGATTTTTGGATCTAGAGCAAGGGCAAAGCAGATTGGAGGGAAAGTAGGGATGTTTGGACAGAAGAGTTTCTTTCTTCAAGCATCTGTTGAACACCTAACATGTACCATTTTTTCTATCCACTATCTTACTGCAGCTTCACAACTACTTCACTTTTTTTTCTTTCTAGCATTGAGGATTGAAACCAGGGCCTTGTGTCTGTAAATCAAGTGCTCTATCGCTGGGCTATGTCGCCAGCACTTTTTAATTTTATTTTGAGATAGGGTCTCCTAAATTGTCCAGGCTGGCTTTTAACTTTTGATCCTTGATCCTTCTGCCTCAACCTCCCAAGCTGGGGTTACAGGTGTACACCATCATGCCCAACTCCACTTTTTTTCTTTTTTTGGTGCCAGGGATCAAACTCAGGGCCTTGTGCCCTTTAACCACTGAGTTAAATCCCTAGCCACTTTTTTCTTTTAGTTTTCTTTTTTTTTTAGTTTTCTGAGACAGGGTTTCACTATGTCGTCCAGGCTGGTGTTAAACTTGTGGCCACCTGCCTGCCTCAGCCTCCCAAGTGCAAGGACTACAGGCGTGTGCCACCATGTCCAGTACACATCATTTTTTTTTTTTTAACAAAGTCAATTGTTTCGAATTCCTTTCTACCACAGAAAACCCCAAGGCATTCATTTAAGTTTTGGGCAAATCTCATTTCAGTTTTGCACTGATATCTAGAGAGGAGGTAGTAGCGGAAAGGTAGTATGCACACACTTCGCATTCTGAGTGCGACTCTGTTACTAAAGATGTCTAGAACATGCCCACCCCTCTGGCTTGTAGTATCAGGATTCTGCTTTGGTATAGGGCCCAGGGAAAAGGGACACTGAGAGGATGCAAATACAGATCTGACCACCAAGTGTGCAGGGGATAGTGCAGAACAAGAGACTGTAAATTACAGGATACAAAGTGACAAAGCCCTAACAGAAGCCTGCCCAAGCATTAGCCCAGCTCTGAGGCTGGCAATTGTATCCCACAGAAGGTGGAAACATTTGAGCCAGGTGTTTAAGAATCAGTAGGGGTTCTCAAAATACACTTGGGAAAGAAGTTCCAAATTTTTTTTTTTTTTTGGTGCTGGAGATTGAAATCAGGTCCTTGCGCTTGTGAGACAAGCACTCCACCACTGAGTTAAAATCCCCAACCTTTTTTGTTTTATTTTGTTGTTTTTTTGTTTTGTTTTGTTTTTGTTTTTTGGTGCTGGGGACGAACTCAGGGCCTTGTGCTTGTAAGGCAAACACTCTAACCACTGGGCTAAATCCCCTTTATTTTGTTTTTTTGAGACAGGGTCTCACCACGTAGTCTAGGCGGGCCTCGAATTTACTATGTATCCCTGACTGGCCTCGAACTCGCAGCAATCCTCCTGCTTTAACCTCCCGAGTGCTGTGATTACAGGTGTGGGGCACCGCGCCTGGGGGGAAAAAAATCCTCTTTTTGATTGCGGGGGGGTTGCTGGGGATGGAACTCAGGACCTATGCACTTGCTAGGCAAGTGCTCTACCACTTGAGCTAAATCCCCAACCCCATAAATCTTCTCTTTTATCAGGCCCAAAGGGAACCATTCTCGGGGTTGGGGATTTAGCTCAATGAATAGAGTACTTGCCTACTAGACGCAAAGCCCTGAGTTCGATCCCCATCACCAAAAACAAAAAACACGGCGAACCATTCTCATAGGACATGTATATGATGCTTGGGTCTAGCTTAGAGATCCAGAGTGGTAAGGGGTGTCCTGGGATAGCACGGGTTAGGAGGGAAGCAGGTATTTAGGCCTCAAAGCAGGCACAGACAAGCTATGCGCACCGACCCGCCTCCCTGAGGGTCCTCCAGCTTCGCACGTGCTCTAGCCAGGAAGTGCGGGCTGGGTGCGGAAGAAAGTCTTCCCATCACCCCCCGCGGACCAGGGCCAGGGAAGGGTAGAATAGTTACCATGCCATCTTGAGGCCGGCCTTCTGATTGGCCCGAGCTTCCGCAGCCCGAGTCTCTCCGCTCCAAGGCAGGGGGGCGGAGCCTCAGTATAGCGTCACCACTCTTCTCCCCAACCCCGCCTGTACACCCCAATCTAGCCACTCAGCAGCCCACATTGAGGGTCCCTCTGTGACGTCACGACCCTCTCCCAGCCAACCGCTACGGCGGAGAGGTGGGACTCCAGATCCCTCCCACCATTCCTCCTTTTTCCTCCCCCTGACTCGTTACGCCCCTCCTCTTCCCCCTCGCTCGTTCTGGAGAAGACCGCCCTTACGTTCGGTTTCAAAAGACTCGTTGCCCAATGAGTAATGGGGACGACTTCGAGTGGCAGCCTGGTCTACCAATACGCACGCGCGGAGGGCGGAGCGTCCGGAGCGAGCCTCTGACGGCGGGCGGCGTGTGACGCAGTCGGGCCCTGTGCGCTCTGCGCACGAAGCGGCGGTCGGTAGCGGTGGCGGCGGCGGCGGTTTCTTGGTGTCCGCGCGCTGCTCAGTGAGCAGCGGGTGACGGACGGGCCTGGGCCCTCACTCTGGACACTCCACCTCCTCCAACGCACCACGGTAAGTTGGGAACCAGAGCGGCGGCGACCCCGGACCCGCAGGCTCCTCCTCCTCCGGGCGGGCGGGTGCGCGAGGCGTCCCGGGCCCTCTTGGGTCCGAAGTCTCCCGCCCCAGCCCGCACCGTCAGGCCGGAGAGGGGCGGGGCCCGCGACCTTTGGCCCCATGCCCCAGCTCTTCTGGCCCTGGGAGGGAATCGACCCAGGTGGGGTCTAGGCCCGGGGTCTCCCGTGGCAGCCCACGCAGAGGGGGCGTCTCTTTCCGTGGTCCTACTTATTCATTCGCTGGGCTGTGATTCGGAGCCCGCCGCTGCTTTCTGTGCGAGGGCAGCGCCTTGAGACCCCAGTGGGGTCTCCCGCACTTCCTTGACCGTGATGCGGCATGGGCTGTATTTGTCTCGACTTCTTTTTGAGGGATAAGGGGGGAGTCCCAGGGTGAGGGTGGTTGGGTCGGAAGTTCGTTAGTTCTTGGAGACAGTATTTGAGAATTGGGCTCGGCTATGTAGTCCATGCTGGCCTTGAACTCGCCGTGTAGCCCAGGTAAAAGGTTGTTTTCTGGTATTCCCCGTGTTCCGTGTAAAGCTTGATGAGAAAGATTGGATTCCTGGATTATTGTAGCCATGATGACGTTAGAAAGTATTTAAGTCAGTCTTTGTATGCAAGTTTAATAGGTGGAAATGCCGAGCCCCAGGCTAAGAGACCGTGTTAGCGAACGCCAGATCCTACTCAGTGCAGAAGATTTTCTTCTACTCCACTCTTCATGTGTGTTCCAGTCTCCCGTTATTGAGTATTCTCTTTGCTAAGCGGTGAGGGGTTCAGAGGCATTTGATAGAGGTAGAATAGCGTTTCTGACTTGGTTGCTACCATCTCTTTATTGATAAAGCGTATGCTTCATTCGTGGTATCCTAACATAGACTTTGAGCACTAAATTTAAAAGTTGGTTGAAGAGTGTCGGCGGTGTTATGTATTGGAAATGAATCTATAAAAGTTGCCGTTTTAAGTTGACTTGCGTCAACTGTTGGGGATTCAAAGGAAAGAGTCCAGTTAGGGAGATAGCACAGCCCTGGAATAATTACAGCAGGAGGTATCCACAAGACCAGGCAGCAGTCACTTTGTAGTTGTACCTTGGAACTCAGGGTGGCTCTTAGGTACAGAATTCAAAGTGAAGTATTGTAGTAGGATAAGTCGAAGAAAATTAAACTTTTGGACGAAGAAATTACTGGAAGAAAGAAAATAGCTGTGATTATTCCCCATAACAATTTGAGAAATTCAGAAGGAAACAGTTGTTAACTGGATGGCAGATGTTTACTTGGTGGAAATTAGGACATTTAAAAAGCAAAACCAAGCTGCACATGGTAATACTTGCCTATACATGCAGCTGCTTGTGAGGCTGAGGCAGGAGGATCCCTTGAACTCAGGAGTTCTAGACCAGGCTGGACAATATATCAAAATGTCTGAACCCTCCTAAAAAAACAAAACAAGAAAAACAAATAAAAAACAAAACTAGAGATTGGACAGTGTGGAAGTACTGTGAATGACGTTGATAAAATTGTTTTGTTTGTTTTTTTTGTTTGTGTGTTTTGTTGTTGTTTTTTTTTTTGTGGTGCCGGGGATCAAACTCAGGGCCTTGTGCTTGCAAGGCAAGCACTCTAATCACTGAGCTAAATCCCCAGCCCTGTTTTGTTTGTTTTTTGAGACAGGATCTTACTATGTAGTCCAGGCTGGCCTTAAACTCAGTGTATAGCCCAGGCTGGCCACAAATTTGTGGCAATCCTCCTGCCTCAGCCTCCTGGGTGCTGGAATTACAGGCATACACAACCACTCCCCCTTTGATAAAATATTCATTGAAATTAATTTTGTTGCCACTTCGGTCTATTCATATCAGTCAGATGTCACGTTGCTGTTTATATGACAAAGCAAAAATTATGAACTAGTGGTGCATAAAACAGAAGAGAACTGTAGTCTAAATATTAACATGTAGGCGTGGTATGTTTTCTGTAACGTTTTCTCAGTTCAAGCATCACCCTCTTCTGGGAAGCCTTTCCTGGCACAGTCTCCCTTGTAAGCTCCCATATCACTTATTTGATACTTCTGTTTATAGCACGTATCATTTTGTATTTTAGCTGTTTGTCTTACTAGACTATGGTAAAATATTTTGTTTTTGTATTTAAGTTACCTGGCACATGGTAGACTCAGTAAGTTGTGTTTGAATGAATAAACAAATAGGGGAAGTTAAAAGTCTGGATATTTGTGTGCTCCTGAAATATAATTCACAGTTTAGAAAAAATTGGTCATATTAACCTTATTGTAATACGTGGTGACAGTGTAGGAAGTAAGCTATGGTAGTACTGATTTTACTTTTTAGTAGACTACTGTGTCTGTAATTATGCAATATGTTGAAAAGTTAGGGGGCTAAGGAATTTAGAGATGTTAACAGTCAGTAGACTTGAGAGACTGAGGCAGGAGGACCACTGCAGGTTCAAGGCCAGCCCAAACTACATAGCGAGGCCCTGTCCCCAAAAAACAAAAACACACAAAAAACAACAACAAAAAAAACAGTCAGTAGAAGCAAGGTATGAAAACATTCTCTGTGAATTTGGCGCGTTGTGTTTGGAATTGACCTGGCTGTTTGGTACATAGTATGTCTGTAGAGAGAGGTTCCTCAGGTGTAGCACTGTGGGCCAGATAACTCTCTAATGAGGGGGTCTCTCACTGTAGCAGGATACTTAACAGCCTTCCTCCTCTATCCATTAGATACCCGTAATACCTCTTCCCTGAGTTGTAAAAATCAAGAAAGTCTCAAGAATTGTAAAGATTGCCCTTCCTGAGACCACTGGTTCAGTAAAAATATTCCCAATATTTTAGCAAATCATACCTTTATTTTGATTAGTAGCTGTAAAGTAAGTTCATAAATTGATTTTTTTTTTTTTTGAGACAGAGTCTCACTGTGCAGTTCAGGCTGGTCTTGAATTTATTGTGTAGCTCAGGCTGGCCTCAGACTCCTGCCTGAGCCTCTGAGTGCTGGGATTTTAGGCATATACCACCATGCCTGACTTAATTTTAAAAATTCTTGTTAACATAAATAACTGTTTTAAGAAAAATAACTTCAGATTATATTTTCATTTGACACTATACGCAAGTCATTTTTTTAATCCAAGCCTTTTTTTTTTTTTTTTTTTTTTTTTTTTTTTGGTGCTGGGGATCGAACTCGGGTCCTTGTGCTTGCAAGGCAAGCACTTTAACCACTGCGCTAAATCCCCAGCCCTAATCCAAGCCATTTTAAGGGTATATTTGCAGTATAGAATCTGATGCCACTTCATCGATTTTTTTTTTTTTTTTTTTTTTTTTTTTTGAGATGGTCTCACCAGGTAGTCTAGGCTGGCCAGACTACCAGAGTCACTGGAGCCCAGGCAGGCCACGAACTTGTAGTCATTCTCCTGCCTCAGCCTCCTGAGTGCTGGAATCACAGGTGTTTGCCACCATGTCTGGCTTGTGTCATTGAATTTTAGTCTGTTAAGTTAACATTCATTAGGAGCTGGGGATTTAGTTCAGAGTTCAGTGGTTAGAGTGCATGCATATCAAGTGCAAGGCCCTGAGTTTGATCCCCAGCAACCGCCCCCACCAAAAAAAAAAAAAAAAAAAAAAAAAAAAGGCTTGGTATGTAGGTTAGCACAAAGTCCCTGGGTTCAATCCCCATGGGTGGAGGCAAGCTAATGAGCTTGTAGTAGGAAAAACAGGCTTTTAAATTTTTGTATCAAATCTTAATAAGCATACTTTGTCATGCATTCTTTTGAAATAAGAAATGGTGTTCCATGGGAAGAAAAGCTAATAGTAATCACACAAGTGTTTTTCCTAAACTTGGCCTACGCTTCAGTATGCACAAGAAGTGCTTTCAGGTACTTCTCATTTAATCCCAAATACTCAAACAGGTATAGTGAAATTTGGAGAATTAATACAAGTAATTTTTACTGCTTCATTAGAGAGATTTATGTATTTATTCATTATTTTTTGAGTCAGGGTTTTACTTAGGCAGTTCAGGATGGCCTCAAAATCACCATGAAGCCCGCCCAGGCTGGCTTAAATTTGCAGCAATCCTTCTGCATTAGAGACGTTCTTTTTTTTGGTGCCGGGGATCAAACTCAGGGCCTTGTGCTTGCTAGACAAGCACTCTAACCACTGAGCTAAATCCCCAGCCCCTCTTTTTTGTTTTGAAACAGGACTGGGCTGGATTTTGCAGTCCTCCTGCCTCATCCTCCTAGGATGCTGAGATTGCAGGCCTGCATTACCAATGTCCCACTCACACTGCTGCTCTTGCACCATGAGGCAGAAGCCATATCTGGGTTGGGGAGAGAAAGGCAAATAATGCCTTATTAGTTTGTGTTTTAAGCGGGGTCCTTAGTTAGGTGTGGTGGCACATGCCTGTAATATCAGCACTCAGGAGGCTGAGGCAGGAGGATCACTTAGAGTTCAAGGCCAGCCTGAACTAAATAGCAAGACCCTGTCTCAATGAATGAATGAATGAACGAACGAACAAGATCTTGCTGTATTACCAGTCTGACCTTGAACGCCTGGGCTCAAGTGATTCTTCTACCTTTGCTTTCCAGGTAAGTAGCTGGGACTACATATGTCCTTGGCTGCTTGGCTTATGCCTTAGTTTTGGCTTTATAGATCCCTAAAAGCAGTCTCGGGGATTTTTTTTTTTTTTTTTTTTGCATTACTAGGGCTTGAACCAAGGATTTTCACCCAGAACTGCATGCTCAACCTTTTTTTAATTTTGAGGTAGGATCTTGTTAAATTGCCCAAGTGGGACTCAAAAGTTGCAGTCCTTATGTCTCAGCCTCCCAGAGTGCTAGGATTACAGGTGTGTGAGGTTTGGGACCTTCTAAAGGTCTTTGGATCAGTCTTTGAGAACCGCTGATCTAGGATAATGATTTTCACACTGATTCTCTGAGCCCTAGTCCTTGGAGAGCTGTACTGGTCGGATTGTGCTGTATCCACCCACTCTTTACTTCAGCTAGAGCAGCCACCACGTCCAGTTGCTAAAAATGTTTGAAATCATTGCTTAAGGGGAGGAAGAAGCTGGGTATGGGGTGCATGTCTGTAATCCCAGCACTGAGCGGCTGAGGCCAGAGGATCAGCGAGTTCAAGGCCATCCTGGGCTACATAGTGAGTTCAAGACCAGCCTGAACTTCATACCTGCTCAAAACAAACAAAAAAATCCAGAAAAACAACAACAACAAAAATCCAAAAAACAGAAAGATAAGAGTGGGGAGCTCAGGTTGTAACTCTGTAAAGGCACTGGGTTCAGTTTCCAGTACTACAAAAAAAGGGGGGTTTGAGGAAAGAGATTGAGTGCCTGATTTAGGACTGTCTGCTCATGAAGGAAAAAGATCATCCTCCATAAATATGTATTGCATCCACTTATCACATTACATGTTTGTTTAGTCTTACTTCAGACGCAAAGGTTTCTAGTATCTGTTCCCCTTAACCCTCTTACCAGAGTAAGCTTCATAAAGAATAGGCAGATGAATTTGTAAATTAAAAAGATTGAGAGATTTGAGATAAGTAGAAGAGAATAGGTGAGCAGAATGACCGTAGTGGTGCATGTACTTTGGTTTAGGGATTTGTTTTTGTTGTTTGCCTTGGTGTTTTAGGGTTGTGCTAAATGGTCAGTGGATGAAACGTAAGTACTGTATAATTAGAAACGATTGTGTATGGAGTTCTAGCTAGGCATTGAGGAACATATGAGGGGAAATTACTGTCTTTTTCTGTCAAAAATATTGTAGGATATTTGTTGAAGAACTAAGCTAACAAAACAAAAACCTGCTTGTGAAGAGCTCTAATTGGAAGCAACTTTGTCCTCACTGTGTTTGCATGTGGGCCATACGTATAATCCCTGTTTGGGGAAATCGAGATCTAGGAGATTGACTGCCACGTCTTCTTACTATAGTTAGGCAGTAGCAAGTGGAAGAGGTTTTTTCTTTTTGTCTTATCTAACTTTTTATTTTGAATTGACTTTAGGTTTACAAAGAGTTGTAAAGATAGTTTAGTGGCAGAAGGTTTTAACACAGATTTGTCTTACTACAAAGCTAATATATTCTTTTCATTGTAAAGTGATGAACATTATACTAAGGGGATGAAGAATATGCTGCTGAGTACTCTAAGAAGCTGTATTAGATAATATGGGTTATTAAAAATTATACCCCAGTGAGCAAAATCAGAATGCTTTTTAGCAGAGTAGCAAATAGCTCATGCTCTTAGGTATAACAAATATATTGCACAATTAAAAACAGCTGGGAGATAACTGGTTTATGTGACAGACTGGATGGGGGAGGGGAAGGAAAGTGTTTTTATTCTAAAGGCTCTAATCTGGAACAATCTTGTGAAGCAGGTGAGACTTGAGCAACAATTTTCATTTATTTATTTTTGATTTTTAGGTTTTTTTTAGTTTTTATTTTTATTAGCACATTTGTAGTACATATGATTACATTCATTGTGGGGAGTTGGTATATGTACATAACACATCTTAGTTCCTTTTTTGAGTTACAATTTTTTGAAAAAAAAGAAATTAAATTTTCAGAGAGGGAAATAAGTGCTCTAAAGAGGGGAATGACTTGATCAGAGAAATATTATAGAAAGGATATTGTAAAGCAGTTAGAAGGTAATGGATAGTTTGACCAGAATAAGTATAATGTTAAGCACTTAACAACAGGCTAATCTCTTCTTTCTGGAATTCTACCCAGCCCTCCTTTTTTATCCTTCCTCTCATCCAAGGGAAAAATTAAGTCTTTTTTTTTTCTGTTCAGTTTAACTGGGAGGTGATTTCTGCCTTTCCTACTATTTCATTTTTAAAAAAATTTATTTTATTTTAACGGTACATTTTAGATGTACATAGTGATATCATTCATCATAGGGGATTTGTACCTGTACATGATATATCTTGTTGCTTCTTTTTTTTCCTACTATTTCATGAAGATTAATTAGTGAATATATGAAAAAGTGCTTTTGTAAAGTAAAAAATATTGATCTATTCATGTAGCAGATACTGCTTTTGATCTTTGCTGACTTTGATATAAAGGAACTCAATGAAATGGAAAGGAAAAATTGCTTCCCAGTTAAGAGTGCAGCAAACTGGAAATACCTTAGGAAGCCTGTTTAGTCTTTTAGATAGTGCTTAATTTTGGGAGGAGACTTAACCCAGACCTTTGTTGCTCGGAGCTACATTCCCAGCCTTTCCTTATTCTTTTGGACAGGGTCTTGCTAAGTCACTAAATTGCCCGGGCTGAGTTGGAACTTGGGATCCTCCTGCTTCAGCCTCCCAGAATGCTGTGGTTATAGTTGTGCACTATGATGTACAAAAAATATCTTGTGTTTTTTTAAGGAGGACGTCAACTTGAGCCAGGTTAAAACTTGAATGAATTTTAGGCTTGTTCAACCTGTGGCATATGGACCACTTGCTCTCTCTTATTTTTAATGTAATAAAAAAATTTTTTTTGATGCCAGGGTTCTAATTCAGGGCCTTGTGCTTGCAAGGCAAGCACTCTAGCTATTGAGCTAAATCCCCAGCTCATAAAAATATTTTTAAGAGGAAGTTTTGTTATTTATCTACATTAGCAGTATTATGTATTTCATATGATTACTTTTTAAAATGGATTTTGCAACATTTTTCATGGAAAAATGTTTATGCAAAATCTCTTACCTAGATCTTTTTTTTTGGTGGTATTGATGATAGAGGAAACAAAAATATAGAAAAGTTTGGAGCCTCTGAATTCTTTTCCTCTATATCTTATTCCTCTTCCTTTTCCTAGTGTGAACCACTTTCATGAATTTGCTGTGTATTTTTCTAGTCTCAATTTTACTTTTTTTTTTGGCAGTACTGGGGATTCAACCCAGGACTGTCACACTGGGCTACATCCCCAAGCCTTTTTATTTTTTATTTTGAGACAATCTCCCTAAATTGCCCAAGCTGGGGTTGAATTTAGCAGACCTTCTATCTCAGCCTCCCAGAATGTTGGGATTACAGCAGTGTGGTTCCTTTTTTCTTTTTTCTTATTTATTTGGCAGTGCTGGGGATCAAATCCAGGGCCTCAGGTATATTAAACTTGTGTATTATCACTGAACTACATCTCTAGTTCCTTGTTCTTTTATACATATATACCCGTAAATAAGTGTATTATCTGTTTTGTATAAAGGTTCTGCCAAATGTATCTTTTTGTGACTTTTTCATTGAACAACATTTACCTGAAATAACCATCAGAGTGTAACTTTGACCAAACTTTGTCTACACATTCTAGTTATGCCTCCTTCCTATTCCCTGCTTTCGTCTTTATTTTTAAAAAAATTTTAAGACACATCTTGCTGTGTTGTCTAAGCTGGTCTTGACTATGCTGGGGCTCTCTGTGCTTGGGCTATCCTTCTGTCTCACCTTCTCAAGTGGCTGGAACTACAGGCACACAAGCTACCGTGTCTGGTTTAGCTTTGTTTTTTATTTTTTGGAGGCACTAGAGATTGAACCCAGGGCCTCATACCTGCTAAACAGGTGCTCAAACCTACCGGACCAGGCAGCTGAGAGAAATGAGTAATACCATAGCACTTTGGGGTGTACCTGTCCTTGCTATAGGGAGCAGTTACTACTGAGCTATAGGCTGTTAATGGCATGAAGTTAATACATTCCTGTTGGTTTAATTGTCAGGTTTGTCCATAAGAAGCCAAGTCATGCTGGGTGTGGTGGTATATGCCTGTAATCTGAGTACTCTGGGAGGCTGAGGCAGGAGGACCAAAGCAAAAGTTCAAACTCTGCCTGGGCAATTTAGTGAGACACTGTCTCAAAATAAATACTAAAAAGGCTGAGGATTATACTTCAGTAAAAAGGCCTTGCGTACAATCCCCAGTACCCTCCCCCAAAAGGCCAAACTGATTTTTTTCTACATTCTTACTTTACATTTATTATTGTGGTGCTGGTGATTTTTGGTCCAAGGCCTGGTACATGTTAAACACATACTTTATCAATGAACTATTACTGTATTCCTTCCCTATGTTTAATTTTATAAGTTCTTTTACAATACATACACTTAAACATTTGTCCATACGTATACAGGTATGTGTGTGCATACTGCGGGATCTCTTCCCTTTTTTTTTTTTTTTTTGGTGCCAGGGACCAAAATCAGGGCCTTGTGCTTTCGTTTTGTTTTTTGTTTTTTTTTTTTTGTGGTGCCGGGGATCGAACTCAGGCCCTTGTGCTTGCAAGGCAAGCACTCTAATCACTGAGCTAAATCCCCAGCCAGGGCCTTGTGCTTTCTAGGCAAGCACTCTAACCACTGAGCTAAATCCCCAGCCCCAAGGGATCTCTTCCTTTTGCTACCTCTGTATTTGATGATAAGTTTCACAAGATCTAGCATATTATTATTTTAAAATTAAAATTTACTTCTAAAGTAGTTTGATCATTCTGTGTCTAAAAAACACATTAGTGGGATGATTGTCATTAATTAGAAAATGGGTACATCAGTGTTTCAGACCTCGAGTAGGTTCTTGGATAGTAAAGATATGATATTGTCCCTATCCCCGTAAGCTCACCGTGAAAGGAGTGGAGTTGAATTCCTTGAGAAGCTGACTATATTCGGACAAAGTTTGTTTTGTTTTGTTTTGTTTTTTAGATGAACTCATTTGACACATTAAATTGTACAAAGAAAAATATATGCAACTGCATAAAAAGAATCACATTCTCATGCTACTCGAACACCCAGCAGTGGTAAAAATAATGAATTGTAGAATGGACTCCAGGATTTAATGCAAAAACTCTGCAGAAAAGTTTCAGGCTTCTAACCTCACTGAATCCAAAACTAAACGTGCTTCTTTATATTCCTCAGCTTCGTCCAAATCTTTTTCACTTTCCTATTTTTTAGTGGCATAATTTTCACCATCTTCAGCTTTCATTTTTTCAATCTTTTCTTCTTGTTGTTTGGCTTCTTTTTCATACATCACTTTTTCTTTGACCAATCGCTTCACCACACCAGTCTTGATCTTGATCTGCCTCATGCGAGGGTCGGCCATGGTGCCTGGGTGCGCGGGAAGGAGGCGGAGACGGCCAAAGTTTTATAAGGAAATGCCCTTCAGATCACTGCCAGTGAGAGAGAAGGGAAAGAAACAGGAATAGGCAGAGGGAGAAATTAAATTGTGATGTGTTAATGAAAGCATCAGCTGATTCTGTGGAGAATGTGAAGGTGGAATCACCCTTAGAGTTACCCTGAATCTGGGCCACGGGTTCTTGCCTTTCTTTAGCTGTGGATATGAGCTGTCCTAGGAAGGAGTTGTGGCCTTGGGTGAAGCAGTCTTCATTGCAGGTGGTTCTGAAGAGGACAGACAGCTGGGGGCTGTCTTCTGGTAGCACTTCTTAGCAGCTGCTACAACAAATCCTTCAGTTTAAAGGAAGATCTGTGTCCTTGGTGTTTGAGAGTTTCTGTTATGGGGAATAAGGATCAAGACAGACATGTGCAAAGAAATTCTAACATACAGAAGCTGAGAGGAATGACTAAATGCTAGAGGGAAGTAGGAAGGGCTTGTAGAAGAGGTAACATTTGAGCTAAGTGTTAAAGATTGGATTTGAATTAGGAGGTGGTTTGGCAGGGGGAAAAGTAGAGAGAGCAATTTTCATTGAGTCAGTGACGTTTACACAGGAGAGTAAGAAAAATAAATGATATGAACAGCAAAATGTTAAATGTATTAGCACTTCTTTAATTCCTAGCCATTGCAATGAAAATTATGAAGTTGTCTCCAAAATCTTGGTTTGTTTTAGAGACATAATTTTGGAGAAAACACTTTGTCCGCTAGGATAAATGAAACTAAGCCAGGTTCGTCCTTTCTAGAACTGGAAAGATAAGACTGAGTTTCAGTCAAAGGCCTTTATCCATGGATCTAAGTTGGATTTGCCCATTTTCTCATCCCTTATTCTTGGGTCTGGAACATATGAATGTCATTAATAGACTATGTATGTTCTTGCTTGTTGCTTACTACCTTCCTAGGTTTGAGGGTGTCTGTGGGAATTTAGAAGGTGAGTTAAACTGGCTTTCACCTCTGGTCACCTATTTGATCTTTGTGAAACTTGCCAAATTCTGTTTTTTTTGTTTTGTTTGTTTTTTTGACACTGGGGATTGAACTCAGAGCCTTGTGCTTATAAGACAAGCACTCCTGACCACTGAGTAAATCCCCGGCCCTGAAACTTGCTAAATTCCTGATCCTGTTTTCCTGCCTGTAAAGTACAGATGGTAGCCAGGCATGGTGGTGCACACCTGTAATCCCAGCCCTCAGAATGCTGAGGTAGGAGGATCCCCAGGAGTTCAAGGCCAGCCTGGGCTACATAGTTCAAGGCTGGCCTGAACTACTTAGAGTGAGACCCTGTCTCAAAAAAAAAATCAAAAACAAAATACAAGTGGTGACCAGGCATAGTGGTGCATGTGTGTAATCCTGGAATTCAGAAGGCTGGGTCAGGAGAATTGCTACAAATTCAAGGCCAGCTTGGGCAATTTAGCAAGTTCAAGATCAGCCTGCACTATATAATGAAAACCTGTCTGGAAAAAAAAAGTAGTATAAAAAAATGATGCATAATACCAACTTTTTTATAGTTTTTGAGAATATATATAGATATATAATGTCTCTGTGTCTATATATATATATACACATACACACGTCTCAGTTCACGAATTTAATTTTTTTCGTGATTCTGATTGCAAACCAAATTGGACGAGAATAGACTCAAGTTCATGGTTAGGTTCAGTGTTATGGGGAAATTTGATTTGGTTCCTGTCCAGTTCAATTCGTGACCAGAATTGTGGAAAGAATTAAATTTGTGAGCCAAGAAACCACTATGTGTTTTATTATTGAAAATTTTAGTGACCATATTTTTAAGAATTACCAGTTTATTAATTAATCTATTTATTTATTTATTTTTGGTGCTGGGGATAGAACTCAGGGCCTTGTGCTTGCAAGGCAAGCACTGTAATCACTGAGCTAAATCCCCAGCCCAGTTTATTTATTTTTGGAACAGAGTCTGGCTATGTAGTTTAAACTGATCCTGAACTCACTCTGTAGCCCAGACTGGCCCTGAACATGATCCTTCTGCCTCAGCCTCCCAACTGCTGGGATTGCAGACATGTGCCACTATGCCTGGCTTTTTGTTTTGTTTTATTTGTTGTTTTTTCAAGACCATTTTGTTAAGCATGATAGATTCAATGTGCTACAGAGTAGGTTGCATTTTATTCCATTCCATTCTCTGTCTCTTTTTCTTTTGAGATGGGGTCTCCCTATGTAGTTCAGGCTGTCCTTGAACTCACTATGTAGCCCAGGCTGGCCTCGAACTCACAGCGATCCTCCTGCCTCAATCTCCCTAGTGCTGGGATTACAGGCATGCGCCACCATGCCTGGCAGGAACTGTGTAAATTAAGGAGCATTTTATAAGATTTATCATATAAAGTTCAAGGTATTGAATTAAGCATATGTACTATAATTTGTGTAGATCTAATTAAGTTTGCAGAAAGAGATATTTCTTAATTACATTACATTCTGGGGTCTTTAAAAAGAATGATAATTTTTTCTTTTTTCCAGCCTTCCAAAGCAAAACCTCATACTGAAGATGTTTAACAAATCATTTGGGACCCCCTTTGGGGGTGGCACAAGTAGCTTTGGCACAACCTCAACATTTGGACAGAGTAAGTTTTAAGAAAGAGTAAAAGAAAAAAAAAAGAAGGAGTAAAAGAGGGGAAACCATGTTAATTAGCTGTGTCTTGTTAAGAACAAATCTATTCTGGGGCTGGGGATTTAGCTCAGTGATTAGAGTGCTTGCCTTGCAAGCACAAGGCCCTGAGTTCAATCCCCGGCACCAACAAAAAAAAAAAAAAGAAAAAAAAAAGAACAAATCTATTCTGTTAGCTTTAGGTGGGAATTGTATTTATATTTTGTTCTGTATAAGAGTTTGAAAAATGACCAAGGTTAGAGCTTGATAAATTTTCTAAGAAAATAGAAATGTTTTGAGTTTTCATGCCTCACTGGTTATCATTAAAAGTACTTAATTAAAATACTGGTATTATTTGGTTGTGTTCACAGAAAGTTATAATTTGCTACCAATTTTCAGACCAGAATATAATTTTTTTAATCTTGAAGTGTAAATGGAAATTATTGAAAAACTGCTGTGGTATTTGCTCTGTAAATAAAATGCATGGCATTCAGAGAAAAATTTCAAAGTGACAGCCAGTTCTCTGGAAACCCACCACCCTTCCCACCTTATGTTATATGTGGCACTAATTGCCTATACAAATCCTTACTTTTCAGCCTTTTGTTAAAAATTTTATGCTTATACTGGGTGTGATGGTGGATGCCTTTAATCCCAGCCTTCCGGGAGGCTTGATCACAAGTTCAAGCCCAGGCTGGGCAAGTTAGTGACTTGGCAAGACCTAACAAAATTTTAAAAAGATCAAGGATTTAGCTGAGGCCTTGGGTTCAAGTCCCAGTTCCACAAAAAAGTACAGAAACACAAGCGCATGTGTGTGCATGTGCAAAAAGTAGAAAGCATGGTATAATGGACTCTCATACTTCTTTGCTTCTTTCTACAAAAAATAGAAAGCATGGTATAGTGGACTCTCAAATACTTCCTTGCTTTGGCAACTTTTTTTTACTTCCTTTTTAAAATTTTTTTGTCCCGGGGATTGAATCCAAAGCCTTTGCTTTGAGCTACATCTCTCTCTCTTATTTTTTATTTTGAGATGGGGTCTTACTAAGTCACTAAGTTACCCAGGCAAGGTTTGAACTTGCAACCTTCCTGCCTCAGGCAAATGAACATTTTATCTGTCAGCATCTATGACAGGCAACATACCTATAATCCCAGCACTTGGGAGGCTGAGGCAGGAGGATCACTGTGAGTTCCAGGCCAGTCTGGGCTACATAGTGAGACCCTGTCTCAAAAAACAAAACAAATCTGTAAGTTTATCGATAAAGCCGCTTTTTTTTTTTTTTTTTTTTTTTTTTTTTTTTTTGTGCTGGGGATCGAACTCAGGGCCTTGTATTTTTGAGACAGGCACTCTAATCACTGAGCTAAATCCCCGGCCAATCTCCAGGGTGCCTGTGAACTCTTGGACTCAAGCAGTTCTGCCTCAGCAGGAGGAAGTAGTTGCTACTGTATGCATATTAACCCCATACTCGATTTGAAAAGTTGGGGTTGGGGATTTAGTTCTGGTAGACTGCTTACCTAGCAAGTGCAAGGTCCTGAGTTCCATCCCCAGCAACCTTCAAAAAAAGGAAAGAAAAAAAAGTCAGCATATTCACTCCCATAATGGGGATCAAACCCAGGGCTTCATGCATACCAGACAAGCACACCATCCCTGAGCTAGAGCTACATCCCCGCCCTGAAAATTCACACCTTTTCACTTAAAGTGTCCATGTTTCCCCTAGGGATAATGAATACAATATCTGTGGCTTAAATTTTACCCTATAATACTCGGATGAAATTTTGAAAAAGTTTTCAAATTATACTGGTGGTCCTATTCAAATGAAGAATGTTAAGAAAAATTAAAACCTTTTTATTCAGTAACTTTTCTACATTCTTGAATTTCCTTTTCAGATACTGGCTTTGGCACCACTACTGGAGGGGCATTTGGAACATCTGCATTTGGTTCTGGCACCAATACTGGAGGCCTGTTTGGAAATTCACAGACCAAACCGGGTAAAGGCTTTTTTTGAAACACAGATCGTTTACTTGTAGTTGGTATAGGATTCTACTTAGTGTCTCTGATTTCCTTAACTTGTTTTTTCCCTTTCCATCTCCCCAGGAGGATTATTTGGTACTAATTCATTTAGTCAGCCAGCTACCTCCACAAGCACTGGCTTTGGGTTTGGTACATCAACAGGAACATCAAATAGTTTGTTTGGAACTGCAAGCACAGGGACCAGCCTTTTCTCGTCCCAAAACAATGCCTTTGCACAAAATAAGCCAAGTGGCTTTGGGAGTAAGTAGACTATCACTAAACTTGTACCTCTAACAGTTTAATTGGCTTATGGCCGGTATTCTGTCTCTCCCCTTTCCATATAATCACCCATGTCTTTCTCCCAGCAAACTGCAAAAATAACAAGAAGATGAGAACTTCCAAGTGTATTGCAGAGTTTAATAGGAAAGGAATGTGGTATATACAACTTTCTAAGGATGGAGATTTGAGAAACATTAGTATTTAAGGAATACACACTGGAAGAGATAGAAAGTGGCCAGAGATAAGATGAAAATCCAGGTCAGAGTAGTGCCATTGTGCTAAGATGGAAAATATCAAGGAGGAATATGTTGTAGTCAATAGTATGGGAAGCAGAGACATCTTATCTGTCTCACATTTGTTACAAAGAGACTAGACCAGGAATGACAAATACTGGACATGGCACAGTTCTCTATTGTCTGTGACAGATGTTGTAATTGATGACCTCTCTTTAAGTGCAGATGTGGCCTGGGACTATTTCTTCACACAGTACTTTGAGGTAACCACTGTTAGTTGACCAGATGTGCCCTAATGAGGTGATACCATTTCTAGGGCGATCAAATGATGGCATGAATAGTTAATCAGCTATACCTATTTCTTAAAGGGAAAGTTGGATATTGAAATATTTAACCATGACAATATAAAATGCAATCCAAGGAACTAATTCAAAAGAGATATGCTACTAAAACTATATTTTCAGATACGTCTTTAGAAAAATACAGATTTGTCACCGAAAAATCACAGTCTTGGCAATTAGGTTGATCACTTTATTAAATGTTGGCAGGCACATGTTTCTTGCTTGTTAACAACTGCCACCACCATATGTATAACCTTGGAAGTAGCATCTCATTTTGAGAAAGAATAGTCCTTACATAACAGTTACATTCACTTGTATGTAATAGTTGTATTAAGACTCAGCTTTTTGGAAAAGTAACATTATTGTAGGATCTGCTATTTCTGTTTTAGTTCTATGAAATGATGAACAGTGTTTACTAATTTTTCTAAATTTTGATTGGGGAGTCAAATATTACATTAACTTATGTTTGGTTGACACAATAGGACCGCTTTTATGTTCTATATTCTTTGGTTATATGTGGGTATATGTAATAATACATGTAAGTAAAACATACTGTGAATACCTGTTGAAGTCTGTTGTGGCAAGATGTTTTCAGAGAGACAGTTTGTTCCAGTACCAAGTGTTACCAAATAAAAGGAGAAATGAGATAAAATTTTGATGAAACAAAGTCGTGTTTCTTTAGACTTGTCTCTTAGAATGTTCAGGATGCGCTTCATGGACAGTTAGGTGGCTGAAGGGCTTTTTTTTAACCTGACGCTTGAAGGTTACGAGCTTGGAAGCATATGTCCGTGTGAAATACCTACTTGGATACGTTGCTGGGAGAGTTGAAAGAGAGTTTTAGGGTGTGTTGTTGCCAGTGTCATAGCCCAGTTCTAAGGGAGTCATACAGCTTCTTCAGTTCTTTACTGTTTTTCATGTTTCTTTCTTACAGATTTTGGAACAAGTACTAGCAGCGGGGGACTTTTTGGAACTACAAATACCACTTCTAATCCTTTCGGTAGCTCATCTGGCTCCCTCTTTGGGCCGAGTAGTTTCACGGCAGCGCCGACTGGGACTACTATTAAATTTAATGTATGTATTTTCTTACAGTCTTTGTGGAATATGTTTCTTCCTCACAGTTTGCAGAGTTTTCATTTCATAGCTGACTGGCTCCAAGGTATCGTGGCATGGTGGAGGAGGAAGTGCTCACGAAGGCAGCAAGACAAACGAGGCACAGACCAGCCTCTTCCTCTGCCTTGTGTCTCATGCAGGCTTCTGTCCCTCTCGTGGATAGCGCTCCCGCCCTTAATCCTGGCGTCACATCCTTGATCCCAGCAGAACTGTGCCAAACCAGTCAGTACACTACCTCAGCAGTCACCTACTCCAGATCCAACCGCCTCTAAAAAAGCCCCACCTGTGACCATGAGCGCCTTTGGAGGGACATCTAGACACAAGCCTTAACACAGTATTTGTAGGATGACATGTAAAATTGCTTATTTTTTCAGTTAAGTACAGCTTGGTTTGACTTTTCCTAAAAGATGTATTAAAAACAAAATCCGTCATGAAACAAATTAGATTGTCATATGTATTTGAATTATGCTAATTGCAATGAAATTTGTATTCATAAGGTTGATTACAATAGTTCATATAAGATAGAATTTGAATTTACTATGTTCATACTTTGGCCTCTGGTTAACCATTCTTTATATAGATAAATAGGGGCACACCATAGAAAAATAATTGAAAATAATATCTCTTTAAGGAGCTAATGTAGAGTAATCCGTCCATATTCCGTATCTGCTGAAAAATAAAAATTTTAATTGATGAAATGGAAAAGGTACAAAAAAGTTTGTATTTTCTTGGGGGGGTTAAGGGGAGGGTTTCTTTTTGGTGCTGGGGATTGAACTCAGGGCCTTGTGTTTGTGAGTCAAGCATTGTAACCACTGAGCTAAATCCCCACAGCCCAAAGAGGAGGATTTTGTTGATAAAAATATATGGAATATTGGGCTGGGGATTTAGCTCAGCAGTTAAAGTGCCTGCCTTGCAAGCACAAGGACCCGAGTTCGATCCCCAGCACCAAAAAAAAAGAAAAAAAAATATATGGAATACCATTTGATGTAAGTGGTTAGACAGATACTTAGAATAGGCTAGAGGTGTAGTAAGTCTAATGGAAATCCCTGGCAGAAATAGAGCTTAGGAAAGCTGCTGTTAAAACTTAGAAAATAAATTTTTCACGAAAGGTGGTTAATTTAGAATACTAACTTTATAGTCCTGAATTTAAAGTTAAATATAAGTGATACTGAAAAATACTATATATTAAAAAGTGTATTATCTGCCAGGCATGGTGGCGCACACCTGTAATCCAGCACTTGGGAGGCTGAGGCAGGAGGATCACTACAAGTTCAAGGCCAGCTGGTACTACATAGTTCAAGACCAGTCTGAACTACATAGTGAGACCCTGTCTCAGAAAACCAAAAAAAAAAAGGGTTGGGGATTTAACTCAGTTGTAGAGCTCCTGCCTAGCAAGCACAGGGCCCTGAGTTCAATCCCCAGTGCGCACGCGCCTGCGCACAAACACACACACACACACACACACACACACACACACACACACACACACACAATCCTACCAAAAAGTATATTAGTTGAAGCCGGGCATGGTGACCCACATCTGTAGTCCCAGTACTTGGGAGGCTGAGGCAGAAGGATTGCTGTGAGTTCGAGGCCAGCCTGGGCGGCTACATAGTGAGTTCAAGAGCAGGCTGAACTGCATGGCAAGACCCTACCAAAAAACCAAAACAAAATAAAAAGTGCATTAGTTGAGGAAATCAACAATACAAGTAGGAATCTTTAGTTGTTCTTGTGCCTTTTTCCTTGTAAGGCTATAGCAGAAAATCAGGCTTCTGTATCTGTTTCTTTCTCTTTTTTATTTGTAGTACAGGCATGAACCACCATACCCAGTTTTGAAATGCTTTGTATTTAATCAGGCACCTTTGAAGCCATCTTCTTCTTTTTTTTTTTTTTTTTCCTTTGAGAATAGGGTTTTGCTGTGTTGCCCAGGTTGGTCTTGAACTCCTGGCTATGAAATGATACTTCCACCTGGCCTCAAGTAGGTGGGGCTCCTAGTGCATGCCACTGCATCTGGCCTCATTTGTTATAAAAGGACAGGAGGCTGGTTTCAGGGTTCGGTGGTTGAGGAATTCTATTAGAATAGGTATAGAAAGCTTGAATTTAGAAATACTCCTTTGCTTTACTTTGCAGCCTCCAACGGGTACAGACACTATGGTCAAAGCTGGAGTTAGCACTAACATCAGCACCAAGCACCAGTGTATTACTGCAATGAAAGAATATGAAAGCAAGTCACTAGAGGTCAGTAAACTGTTGTATAAAATATTTTACTGGAATGCAGCCTTTAAAAATACTTTCATTATTTTTAGGATTAAGTGGTTCACATTGAGTCTATGTAAAAAACTCACATTAGCCAAGTTGGTTTTTGAAGAATGTGTATCTCTTTTTAAGGCAGGGGTAGGTCCTCAACTCATATATACAGGTGTAGTACTTCTGATGGTTTGTTTGGATTGAGTATTGTTACATTACACTAGGCAGTGTATGTGTGTTTTTTGAGGTGGTATTGTTTGTAAAGGAAAATTAAAATATGGCTAGCTCTTTGGCCTGCAGTTTTATGGTCATTATGGTGTGGATTTTAATATCTGTTGGAAATTATTTTCTGTAATGATACTAAATTACCATAATGCCATTGTCCATTTTTCTGTTTTTTTCAGTCATTGTTCCTAAGTGAACATAGGACTTGAGTACTAAATTCAAGTATTTAGTCTCCTAAATCATTTTGTTTTGTTTTTGTTTCCTTTTTTGGCTACACATTAACATTGGAAATATGTTTCCACTTCCTTTAGGAACTTCGTTTAGAGGATTACCAGGCTAACCGGAAAGGCCCACAGAACCAGGTGGGAGCAGGTACAACAACTGGCTTGTTTGGCTCTTCTCCAGCCACCTCCAGTGCAACAGGACTCTTCAGCTCCTCCACCACTAATTCAGGCTTTGCATATGGTCCGAACAAAACTGCCTTTGGAACTAGTAAGCATTTGACCTCATATTGGCCTGTGTTAAAGAAAGACAGACAAGTAGGGCTGGGGATGTAGCTCAGTAGTAGAGGGCTTGCCCAGTATGTTCATAGCCCTGGGTTCAATTTCCAGTGCCACCAAAAAAAGAAAAGCAAATCAGACAACAAAAAGTAAAATATCATTGTCATTTTGTGATTGGTGCTGTGAAGGAAAAGAATCCAGAGATCTTGAGGAGTAGGGAATACCTGTTATGTAGAGCGTGGGAGAAATAGTTGTAAGTGAAGATGGTTAAGAGGGGCTTCACTTGAAGGTGACATTTGAGCAATGACCTATCCCACAAAGTTGGAAGAGCAAATTATACAGGTTTCTGGGAGAAAATATTTCAGTTAGCAGAAACAATGAATCTTTAAACCCTGAGTTTTTGCTAAAGAGAAGAGGATAAGCAAGAATTTGGGGAGATACGGCTGTATTTTTAGGACTTCGTGAGCCAACGTAGAAACATGATTACTATTTGCTTGGGAAGGCACCAAGAGATGTTTTGAAAGAGAAGTCATGTGGCTATGAGTGAAGGATCTGTGTTGAGAGTGAAGGTGCTGTGTTGAGAGTAGATTGTATGGCAAGGTTTACGGGTGTAAAGAAATTCGTTCAAAAGCTTTTGCTCCATCTGCATGACAGATGATGTGGCTTGAACAATGATGGTTTAAAAAAAGCACTGGGCCTATAAATGTAGCTCAGGGATAGAGTACAAGACTGGCATCAGTGAAACTCCAGGTTTGATCCTTAGTGATAAAAGAAAAAAGACTCTGGACCCAGTTTGATTATAAAACTGGGATGATTTAATATGGGATGTGAAAGAGCGGCGATTAGGATGATGACTAAATTACTTTATAAACATATTACTTCTCAAAGCTGGCTGTAGTGGCACACACCTGTATTCCGTTCACTCTGTGGGCGCTGAGACAGGAGGATTGGAAGTTCAGACCCAGCCTGAGCAATTTAAGAGGCAAGACCCTGTCTCAGAATTTAAAAAAAAAAAAAAAAAAAAAAAAGATTGGCAGGATGAGGATGTAGAGCACTGTGAAGGCGCTGGATTCAACCCCCAGTACCCGCCCCACACACATAGTCTGTAAAGTAGTACACATATAAATACAAAGTTCACAAAATAGAAAATGTGTGTAACCAGAGATCTCTTCTTTAAGCCCTTCCCCTGTCTGTCAGTTTGTTTCTATAGAGGCAAGCAAAAGTTACAGTTTTTTCTTCTAGAGAAAGACATACACAAACACACACACATTCGTTTAAGTGGCATTTAGTATTTTTTTCAATCTGAGTGTTTTATGCACGTGTTTAGCACATATTCATTATTGAATATTTCAGATCTTGTGCTGGGTGTATTGATGCAAAGAAGAAAACCTGTGTTCTCAAGAATAACCTATTTTAACAAGGTTAAAATACAACACAGTGGGGCTGGGGATTTAGCTCAGTGATTAGAGTGCTTGCCTTGCAAGCACAAGGGCCTGAGTTCGATCCCCGGCACCACAAAAAAAAAAAAAAAATACAACACAGGCTTTTTGAGTATATTATCTTTAAAAATTGTAGCTGTGGGCTTACAAAAGAAGATCATTCAGCCCAGCCAGTGTTCTTGGTATAAAGATGTTATTGTAGAAATTAAAATTTTAACATAATCTTTTGTTGGTTGAAGGATAGCAAATGAAAGAGTTGCCAGGTGTGTTGGTGCACACTTATAATCCCAGCACTTGGGGGAGGCTGAGGCGGGAGGATCACCACAAGTTGCAGGCCAGCCTGAGCTATGTAGCAAGACCCTGTCTCAAAACAAAAATGAAAGGGTTATTTAGTAGCAAATGAATGTAGCAATTTAGGTATTAATAGGTAACATAGGCCATTACTGGTTTATTGGATAATGTGAGGATTCAAATTTTTGTGTTTAGGGTTTTGTTTTGTTTTTTTGTCTTCATATGTTTTTCCTTTTTTTCAGGTACAACTGGATTTGGAACAACTCCAGGTGGTCTCTTTGGCCAACCAAATCAGCAGACTACCAGCCTCTTCAGCAAACCGTTTGGGCAGGCTACAACCACCCCAAACACTGGCTTTTCCTTTGGTAATACCAGCACCCTTGGACAGCCAAGCACTAATACTATGGTAAGGAAACAGGCGGTTGTTAACTCCAGGTCTTATTTGTAGACCTAAGTTACAAGGCTTCTAATCATGTCACACTAGCAAGTTCTACCTCTATTGTAGTTTTCTGAGTTAAAGATATTTAGTAAAGAGAAGAAATAATTTTTGACTAGCCCAGGCTATACTCTTTACTCATTTAAGGGTCTTTGAGCAGGCCATTTATTCTTTCTGAGGGTGGTGTTCTTATCACTAAAAAGCTTGCTGAGAGGATTCCGGGTGGCTATTTTGAAGCTACACCTTGTGATGTTGACTCCAGCCATTCTGTAGGGTTGAAAACGTGTATTTCTGTAGGAGAAAACATGTATCAATTACTCAGCTGTTTCATAATGTTCTTTCAGTTTATTCCCGTAGTGTAGAGTCATATGAAGAAAGTCTCTTTCTGGGGGGATAGGTAGACTTAAAACTCAGAGCCATATTAGATAATTACTACTTCTGTGTAGAAAATGAATATGCGTCAAATTTCCAAAGGCAAGAGCTAACTCTTAACCACTTAGCAGTCTAATTATTTAAATACAGGATTACCAAAAATGGCATTTTTTGGTTAATTTTTTAAGATACTGTAACAGGAAATACAAAAATAATTTTATCAAATTTATTCAATATAAGAATTGACTAGTTAAAATGACACCTGCCAGAGTGACACTTGAGATAGGTAGTATGTAAACAAACCCACTGCCCAAGTAACACTCGAGGTAAACTGTTAAGTGGTTAAAAGGAGTCAAGCAGTGGTTTCTTAGTATGATACAAGAGCAGAAGAAAAAGTAGGTAAGTTGGGCTTCATCAAAATTAAAAATCTAGGCTGGGTGTGGTGTCACAAGCCTATAATCCCAGCACTCAGAAGGCTGAGAGGTAGGAGGATTCTGAGGCCAGTCTGGGGTACATAGTGAGTTCAAGGCCAGCCTGAATTACATAACAAGACCCTGTCGGTAGGTAAATACATGTGTACATGCACTTGCATGCGCGTGCGCGCGCGCACACGCATACGCACACGCGCGCACACACACACACACACACACACACACAGAGAGTACTTTCCTGGCATGCATGAGGCCATCGGTTCAGTACCCTGTATAGCCAAAAAAAAAAAAAAAAATTGAAAACTTGGGTTGGGAGTGTAGCTTGTGGAGCATATGTATTCAGCATGTATGCTCAGCATGAGTTCAATCCCCAACACCCCACAGATAAAAAACTTTAATAAAAAATTTAAAACCTTTGTGTGTCAAAGGAATATCACCAAGAAAATGAAAAGAAAACCCACACATGGGAGAAAATATTTGTAAAGTATATAGTATCTTAAATGGGACTTGTATCCAGAACATGTAAAGAACTCTTAGCATTCACTAAGAAAATAACCCATTACAAGGGGGCCAGGTGTTTGAATACACATTGTTCCAAAGAAGATATACAATGGCTAATCAGCACGTGAAAAGATCTTCAATGTCATTGGTCATCAGGGAAGTGTATATCATATTCAGAAGATACCACTTCATACCCATTGGAAAGCTAAAATCAAAGAGACCAACAGTAGTAAGCATTGATGAGGGAGCTGAACCTCTCATACATTGGTGGTGGAATGTACAGTGGTGCACCCTCTAGAAAACAGTTTAGTAGTGCCTCAAAATATTAGCTATAGAGTTAACCATATGATCCAGCAATTGCATATCTTGGTATTTACCCAAGAAAAATGAAAATACAGACTTGCACACAAATGATCATAATAGCATTATTCATGATGGCTAAAAAGTAGAAATGACCCATTGCTGAGAATGTGGGTCAGTGGTAGAGTGCTTGTACAACATGTACAGTGCCCTGAATTCTGTTCCCAGGGATGCACAGAAAAGGGGAGAAGGAATTAATGCTTAACATTATGTTACTACCTCTGTATTGACTTGATTTATTTTCTGCTAATTATTTGTAGTTATTTGATTCAAATTCCACTCTTTAATTCACTAGTGATTAGTTCTTTTGGCCTAACTCTTTGAAAATGAAGCAACCCATCATACAATATTTTGCTTTCATTGTTGCAACCCTGACATTTCTTAGAGTGCAAGCGTTAATGATAGTTTTACTAGATGCTCAGCACTTTGGAGCTCAACATTGTGGAAACAACAAGGGCTTCAGTGTAAGTTTGGATTTATGGTCCTGTGCTTAGGAGCTGTGACATCTTGGGGAAGTTTTTAATTTCTCTGAGCTTTCTATTCTTTGGAAAAGTGAAATGCTTGACTCCTTGCCTTTGAGTTATTGTGAAGATATGTTCCGTTTTAGCTAATCTCTGTCACATGAGCTTTAAAAAGTTGGTAACTATTTTAATTAATCTTAAACTCTTTAGGGAAAATTATGGGCTATCTTTTAATTTGAATTACTTCTTGCAGGGTTTATTTGGAGTAACTCAAGCCTCACAGCCTGGAGGTCTTTTTGGGACAGCTACAAACACCAGCACTGGGACAGCATTTGGAACAGGAACAGGTCTCTTTGGGCAGCCCAGTACTGGGTTTGGTGGAGTTGGTTCGGTAGGTGTTTGCAAGACGCTAACAAATCCGTTAAAATTTTTTTGTTTTGTTTTGGTTTGGTGCTGGGGATCAAACTCAGGGCCTTGTGCTTCAGAGGCAAGCACTCTAACCACTGAGCTAAATACCCAGCTCCTATCTGTTAAAATTTCTAAGAAAGATATCTCTGCCTTCCAGTAGTTTAATTGGGTATATTGTATGATATGACATTAAGAGCAAATAAAAGCTATTGATAGAAAATGAAATTACTAATTAACTTCGGTAGTTTTATTTTTTTGTTGTTTTTTGAGACAAGATCTCACTATGTAGTCCAGTTTGGCCTCCCAAGTACTGGAATTGCAGGCGTGTGCCACCATGCCTGGCCCAGTAGCTTTATTTTCAATTGGTAAATTCTGTTTGTCTCAGTGACTGTTTACTTTTTTTCTTTCTTTCTTTCTTTCTTTTTTTTTTTTTGAGACAGGGTCTTGCTGTGTACTTCAGACCACCCTTGGACTCACTATGTAGCCCAGGCTGGCCTTGAACTCAAAACAACCCTTCTGCCTCAGCCTCCCAAGTGGTAGAAGTACAGGCATGCACCACCATGCCCAACTTTGCAGTTTATTTCTTTTTTTTTTTTTAGTTTATTTCTGATGGCGTAGTATCCTTCTACTTTTTTTTTAATTTTAAAATTGATCGATTGATTGATTTATACCGAGTATTGAACCCAGAACCTTTATACTGAGCTGTATTCCCAGCTGTTTTGTTTTGTTTTGTTTGTTTTTGAGATAGGGTTTCCCTAAGTTTATAAATTACATGGGATGGGCTCAAACTTGCCATCCTCCTGCCTCAGCCTCCCAGAGTATGAGGATTACAGGCCTACACCACTATACCTGGCTTTAAATAATTTATTTTTAAACTGACAAATAGCATTGTATGTTTTTGTTGTTTACAGTGTGAAGTCTTAGTATATATTCATTGTGAAATTCAGTTTGTTAGTTTAAATTTTTGAGACTTAATTCATGCTTTCATGTTTTTGGGTTTTTTTTTTTTTTTTGCTTTCATGTTTCTTAAGTCAGGTAATTTTTACCTCTTATCAGTGTTTTGGATAATAGATAGGTGTAGTATTTGAAAGTGAATCTTTAAATTTTGAGACAGGGTCTTGCTAAGTTGCCCAGGTTGAGTTCAAACCTGTAAGCCTTTTGCCTCATCCTGAAATTAAAAGTTTTTTGTTTTTTTTTTTTTTGGTGTTTTGAGACAGGGTCTCACTAGGTAGTCCAGGCTGGCTTTGGATTTGTGGTAATCCTCCTGCCTCAGCCTCCCAAGTGCTGGGATTATAGGTGTGGGCCACCACACCAGACTAAATGCTTTTGATGTTGATCAAATTGCAACAATTTTGGGGATTCTCATGGTCCTTATGCAATTGGAGTTTTAACTGAATTATTTTGCTTGTTAGTCATTTAAGTAAAAATTACTAATTGGGAATACATGTTACCGAAAATCGATACTAGCTTTTATTTTTTATTTTTTATTTTTTTTGATACTAGGTTTTATATTACCACTTAAAAAATAAGTTTATGAGAATTGGTATGAAACAGTCTGTACTACCTACTTTTTAGAATGAAACTTTGAACCTTTGGCTATTGTAGGTACTTATATGAAAGAAAGAATCCCCAAAACATATGATCTTGTTTTCATGGAGAGTGAAATGTTTTTTTATTAATGTCATTTGAGCATATAATTGTTGTGAGAAATTGAATAAAATATAAATAGTTCAGAAAGCTCTTACACCTTTAATAGCAGCTTTACTGATGTATAATCCACATACCATTCAATTCATCTCTTTAAAGTGTACAGTTCAGTTTGGGTTTTTTTGGGGGGGGGTGGTGTGTGTTCACAGTTTGCAACTATCATCATGTTCACTTCTATTGCATATTTGTCAAAAAGCACAACTCTATATACTCAATACAGTTATTCCCAGTTTGCCTCCAGTGACCTCAGGCCTCTATGTCTCTACAGATTTGATGTTCTGGATATTTCTTTGTGTGTGGTACTAAGGACTGGGCCCAGGGACCTTTACGCTGAGCTACATTCCCAGCCCTTTTCTAATTTATATTTTGAGACAGAGTTTTGTTGAATCACTTGGTTGCCCCACTCTGGGCTCAAACTTGGGATCCTCCCAGAATACTGAGATTACAGGCATGTGCACCCTGCCTGGCTAGCACAGTGTTTTCAAGATTCATTGTGTTGCAACGTGTTTTCAATTTTTTATTGTAACTGATTCTCTTGACCAGTTAAATATCTGATATATTTCTGTTAACAGGCAAAAAAGTTTCATTGTCTTATTTTCTCCTTTGCCTTACTGAACAATCTTATGTTTATTGAGGTTTTACCAATAACTTTTCAGGCTAGGTTAGCATTCTCTGTTTAGAGTCTTGCTTAGATTATTTTCTTTCTGGTGTCCTTTATTTGTTTACCTTCTTTCTGTAAAGATTTTTATGACATCTTTTTGTACCCACAGTATCCTTTATTTACTCTTTGGTGTGTATCTTTATGTTGTTTCAGACTGTTTTTATTTTCTGTTCTTTTCAGACCCTGTTTGGCAATAACAAGCTTACTACGTTTGGAACCAGCACAACCAGTGCTCCTTCATTTGGTACAACCAGTGGCGGGCTCTTTGGTAACAAACCAACCCTGACTTTAGGAACCAATACAAACACTTCCAATTTTGGTACATACAAAAAGCAGGTTTGGCTCTATTAAAGTTACACTGACTATACCACACATCATCCTCCTGATTCATATGATTGAAAGTATTTAAAAATTCTCAGGTAAGCCGTGGCTGGATGTGAGGAACCAGAGGAAAAGGTTTATTTTATTTATTTTTGGAAGGGTGTGCTGGAGATTGAACTCAGGGCCTTGTGCTTGCTAGACAAATGCTCCACCACTGAGCTAAATCCCCAGCCCAGGAAAGGTTTAAAGTCATGGAAAAGGGGTTGGAGATTTAGCTCAATGGTTAGAGTGCTTGCCTAGCCAAGCTCAAGGCCCTGAGTTCGATCCCCAGCACTGCTGGCCACCCCTCCAAAAAAACCAAAATAAAGTCATGAACAAGACTTGAGATATTTAGTAGTGATATAAATTAGCTCTTTCTTTTTTAATTCCCTCACCAATAACTCAAGAACTATAAAAGAAACACATCTCATGGAAATAGTACATTCTGTTAGGCCAGATGTAAGCATGGAAGTACAGGGTAGAGGGGGGATTTGATGATTGTTTTGGAAAGTAGAAACCTTTCTAATTTGGGAGATTATTCAGTAGTTTTATGTTCCTTGTAAAACATTGAGAAAAACCAATGAGATTGAACAATACTTAACAAAAAATCCTAAACTACTCTTCAGAAATGTGCTGGAAAAATTGAAATTAGTTTGATGGAAATAGCATATTATTATCAGTGTCATTTATAACTACCTAAATAAGTTTTTGAACAAATACAACATTATTCGTGTGAGATACAGAAAGTTCAATGTGGACAAAGGAAATAATGTTTCAGATATTTGTTGAAGATTTCATTTGCCACATGCATCACTAGGTACTGATTAATTTTTTTTCCTTTTTTTTGATTAATTCTTTTTGGGAGATTAGAAAGACATTATTGGCAGAGGTCAGCAGTTAAGCAGTTCTTCAGGAAGTGAGGAGTTATTGTCTTTTATTTTATTTTTTGCAATGATAGGGATCAAATCCAAGCCCTTGTGCAAAGTAGGCCAGACTTTCTATCACTGAACTATATCCTTAGCCTGTTCAGTTAGTATTAAATGATCGTGTAGTGTCCTAGAGAAAGGGACTATTTTAAGTATCCATTAGAAAGTTAAGATTTTCACCTGAAGATGAACTATATTTAAAAAGTAAATCCTTGTCAGGTACCAATGCCTAAATTTATGTATTTGATTTAATTTTTATAGTTCTTTTTTTCAATTTTTTTTTAATTTAGTGCCAGGGATTGAATTCAGGGCCTTGTGCTTATGAGGCAAGCACTCTAAACACTGAGCTAAATTTCCAGCCTTTTAGCTCTTTTTACTTACATTGTTTACTAACTGCTAGTAATGAGTACATATCGTTCCACTTGTCATTCTTTTTTATTGTACTCTATTTGAAAGATCAGCTTTTAGGCACTGGACTTGGACTTGTTAGCGAGTATAAAATATATTAGTTTCTCTGCTTCTTTTTTTGCGGGGGATGCAGGGGATTGAACTCAGGGCATTGTGTTTGCTAGGCAAGCACTCTAACCACTGAGCTAAATCCCCAACCCCTCCCCTTTTACTACTTATAAAACCAGGAAAGAAAAGATACCTAAGAGTCAAATCAGTGTTTCTCACCTTCATTTTATTATCAGTTTTTTTCTTTGTTTTTTGGGGTGTGGGGATCAAACTCAGGGCCTTGAGCTTGCTAGGCAAGCACTCTACCCCTGAGCTAAATCCCCAGCCCCTTTCTTTCTTTTAAAGGAGGAAAGAAAGGTGTTTGTTTGTTTGTTTGTTTGTTTTTAAGAAAGGTTTATTTTGGCTCACAGTTCATAGAAGCCAGTCAATCCATAGTCGACTGGCTTACTATTTTTTTAAATCATTGCAACTTCTTCCCCAAGGAGCTTTTGTATACCTGTTTTCTTAAAAGGTTGATTATCTGGTTTTTTTGGTTTTTTCCTTTCCTGAGATGGAGTCTTGCTGTGCTACGCAGGCTGGTCTTGGACTCCCAGGTGCAGGTGGTGTTTCTTCCTGCGTAGATGGGGCTACAGGTGCATGCTGCCATACCCTATTGATCACACAGAAATTTAATACGTATACCGTGACTCTGTTTTATGTTCTGAGGGCCATAACGTAGATTACTGTGATCTGTGATGTTTTAGCCTCTTAACCAATTTTCACTCCCTTTGGAAATATGTTAATAAAAGCTTAATTTCATGTTCAGGTTTAAGTGTTTGTGTAGGCTATATGTCATAAAAGAGGCTGTACTTGTTACAGATATTAGATCCTACTCCATTATTGTATATTTCTGATTTGTTTGGAGGATTTTGTGTTGTGTGAATGTATTCATATTCATGTTTACTGATTTGAAAATGAAAGTTGTTATCTTTGTATTACTCCACTACTAACTTGCTTGCTAGGTTTGGGTTAATTTTTAATTTCAATTTGTAAAATTGTTTTGAAAGAGTGATAAACTTGTCAGTGAGAATCAGAGGAAATGTGTGGTATAAACAGTGTAATTGGGACTAATTTCCCTCCTGTGGGTTGGAGGTAGTTCCTCAGTTTTCTGCTGTTTTGGGGCTGTGAGATCCTTTCTGTTTAAATATTAATTCAAAAAGAAAAAAATATATCTCTAAGTACATTGTCTATTTTTTTCTTTTTTTCATACAGGGTCTTGCCTTGTAGTTCAGACTGGCTTTCAGCTCAGTAGGTAGCTCAGGCTGTCCTTGAACTCATGGCAGTACAACTGCCTCAGCTCCTGAGTACTAGGATTACAGGTGTGCACCACCACATCTGGCCTTCTGTGTTTTTTTCTTGTAAAAATTTGATTGTGCTTGTGTAAGCAGCCCTCCATTTTTGTGATGCAGCTGTTAGCACAGTTGAAAAAAAGATTTAACAAATGTATGAATCAGAGATGTTGCGATTAAATCACATTACTTGCTTGAATTTTAAAATCATAAGCTTGTTTTCAAACTTTTTATAGTCTTCAATTTTTTGACCTTTTTCATTGATACAGAAATTGAAGTTAATGGCATGACAAAGTATATTCCGAGTGATACTGTTACCTATTTTAAAATAATCCTCTTGTTCTCTTTGTTTTCTTTTGTACTTATTTCCATCTATGATCACTTTTTGGAATGATTTTTTTCTTTTTTGAGACAGAGTCTTGCTATGTAGTTCAGGCTGGCCTTGAACTCACTGTGTAGCCCAGGCTGTCCTCAAACTTGTGGCGATCCTCCTGCCTCAGCCTTCTGAGTGCTGGGATTGCAGGTGTGCACCATCATGCTCGGCTTGAATGATTTTAAGATAGTCAATTGTGGTATTTTTTTTTTTTAAGGAGAGGCTTATTTTGAGTCATAGATTTTTTTCACCCTCTTATCGTGAAGGATTAATGATACATACACTAGTTGTTCCATTGATACGTAGTTCAAAGGGAATATTGAAACTTTGGATATATCTGGTCAGTAAACAAAAAAGTAATAGCAGTGTAGGTATCTTTGTTTAATAAAGGGTAATTATAAGATTTTCTCCAAATGGCAAGTCATAGTGAAAGAAGGCGGCTTGCTCAACTCCATCATCTCTAATAATGGAAGAAATTGTTCAACTCAAGATAAATTGTTAGTAGCTTATCTTCCCTTTTTAATATTAGCTAGCTGAGTCCTTGAATAGTCCTTTGGATTGCTTGAGTGTTATCAGCCCACACATAATTACCCATACCAGGTCCATCTGTTTAAAACAGAAGCTGCTATAGAGATTTTTATAGGTAGCTTTCTGTTAGGAAAAACCTTCAAGTTCACCAATGTGTATTTCTTTGTTGACTGTCACATTTTTTAGTGAAAGTTTGAGGGAATGAGTTTATCTTCCTATAAGTAATGTGAAACATCTGAATTAGATATTTTGGGCCTTTTAAAGGAAATGTTCTGATAGCTTAGGCACATTCATTTTGTTTTAATGTTTGATATTAATCTGTATTGAATTGCTCATTCAAGGATGAAATGTAATTAGATAAATACGAAAACTTGTTTGCAAGTATCAGAATTTTGAGAAATAATTATTTGCCTGTAATTTAAGGGTCCTAAATATTAATAATTGAAAGGATGCAAAGCTTTAAGTCAGAATGCTTTGGATTAAATTCCCTTGTACAGAAATTTGAGAGAATGTTAAAAGTACAGTCCACTCATTCTTTTGTCTTTTCAGGTTTTGGCACAAATACCAGTGGGAATAGTATTTTTGGAAGTAAACCAGCACCTGGGGCTCTGGGAACTGGGCTTGGCGCAGGATTCGGAACAGGTAAGGAACTGCTACCACAAGTTGTAGAGGTAATACAGCTTGGTTTTCAGATTGCTGGAATTTAAGAGTTCTACTTGATTATATGCCTGAAAATAAGAGGCCCACATTTTCATTTTTGCAAATGGATTTATAAACATTCATAGCAGTTAATGTTGTACCAGGTCCCAAACCATTGGCACGTTTTTTAAATCGTTTTATTATTTTTAGTGATATTGGAGATTTAAACCAGGAGTGCTATAGCACTAAGCTACAGTTCCAGCCCATTTTATTTATTTGTTTATTTATTTATATGAGACAAGGTCTCACTGTGTAGTTCAGGATGGCCTTGAAATTCACTGTGGAGCTCAGGCTGGCCTCGGACTCGTGACAGTCCTCCTGCCTCACCCTCAAGGGATTATAGGTGTGCGTCACCATGCTCAGCCCCATTTTATTTTTTATTTGGAAACAGGATCTCACTAAATTGCCCATGTTGGGCTTGAACTTTCCATACTCCTGCCTCGGTCTGTCTAGTAGCTGGAGTTACAAGCACGCATCACTACCCAACAGACAAGCACACGTCACTGTACCCAACAGACATTTGCACTTTTTTCTTAAAAAAGTAATTAAAAAATACTCTGGGTTTTGCGAGGGTTGTGCATACCTTTTGGTCCTTTCACTGTGATTAGAGATCTTGGATATCACTCTTTTTCCCCATTCTCACTGTCTGTTATTTTTCAGTGCATTTGAATATCCTGAAGTGGAAGGGATGAGATCATAAAATGGGTGTGTTAAAATATGTACAGTTAAACAAGCTTGCATAGCTGTATAGTTTGCTCAGTTCATATGACCAAGTGTGGTCATTTAGTTGCGAACTACTTGTTTCCATGATTTCTGCCTCCAAAGTTTGGTTATCTTTTGTCTTTGCCTCTGTGATCTGATCATTCCTTTGTCATCTCCTCTTTAATTGATGCTCCTTCTGTACTATGAAATGTTACTTTCATTTTCTTTTTAAAATAAAAGATACAAGCCAGGCGTGATGTATATCTGTGATCCTGAAACTTGGGAGGCTGAGGCAGGATGATTGTTGTGAGTTTGAGGCCAGCCTGAACTATATAGTAAGTTCATGTCCAGCCTGAACTACATAGCAAGACCGAATAAAATAAAATAAAAGATACAAGTGCCGGTGAAGTTTCAACAATTCAGGAAATACATTGAAAAGTCCAAGAGTTTCAGCTATGAAGTACCAGCTGCTGAAAATTTGGCATATCTTGTCAGGCCCCGTTGTTTGCATTTTCCAAACATGCTTGCACATAAGCACTTGTATATATGTATTTATAGATAGGGGTTTTGGTTTTATTCTTCTGTGGTAACCACACGCTGTGTGAGTGATGTTTGGGTGGTGCCGGGGCTTGTTCATGGCCTCACAGCGTGCTAGGCAGACTCCCTGCTGCAGTGCTGCGGGCCCAGGGCTGCATGGATGATCTTTAAACCAAGGCCGTGGTACAGTGATTCAAGTGCTACTGTCGTGGCTGCAGCCAGCCTTTTAAGAGCATGAAATGGAATTAAGTATTGTACACAACAAGTTTACTATCTTTTCAGTTATGTGTGTGTTAACATGTTTTGGTTCTCATTGTACTTCATATCATGTGCCATAGTAAAGAATGTTTGAAAATAACTGCCTTATATTAGAATACTGTGACTTATGTTTTCATTTTACATATTCTTAGCTACTTTTTTTTCCTTTTGGTCAGTATATATATAGATCTATTTCTTTTTAAAAATAACTGCTTAGTATTTGTGTGTATGTATATGCACCTACACATATTTTACACACATCATAATTTGTCCTTCTCCCATTGGTGGACAGTTGAGTTATTTGGTACTTCTAGCAGAGCCTTCATTGGAGATCTTTGTGATGTAATTTTGCATATATGTTGCTGTAGAATCAGATCCAATTGGAATTACTTATGTGGCGGTATGCCTATTGGTTTTGCTCATTTTTCCTCTAAAAAGAGTATTGATTTGCATTGTTGTTCACATCGTGTGAAAGTGCCCATACCAGTTTCCCATAGCAGTGGGCTTTTTTTTTTTTTTCTGAGTTGGGTATCTCACTGTGTTTTGAGTCTGTCTAACTCCTGGGCTGATAGGACCCTTCCCTCTCAGCCTCCTGAGTAGCTAGGACTACAGATGTGCACCACTACACCTGGTTCATTGGGCTTTTTTTTTTTTTTTTTTTCTTTTTCTACTTTTGGTAATGGAAATTGGTATATTTCAGTTTGTACTTTCCTCATTGCTAGTGAACGTGGGCATCTTTATGGAAGTCTGTTAACCATTTGTATCTTTCAGTTCTGTACTTATAATATTTGATTTTTGTTTACTTTTTTAGAAATGCCTTATATATTGTGGATCTAAGCTCTTTTTGATTATGTGGTACAATTTCATTTGAGCTTAACTTACTAATTTCTACCACATAAATTTTGCAAGACATAAAAACTAAAAAGCTCTAGTTTTTTTTTTTTTTTTTTGGCATAGTGTGATCCCAAAACATAAGCAAAATACATCAGTGTTTGCTTCTAACCCTGGAGGAAAAAATAGTTTTGGTATAGGTAAATTAAAAAGGGCTTTTTTTTTTTTTTTGAGACAGGGTCTCACTATATAGTTCAGGCTGGCCTTGAGTTCACTATGTAGCGCAGGCTGGATTTGAACTCGAGGCGATCCTCCTGCCTCTGCCTCCTGAGTGCTGGAGTTACAGGCATGTAGCACCATGCCCAGCAAAGAGGGCTTCTTCAAGAATAGTTTTAACTGACATAAATATTAAACCTAAGATACTACTCTAATGTTAGAGATACACATGCTTCTTCTCAATTTAGAGTGGGATTATAATAAACCTATTATAAATTGAAAATATTGTAAGTTGAATATGCGTTTAATATGCTAACCTACTGCACACTATTAGCTTAGCACAGTCTATCTTAAACAGAACTCTTTCATTAGCCTACAGTTGGGGATTGCACAGGAGTATGATACCACCTATCATTAGCCCTGGAAAAGACGAAAGCACAAAATTCAAAGTATGGTTTCTACTGAATACCTATTACTCTTGCATCATCACATCAAAAAATGTTACGTTGGGCTGGGGATTTAGCTCAGTGATTAGAGTGCTTGCCTTGCAAGCACAAGGGCCTGAGTTCGATCCCCAGCACCACAAAAAAAAAAAAAAAAATGTTATGTTGAGAACTGTGTATTCACCCAAATCTTTTTTTTTTCCTTTTGTGATACCGGAGGTTGACCCCAGGACCTTTGCACTGAGCTACACATTTTTTATTTTGAGGGCAGAGTCTGCCCAGACAAGGTTCAAACTGGAAATCTTCCTGCCTTAATCTCAAAGGGTGGTAGAACTACAGGCGTGCACCACCATGCCTTGTTTCTCTAAGTGTTTTTAATCATCATTTAATTTTCTTCACAGACAAATTTTCATGTACAAATTTTATTTTTATGTGGTTATGATTACTCTTTTCAGCTTCTAGGTCTTGCAAGTTATGATTGGCAATGTCTTCTATGGTACAATATTATAAAATGTTCTTTTTGGGGGAATTTGCTGGGGATTGAACTCAGAGTCTTGTGCTTGCTAGGCAAGCACTCTACCACTGAGCTAAATCCCCAGCCCCTATAAAATGTTCTATACCTTTTTTTTTTTTTTTTTTGAGACAGTCTTACTATGTAGTTCATGTTAGCTTTGAACTTTTAGCAGTCCTACCTCAGCCTCCCGAGTGCTGGGATTACAGGCGTGTGCCACCATGCCTATCTCTGTATCTTTTTATCTGATGCTGTTATTTCCTATTATGCAATATTGTAATAGCCTTAACTTTTTATCTTAATGTATTAAGTATTCCTTAGCCAGTTATCCCTCATAAAACAAATTACTTTTATTTTTTTGAGTGGTAGTGGGGATTGAACTCAGGGCCTTGCACTTGCTAGGCAAGTACTCTGCCACTTGAACTAAATCTCCAACCTGAAACATCATTGCATATAAACATGTTACAAACTCTGCCTTTCATAGTACCACAGATAAATTGTCACTGTACTGTATGGGGGGCTTAGCATAGTGGGTGTTCCCCTGCAACCTCTTGTTTTGAGTCATGGAGATTCAAACTTGTGCCTCAGCAGATGTAAATTTTCATATAACGTGGACCTTTGGGTTACTTCTTGAGTAGTTGGCTATACAAATATTAAATGTATAAATGTAAAAGATTTTTCTGTTTTTAAATGTTTAGATTTAAGTGACCAATCGTAGTATAAGAGATTTTATATAGTCTCTGGCATGTGACTTTTACTCCCATGTGTTCAAACTTAGGAACAGTCACAAAATGCAAGGTTTATCACTTTCTTACAGTTGATGATAATTATCATAAGCACTATCAATTATAGACCATTTTCTTGTGAGTTTCAATTAACATTTCCACGAGTAAGTTTACGGGTACATCTAGTAAAATTGATTCTTATGCCAAGAAATATCCAGAAAAGTCTTCTATTTAAAGCTTATAGGCAGGTGCAAGGCCCTGAGTTCGATCCCCAGCACCAAAAAAATAAAAAAATAAAGCTAATAGATACCAAAGATAAAATTCTAACATTTGTTAGACTCCTTAAAATGGTTATGAAAATCATAACCATTTTCACTTTTTTCTTGGAATTTCCAAGGCTTGGAAATTTCTAAGAGTGTCCTTGGAATTTCTAAGACTACAAAATTGCCACCTAGTACAGCTTCCTTATGACTCCCACAATTCATTGTAAATACAGCACATTGTCCTATATTGACAAATTAACATACCCACTATCATATCGTGTATAACATCTCACTCAGAATGTCTCTCAGGTTGTAGACTAAGTCCTGTCATTAAAAACAAAGTGCCATTTGTACATAAAATAAGGCAGATTTGGATAAAACATTTTTCACTGATAAATTGTAATAGTCTGTGGAATTGTAATAGTCTGTGGTCAGGTCATGTTATAAAAGTCCCTTTTCAGATCATTAGAACCTCACAATGCTTTTTTAAAATTCTTTTTTAGATTACTAAAATACAGATTTTAGACTGTTTCATCTTTACCCAGGACTGCTACAAAGATGAGAAAAATACTTACCCAAACAGAATTTTTCTTTTTTTAAATTTAGAGGTGGGGGGTCTCACCAAGTTGCCCAAATTGGTGTTGAAGTTGCAATCCTCCTGCCTCAACCTCCCCAAGTGCTGGTATTATGGTGCTGGTATGACCATGGCCAGCTAGACAGAAAATTTTATTTATTTATTTGGGTGGTTTGTTTTTGTTTGTTTCTGTTTCTGTTTTTTTCTAAGACAGGATCTTGTTATGTAGTTCAGGCTGGCTTTGAACTTGTGTCTGTGATCCTGCCTCAGCCTCCCAAGTGCTGGTATTCTAGCTGTGCACCACCTTGCCTGGCCCATTTTATTTTACTAAACTTTTAGTTTCATTAGTATACATGTTGGTAGTACATAATGGTTACATTCATTGCAAAGAGTTGGTACATGTACATAATGCACTGTAATTCTTTTTCCCTTTTATGTATTAGGTTTCATCTAAGTTTTTTGAGGGGAGGGATAAGGAAGTCATAAACTACCAGAAGGAAACAAATTCTAAAATCTATGCTGTGAACTATTTCTTTTTCAGGGCATAATATAATTTTAGGATCTCTTGGAGCTTGCACTAATTACTTAATGGTTTAGGACTTGCAGGAGGTCTTAGGGCTTATTCCCAAACTTGGTATAGCTATGTTGCCTTATTTTTAATGAGGTTGTGCAGGGAGCGGTTTTTCCTTTTCAGTTTTTCCTTGCCCTTACTGATTTATACTGTTTGAATTCTCTAGGTATAAACTTCCTATCATCTCTTTGCTTCTGATCTCAAAGCAGTCCTATATTCCCATACTATATTTTTGGGCTCCAAGTATTTATCTTTTTTTAAATTCTTATTTGGGGGATTAAATCCAGAGCCTTGATCACATTAGTCAAGTGTGCTACTACTGAGCTATATATACAGCCCCAAAATGACAGATTTCTTTAAAAAATATATAAATTTCTGCAGTGAGTGTCCCCTGGTGAAAATGAGTTCTTATTCCAGCCAGTCTGGTTCGAACTTGAATCTGTTCAGTAACTTTATCACAAGACATTTTAGCTGTTTGTTAAACAACTTTATTTGGTTAAAGCAGTTTTCACGAGATGTCTATCTTGTCAGATGCACCAAGGTTTGAATTGTACTTCTACTGTTTACACCATTTGTGATATTAATTACTAAACCCTCAGTTTTCTCATCTGTAAAATGATGATAGTTCCTACTTCAGTTGTATTAATTAATACTGAATGAGTGTATTTAGTATGTGCAGACATCTAAATGCGTTACATATGTTTATTTTTAATCTTAGGATAAATATCTAAGCTGTGTACTATAATCTCATGTTATAGTTGAGGAAACTGAAGCAGAAGGTTAGCATTTACCATACTAACTCTTTTGTTGAAATGACTGATCATTAATAAAGTTTCCAAATGTGTAATATTTTTAAGTAACTGACCTCTGGCAAAAATTCAAAGGAACTTCTGTGGCGCTTTTTCTTTCCTCTTGTCTCCATAGCTCTTGGTGCTGGACAGGCATCTTTGTTTGGGAACAACCAACCTAAGATCGGAGGGCCTCTTGGTACAGGAGCCTTTGGGGCCCCTGGATTTAATACTACGACAGCCACTTTGGGCTTTGGCGCCCCCCAGGCCCCAGTAGGTAAGTGTCAGTCACTTTAGAAGGCTTTACTCAGTTTATTTCTTGCTAATACTTGCTGACTTGCTTTCCTGCTCACCCCATCTCATCTCTCCCAAAACGGTGTATACCTGCACATCATTAAGCTGTCACGTAGCATGGAAGGACTTAGATCCTGCCTTCCTTGTTCCCTATTCCTAGGCCTAGTTCCTCAAAGATGCCACTTTTGTTATTGTTTTTAATTCATCCAGAATGTAATTAAGCTCTTATGGCTAATGATGTACTTAACGCTGCTATGTTTTTTAAATTAAATCTATGTAAATTTAACTTGTTATATTAGATGAGCTCACTTAGCACCTTTTGGACTTCTGCCAATGTTTACTAAGTTTACTGTATTCCTTAGTTTTATCTACTGAAATGTTTTTCATGCTTCATTCATTTAAATAACTCCTTCCTAATTTTTGCGGTATCCTACCACCTTTATTTCTAACTTAGGAAACTTAACAGTTTTCTTACTTGAAATGATGCTGGGGATCAAACTCAGATCCTTGTGCTTGCTTGGCAAGCACTCTACGACTGAGCTAAATCTCCAACCCTTACTTAAATATTTTTTTAAAGAAAATCATGTTCTTGGAAATGAAAAACTAGTATCACTTCGCATAATTACAGTGTGAGTTAGATAGAAGGAAAAGAAGTAGTTTCTATTACTACTGAGTCATCTGTGCTACCATGATACATGTGTCACATTTTTAGAAACCTTTGCAAATTTAAGTTGTGTACTTCTATATTATTTTCTTATTCTGTCAGTCAGGTTAAAGTGTGTCTTGCATCTCCTTTATGAAGGTATTAGTGCCTTTAATCTACCTTTCACTTTCTCTTACTTCCTTTTTTTGTTTGTGGCAGTACTGGGGATTGAACCCGGGGACTTCACACTGAGCTACATCCCCAACCTTTTTTTTTTTCCCCCAATTATTTGAGACCAGGTCTTGCTAAGTTACCAGGTAGGACTCAAATTTGTCATCCTCTTGCTTTAGCCCCTCAAAATCCTGGAATTAAAGGCGTGTACCACTGCATCCACGTCTGTCTTTATATTATTATATTGCTAACGTTGATGAGTTCTGTCCTCTAATTGTTACTATCTTCTATTTTTTGATTAAAGAATCAAATTGAGAAACTGAATTTGTTAGTAATTAAAACAGTTTTTTTCCCTCTGGAAGTTTTTTCTCCTTGTTTTAACGCACATCATTTTAACCAGTTTAGATTGCTAAGAATGGTATCAGAATTCTTCATTTACCGCAGATAACCATTTTTCTGATCCTTCTGTTCTTCTGCAGCAGTAGAAACTCTAGTTATTCTCTAAGCTTTCATCATTGCCCTTGGATATTTATTCTTTTTATGTCTACTCAGTAAGAGCTGCTGTGTCCAGGAACTTCCCCTTTATTTCCTGAATTTTCTGGAATATATTAGTAAGTGATGTATATATGAGAGATAAACTTTGAAAACTTGACAGGTCTGAAAATACCTTCATTCATCCCTTACAATTTAATGTTAGAAAATTGTGATGTAGAATTTATTTATTCTTGGAACTGTATTCCTTCTTGCAGTGACCATTGTCGATGATCTAGTGCCTTTCCAATTCTTGCATGATCCTTTGAAAAGCATTTACGATTATCTTTTTATCCTGCAATTTCACTGTTTTAATCTTAATGCTTGTGTCAACTGTTTCTACTTTCTTTTGTTTTTGTTTTTTTTGGTGCCAAGGATTGAACTCAGGGCCTTGTGCCTGCCAGGCAGGCACTCTACCAGTAAGCTAAATCCCTAGCCCTGTTTCTTTTTTTTTTTTTTTTTTTAATGCTGGGGATCAAACTCAGGGCCTCGTGCTTGCTAAGCAGGCACTCTAGCTACTGAGCCAAATCCCCAGCCCTGTTTCTTTTCATATTTTTAATTTGTAAGAATTCTTTCTTGCTCTCTGAATGTTCCATTTTTTCAAGCATCTAGTTCTTAAGTACAGTATTTCTGAATTTGTTAGTAATTAAAAGTTTTTTTGACTTCTCTGTTCTTAAACCTTTGGGATTATTTTTGTATTGACCCTGATACTTGGTGTTTCTTTTCATTCATATTTAAGAATGAAATTAAAAAACTACCCACAACATTGTGTTTGTGGGTAGGGTTTATGTACCATTACATTTCATTTTAGGGTAAGTAGTCTAGAAATCAGGTTTTATCCAAAAGTCTTCTCAATATTAGATGGCCAGATTCTTAGCTCTATGATGATGCTATTACTCTTCAGTATTTGCTCCCCCTTTCCCTGTATTTGCTTAGTTTCATCAGAGGAATGCACACTGATAGTTTGGCCTGTTGAGCATCATGATATGAGCATCAGGATAATTGGAACGATGGGAGTGGTTAGTTTTGTGAATAGACTTTGCATTAATTCTTCCCTTCTCTAGTTTTCAATCTCACTTCACCAAGCCTGTATTGGGGGGTTTGTTTTATTGTTTTGTGTTACCTGGGCTCGAATCTAGAGCCACTGTACTGAGCTATAGCTCCAGTGCTCTCCTCCACCCCCCCCCCTTTTTTTTAAGAGAAGGTCTTACGCAGTCTGGGCTCGAACTTGTGATCCTTGCCTCAGCCTCCCAAGTAGCTGTGATTATGGGGATGTACCCCTGTACTCAGCAAGTTTGGTATTCTTAAATCCCTAATCTTGTGGGATTCTCCAGAGCAGATACGCTCCATTTGACTATACATTAACTCTGAGTATATTTCGAGCAATAGTTGCCTCTATCCTGCTTTGTCACTTCTGTGAATATCTCTTTCCCCTAGAAATTTGTGATATATTCTCATCTGTTCATTTGTTACCTTTCTTGTTCTTTGTCACTGTGAGTTTACATAGATAAAACCATACATTTTAATGAGTTCCTTGGAGAGAGGAGGTAAATTAGAATTCTTACTGATCTCTGTATGAACTTTAGAATCAGCTTTATCATTAAAGATGATACTGTATTTCTTAACTTTGGTTGTTTCAATAGGTAGCATAGCTGTTGTAACCAGCCATTTTCATTTGGATAGCTTTTCGACTGGATTTCAGTAATCCCTATATTTTTTTCAAGAACTAATTAAAAATTCCTGATACAAGAATTTACTATTACATTAACAATGTGATAGTACTATCCACATTGTATATGTGAATATTATTGTCCATTTAAAAATATTTGTATTGACTTTTAGAATGTACATCATTTACATTTTTACATCAAAGAGTCTTAATTGGAAGACGCTTTAGAACTTGTGTGAATCCACTGTTACTATGGACAGGTCAAACCTCAGTTTGAGGTAGCCTCCTTACAAGGCAGTCCAGTCCACCGTTCAGATTCTTTGGAAATCTAACCCTGCTCCATAGAATTTGCACCAGTACTTCTACTTTTGCCTCCTAAAACTAAGCAAAACTAACCTGCATTTGTTCTTGTGTGCGTGTGTGTTTGTGGTAACTCACTGTCTGTCTTCCAGATAAATTTTTTTTTTTTTAGTATATGTGCTACCGAGGCAAGCACTCTTCCAGATAAATTATCATCAATTTCTTCTATATTTATCAGAAGATTGATTCTTATACTTTACCTGATCCCTTTAATCATTTGGTCATGATTTAGTTGTTTGGTGTCTTTTACAATTGTTGTGCCAGGTGTGGTGGCGCAGGCCTGTAATCCTAGCACTTGGGGGGATGAGGCAGGAGGATCACCATGAGTTTTTGAGGCCAGCCTGGGCTGCATGGTGAGCTCAGGGTCATCCTGAACTACACAGTGAGACCCTTTCTCAAAAAAAAAAAAGCCAAAACAAAAGACAAAATTGTTATGAACAGAATGGTTAGCTTAACTAGTGCTTGTGTGTTCTCTTAATTTTGCTAATGCCTCAGCTCTCTTAACTGTATCT